>JAHHFK020000764.1:0-213276 GCA_024533555.2 Aedes koreicus | reverse complement strand
ATGACAGGTGTGCAAAAATGATCGCTCCAAAAATTATTCTATTATAATCAGTTATCGAGATTGTTATTTCATTCCCCCCTTATGCCTCTTCGTGAATGCCCTTGACCTTCTGAATAACTTTGCCGACGACTGGAACTTTCCATCTTATCAGAATCATGAAATAGAACAAGTTGAAAATGCTCAAATTTGCATGCTCACTACCGCTACGTAGCGGTGGAATTTCGAATAAAACTGTCCATCTTTTGAAAGTCCTTGACCTTATGAACAACTATACTGAAGACCGCACCTTTGCAGATATTAAGGGTCTCGAGATATGCCATCATGAATGTACCTGTATTATCCCCACTTATCCCCAGACACATTCACTCCGGTCCTATTTTGTGTTCTGGCCCTGGGGCCCTCGCTTGACCCTTGGACCTTGTTGTGCTATCCATTCCACTGTTCACAAAATCTTCTAAGTGTTTTTCATTGCAAAAGATTTCGCGTGTTATCGCAGTTTTTTTTTACACGGATTCTAGGCTTTGTGCACAAATTACGTAACGCAAAAAAACGGAATTTTGACCCCCTCCCTCCCCTATGTAACAATAAGTAACACGTGACCAGACTCCCCTCCTTTAATAACGTAACGATCACAGACCCCCCCCCCCCCTTTTCTCAATTGTTATAAAAACATCACAAAAACTGTTATTGTTGTTGTTTTTATGTTTAATTTTCATTTGTTTCAAAATTGTAGCATCCAGACAACAGTTCAATTATTTTATTTGTGTAACTTAAAATTAATAAAGATTGCAATCATAGTTCAAATGTTTTTCACATTATTTGCTATACTTTTTTAGGCTGTGGTGAAATTTTTATTATGCTACTTAAATTTTTCACAGAAGTACGTATTTTGGAAATTGGTTTGTACAAAAACGACTTTTTTTACATATGTTATCAAAACTTCAAATTTATAAACCATACGAACAAGAAATTTTGGTCACATGAGGTCAATACATTATTTATAGGGCTGTCAAAAATTCAGTCCAAAATGTTGATAATTGACAAAGTTACAGGAGTTTGAACATGACGTTTTTTGGAAGCAAAATTTTGCTCGGCTTTTTTTGCTACTGAGTGTACAATTTTTTATTTTATTTATTTTGATAAGTAAATAAAATTTGTAATTATTTCAACATTTCTAATATAAATAACAATATATTTGTATATTTTTTGCTACAATTCAACCTCTTCGGTCGAATCAATGCAAAGGTGCATTGCTTCCAAAAATCTTATTTTTTTATTCAACAATAATTGCTTTTTGTTGTCAATAGAATCCTCTTTTGCCCCGCTTTTAGAAACAACAAAATATATTGTTGGTTCAAAAATAAAGTCGGTATTGTTTGAATAAATTAAAATTATGGGTAGGCCGTGAGTCAACAATAAAATCTGTTGAAGCTATACAAAACAATATATTTCTCAGCGTGTAGATGTACCATTTATGGAAAATTGCGCCAATTGGTGATGCAAATCGTCATGAGATACATTTCGTTTAGTAGATCATATTTAAATAGTACGTCTCCATTTATCGAAGCTTTTGCATTTGGTCTGAAATCAAAAGATAAACATAATCCATTTACCTTAAGATTTCAGATTTTTTGCACCACTAGGCCTTAAAAGTGTTTCTATTATCGCCACTCCCATAAGAAACACATGCGATTGACCATCAAAGGAACCAAAATTTAAAGTTCCAGTTCCAGTTATGACAAACGTGATTAATAATACAAAAACAAAGTTTTGGCTGAGTTTCGATATTTTTACTTCAAAATATGGATTGAAAGCTTGAGGTACTGAAAGTGGGTTTTTCCCAGAATTTTTAAACTTAGTTCTTAACTAGTACTATAACTTGCACACAGGAAATTTTATTGATGCTAATTGGTTATTCACTTTTGATTTTTTTTTTATCAAACTGGTTATTTTGTTACGTAACGATTTTAAAATCCCCCTCCCCCATATGTCACAATAAGTAACGCTTGCTCAACCCCCTTCCCTCCCATTCATGCGTTACGTAATTTGTGCACAAAGCCTCCTTTTATGTTTTTAACCCCCTCCGTTGAAACCCAATTTTTCCCATTTTATAAAAAAGTGGTTATTTTTTAGGGTTAAATTTTTTGTTTGCAAGAGGATAAATCCGGATTGTAGTTGATTCTTCGACTTTCGATTATGGGATGTGTGAAATGTTGAGAAGAGTGTCCTTACCCGTTGCTATTTCGGTGTAACAAAGTTCAGTGCTTCGTGTGGTAGTTCTACTTGAATTCTTTAATAATTTATCATGGTTTGGGTAAGGTTGATCTCCTTCATGGATAAAATGTTCATTTGTTATATGAACTTTTGAGAATAATATTGCTTTCTGGACGCCTGCAAGTATTCTGTTGATTAAGTCAATATTGTTGTTATAATGTCTATTCCGTTAAGCAGAATCTGGTTTGATTGTGTTTTTTTTTTGATAATTTGATTGATTACGTTCGTCAGCTTTTCAATCAGTTGGCCAATTCGTTTGTTGACTTTGTATTGCATGTTATTTTTTTTTAATAAGTCGTTAAGTGTTCCGTTAAGTGATCCGCAATGGTATCCAATCTTCTTAGTCTGTTATGTGTACGTGGCTTTATTTGTGGTAAATTTGTATATAATTCTATAAATTTGTGTTTACCTATTTCTGTTAGTATGTTATTGTCCTTATTCTTCTTATGAACTAGGATTGTAGTTTGTTAATAGTGATCTCAATGTCTGTGAGATTTATCGGTTGTGAAGGTTTCTTGTCATTAGTTCTTGGCACATAATCACTGATACAAGCATGATAAATCTTGGGTAAGTGTCAATTATCTGTGAATGAGACAATACGGTATTTTGTAATAATTCATTGTTAAATCCTTTTTATTTTATTTTTGTGTCTTTTGATGTTTCTATTATTTCTGATTTTTTTTTTTCGGAGATTCTATTTGCAATGGCTAGGTTAGATCAAGGTTGAGTTTAGCTCGAATATTCGGTATGATAAATATTCCTTGTTCTTTTTGCAAAAATGGTGGATCTTCTTTATTGTAATTTTGTTTCAATAGTTTATCGTGAGATTTTACAATGTTTTGTTCTGTTTTTATAAATAATTCATGGGCATTCTTAATGACTTCTTCTGGGTATGTTATGATATTTTGGTTAAAAAAATAAATCATTTTGTTGTCATTTTGAGAAAAAAGGGACGACATCATAAAACAACCCAACCAATAATATTATAAAGAACTACCTTTCCTCTCTCTTTATTTTTTTATTTTTGGTAGGACTATTATTATAGTACAAGACTTTTTCTTTCCACTCCCATTCTATCAGCGAGCCGCACAACAAGAATGTATTTACATAAAAAAAAAAAATACATTATTTAAATGTATGAGGGGGATAATTCATATTTTTTATTAAACTTTTAGAAGCTTTTTTAATGGGATTAAAAAAAAATTTTTTCTATATAAAAAATCCATGTATATCTTTTCAGGTATTTTTTTCTTTTGCTTCTGTGGGAAATTTTTTTTTTTTATATTATTTTTCCCCGCCCCAAACTTGGAGGAGTTTGGTTATGACTAAAATATATACTGGCACTAATTAATGAAAATTTAGCAATGAAAATTTACAAAATTGCCACTAAATTATTAAACACAGTGCCAACGAAAAAATAACAATTCGCACTAGAAAAACATAAAATAGCAATAAGAAATTGATAATTCATTTTCAATAATTCAAAAGTGACCGGTAAAACTTTCAAAAATAGCAATGGCAATTAGTATAAACGCAATAATAAACTCATAGTTTTCCGTCATAATAATAAGTTTTAGCGCTATACATGTGACAAAAGTCTTTAAATTTTTCAAAGCTTTCCAATCAAAACCAAACAAATTATTTTAATTTTTATTTTTTTATTTTGGATTTTTTATTGCGATTTGTTTGGTTTCAATTGGAAGATTTGAAAGATTTGAAGACTTTTGTCACATGTATAGCGCTAGAACTTATTATTATGACGGAAAACTATCAGTTTATTATTGCGTTTATACTAATTGCCATTGCTTTTTTTGAAAGTTTTACCGATCACTTTTGAATTATTGAAAATGAATTATCAATTTTTAATTGCTATTTTATATTTTTCTAGTGCGAATTGTTATTTTTTCGTTGGCACAGTGTTCAATAATGTAGTGGCGATTTCACATATTTTTATTGCTATTTTTTCCATTTTTATTGATGTTTTATTACCCTGCCGTTTCCTCCCCCCCCCCCCCCAAACCCCCCCCACACACAAAACACCAAAAAAAAAAAAAAAAAAACCACCCCCCCCCCACACCCCACCCCCACACACAAAAAAACACTAACAAAACCCCCCCACTTTCCCCCCCACCACCCCCAACAAAAAAAAAAAAAAATACCAACAAAAACCCAACCACCACAAAAACCAACCCCCACCCCACACACCCACCAAACACAAAAAAAACAAAACACATAAATTTTTTTTTTTTTTTTTTATTTTTTTTTTTTTTTTTATTTATTTATTTTCTTTCTATTTATAAAAATTTTCCCCCCCCCCCCCCCCCCCCACACTCCCACCTCCCTCCCTCCACCAAACACCCCCACACCCCCCCCCCCCCCCCCCCCTACCCGCCCCCGCCCCCGGTCGTTTTTCCCAATGTGTTCCCCTTTTTCACATTGAGGATGTATGTTAGTCCAAAACATCATCTGTTGGTTCTTTGTATAAATACAGCTGATCTGGCAATAATGTAATAACATCCGTGGGCGGTCAATCATGCTCATAATGCTCATGCTCAAAATTGGCGATCATCGCTAGTTGAAGTTGTAGCCGGCCCCAAGTCGGCTAACTCAAACTGGTCTACTAGGGCGTTTCCGTAACTTGTTTTAGCAAACAAATGGCTTATGCGCCACCTCGTTAGAGGACCACTTGTCGTTTTGGGATGCCCGGCAAACTCTAACCCCAGGGCGAGTTCAGTCTTACACAAAGGATTGGAACAAGCTAGTAGACGCGAAAACTTGAAACTACTCAATCCATCATCTCCCAACAAACAAAGGCTAACCGCAGATCGACCTCTTCTGAAACGAATGCACTGCAGTGACCTTTTATCATCACTGGACAAATTTTCCTGCCCACTACAACGAACGCTTCAGGACAAAACTGCAAAGTGGACTGAGATTCCCAAGCAGTCCAACTTGGAGTACAAACACGAAATCTACAACAACTACAACGAATAAACGTGAAAAATCTCTTCAAAACAGTGCACTAATTATACGAAAATTCTACCTAACTATTAAACAAAGATTATTTAAACAAATCAAAAAAACATTTATTTGACGGCATTGAAAACGACGAAGATTTATTTCACATATTTATTCCTATTCCGGTACCCTCAACTTAATTCTGTTCTCTCATCTTTCTCTTTTCTCTCTACCTAACTGTGCGGATTTTGACTATCGTGCTATCTTTAGAATGGTGCTCTATTTCACGTTCGACGCATGCATGCGGACATTTGTTCGGTTACTCACGGTTTCATTCGGTTTGGTTCTGCCTTACCGACTGCTCATCACGCTTGTTTCGTCGCCCCTGCGACGCTGGCTTCGCGGAATACAATGACAGTTTCGACTATGCCGACAATGTTGGTTTTCCGATGGGCGGGAAAACTGCTCTATTGGAGCGCGATATTGGCGGCGCGGCTCCCTTCTAACCCTGGCCAAGGTTAGGACCTTCAACACCGACACGTGGGGTCAGGATAGTGGTACTCTATAGGAAAATGGGCGCGGTGTGCCGAGCGGGAGGTGGCTTCGCTAGCGGGAAATAAAAGCCGCCGAACGACTGTTCGAATCTATGAGCGTATGTTCTTGAGTACTGGACTATTTTTAAGATAGTTACCTTTTTTTTTTCTATCGCACAGATTTATTGCCGCACTGCCCTAGCTATTTGCGTATGCTACACCTACTATAGAATTAAACGCACAATTAGTTACACTGACTTTAGGACATAATTCACGTTCTAACTACCTGAACAAACACACCGCGTGACTATATAAAAAAACCTCCACAGTCCTGCCTCTTCCACGGATCAGATTGAAGTGGACGAGAAAGAATTTTCATTTCCTCAGATAGGCCACTGAATGCATTCTTCGTTCCGGATATCGGAAAACGAACTTATCAAAAGGCGATCTCCGATTACCTTCGGAGTTGATAGGAAATGCTATCTTCTTTCCTCCCAAGCATTCCCCATCTAACTAGCTCATTCCAATCTTTAAGTTGAGGTTTTTTCTTATTATTAAATTCCCGACGACAAGTAATCCTACTGGGAGATAATGCTCAACCCAACGGATTCAGATTAAAAGTTCAAAATGAGAAATATGCGCGCCTAGTGAGAGGATGAACATTGTAATGAGTGAAGCCCATGAACAACGTTCCCTCTGGTTGTGAGTTCACCAATTAAGAACGATGAATTTACTACTGCGTGTTATTTCGAATGGTTACTTTATCACTCCGAAGTTTACTCATCATAAATGGCTTATTATCATACCGCTACAACCCCCCCCCTTTTTTTTTTTTTTTTTTTTTTTTTCCTTTCCCCCCCCACCCCCAATTCTTTCTTTTCGTTTTGGCGACCCAAACGAAGCACAATATATGGGGGGAGTTTTAATCGTCGTTGCCGCGGGCCTTTTTCCCCCCCCCGGAGTCGGGCGATATTTGTTGTGTTTTCTCAGAGCAGCCCTTTTAACTCATTCCAAATGTTTGAGGTCGGAATTAGACCAAGCAGGTTTGGGAAGTTTACGGTTGAGTTTCTTAAGTACGAATTGATCAAAGGCGTACAGCAAAATACCAAACATAGTCGAAGCATCAAAAATTGCATCCCCGTTTAGAAGGGTCGTTTTCCAATCGGAACATCTTTGATCCAATTCTTTGCTAATGAAACATAGATTCAGCAAACGGTTATTCGCATTCAGAATGCCATCAACTTACCGAAGTCTGGCGGTAGAATGAGCAACAAGCAAGGAGAGACACGTCGGTCTGAATGACGAACAGGAATGGTCTGGATAGCGGAAGCTATTAGTATCGTCATGCCATGAAATTGTGCGGAGGTTGAAATCTCCCACGATGACAATGTTGTCGCTGGGTACCATTTGTGACACGATACAATGCAAAGAACGAGCGTCGCTAACACGATCGGGGGGGATATAGACCACGCAGATAAACAGAGTAAAGATGTTCAACCATTGAGTCATTGGAAGGCTTCAGAAGGCGAGATTTGAATTTTGAGCGCACGGTAAGAAGAACTCCACCATCATTGACCAACAACTTGAGCTATTGAGCAACGATCGGTCTAGCCGATAGACATGATACGTGTCGACGAACAGTTGCTTTGATAATTTGTTGATATTTAGCCAGGCTTCCGTGAAGGCGTAAACATCGTAGGGCTTACAGAAGGGCTTTCAATGGAGGACCGAGAAATTGGCACGCAGCGATCTGAAAGATGAGGCAACGTTAGCTCGAGCAACTAGACCCAGGGCCAGGAAGACTTTGACGGCTGAAAAGAGCCAACAGAACATCAGTGAAACCGGCAGTGGGTATAGATGAGCTAGAAACGCTTCCATACTGCTTTGTAACGTGCATCCTAGACCGGTTGAAGTGACGGTCGATGTATGTTGATGATGAGCATGCGTGAGATAACAGGTATGTAGAAAGCTGGCAGGAGTTGATAACCGCAGCCTACTGGAAGCTTCGGTAGGAGAAAGAAGACTAAAAAGTACGCTCTACAAATTGCGGGTACTTACCTGTATTTGCAGATTAGACAACCTCTTCGTCAGAAGCGACCGACGACTACGATGAACGATGACAGCAAAAAGCGGGGCTTTGTCGAACTGAGAATAGGTCTTCATGGTACTTTCTACTGCGCGTCGCAATTAAGTTATTCTTCCTCCATGGCGCCATATCCTGACGCCAAGAGTCGATCAAGAATCGGAGCTTGGCATGGTTTCCAAGAATCTGCGGTTGATCTGTTATCCTTGAATTCCTGGAAATAGATGCCTTTGAGCCTCGTTGTTGAAGAGAGAGCTTTTTCCTTCAGATATGCCTTCAGTCCAATTTTGAAGGATATGAAAAATATGGAGCTGAAGTTTTGTTTTTCCGTTGGATACTTGTCTTAAAACCTCCATGTTGGTGCATTGCTAAAGCTCGCACCATCTCGACAGCCAAAATTTACGGCTCGAAGCTTGATTTGCGGCCGCCAAATTGCCGAGTAATGGGGATACTGACTCAGCTGAACCACACATGAAAGGCTCTTGCGGAGGCTTTTTCGTTTGCGGTCTGCCGAACAGCCGACGGCGAACGGAAACATTAGCATTTTCAGTGCGCTTCGAAGACTACAGCGTTAATGAGTTGGAGTTGATAAGCGCAGTAATGTTGTTCCGTAATTCGTTCTTGAATTCCGACTTAAGGCTTTCGACGATTTCGTAGTGCTTGCTGAGAACAACTTCTTGGCCAGATTCGTAGGCGGAACGAATTGTGCTGCGGACACTCATATCTCTCATCAGAGAAGATCACGATTTGCAAAGCCAAAATAACGGAGGGTATTTGCTGATTTCATCCAGAACAGATGTAGAAATCCCGCCGCATCGAGGATAATATTCCGCATTGCAAAAGCCTTGGCAGGACAAGAAATTATCGCAAATCGGTAGCTTGGTGAAATAAGATGAACTGCCTTTGGGTATGCAATCAAAATGAGCCATGATGTGTGAGCTTGCAAGCAATTGCTGTTAGAAAAATCTTCCTGATGGCGCTGCGGTTAAAAAATTCCACAATTCCACTAGCACAAACAACAACAATGCAATCACAGCAAAAAAGCAGCAAAACACGACGACAATGTACGAATTTTAAAAATCGTGTCGAAAGACGTGAATAAAAAAAGTTGATGGTTTAGCGAATGCAAAGAAATACACATTGTTTAACACGCTACACAGGAAAAATAATGAATTTTAACTGACGCGTAAAATTTCCCCTTATTTAATGTCAAGCCAAAGCAAGCGTGAAGCCATACAGCATACCATCCGTTTGCAATCTTCCTTGCAGCTTAAATGCACATGAAAGATCCCATCAATTTATGCCAAATCTAGCATCCCCTTTATGTACATTAGATAACGCAGAAAATTAAACGTTTCTTTCAGACTGTGTAGAAGGTATGTATCTTTAACATGCGGGGTACGATTTTCGAAATCCAGCTAGTTCGACGCCAGCTGACGACGTGGACATTTTCGGAAGAACGTTTTAAGCGGTTGATGATAAATACACCAAGCTGAAACGTGAAGCGGAAAAGGTTGGATTAAAGGTGTACTCGGCGAAGACTAAGTATCTGTTGGCAGGAAGAATCGAACTTGATAGAGTTCACATAAGCCTCTTGTGATAGTTGACAGAGGTGATTTTGGGGTGATGGATGAATTTGTGTACCTCAGATAATTGGTGACATTTGATAACAACTACAGCAAAGAAATTCGTAGATGCAAAGAATTTCGTAGATGGCTGGAAGTCGTGAATCCAAAAGACCCTGAGGTCTGGTAAACTTCACCACCGTACTTGGTGTACCATGTACAAGATGATGATACGTTAAGTAGTTCTCTACTAGCATAAGACGTGGACAATGCTCAAGGCGGACTTGCAAGTACTTGGAGTTTTCAAACGATGTGTGCATAGGACAATCTTTTGGGGGAAGTAGCTCACTTTCGGTCTGCCTCTAAGCATATTGCTATGAGGTACCATGCGGGTCTCCACCGATTGCCTGTCGATCTGACAAAGACGTCTGCATTGAGTTATCTCAAATTATAATAATCCGTCCACTATATCACAAAACATTGCGGTTGGTTGAGCGGATTGAAGATAATGAAATCATTGGGTATAGGACCAAGTCTCCCCCGGGTGGTGCTAAACCGATGAGCTTGAACATCAGTGGAAGCAAAGTTAGCAGAAGTCACGAAATGCATCTTCGGAATTTTATTTTTACCAAGTCCCTAAGTCGTAGTCGTAGTCGTAGTTTTCTTTACATTGTATCATTAGGCTATTATATTACTGAATGTATTATTGTTTAAATTTTAAATTTCAATCACAATTTCATTGAGTGAGATAAGGCGCTATAACCTTGGCAAATTACTGCCAGAATTTTGGTTCAAATGCAAAAAGTCCACCCACAGGTAAAAGGAGCGTAAACTAATATTTCTAGCATCTATGCTTCCAACAATAAAATACAAACTATAACATTATATAACTCTATATGGAAGCGTTTGGTGCGAGAGGTCCACGCTTTCTTCTTTCCCTGGATTAGAAGAAGTAGAGCGATTTCAGACACTCTTTCTGGAATCGCTTTTTTTCCTTGGAATCCACTCTGCGGCACAAGAAAAATTATGTTTTCAAGAAGGCGTCATTTTCCAGGATGCTTTCAAGAATTGGCTGCGTTAATGTGAGATTAGCTTAGATTAGACTATAAGTGTGCTTAGGACAATCTTTGGTGGTGTATTTGAAAACGGCATATGGAGGAGAAGAATGTGCCACAACTTGGCGCAGCTCTATAGCAAAAACAGTATCCTGAAAGTCGCTAAAGCTGGATGGGTACAATGAGAGGGATATGTTATAAGAATGCCGGACAATAATCCTGCAAAAATGGTGTCTGTCTCGAGTCTGGCTGAAACAAGACGCAGAAATGCGCAGTGAGAAAGATTGTTAGACCAATTGGAGTTACCCAATCTGGGTAGTTTTGGATACTCAAGGAACTTAAGTAAAGCAACCCTCAACCGAATATCTTGGCAAAGCATTGTAACGCAGATGCAGTTCTAACAGTTCGTTGGGCCAGCTTGAGTAAGGAAGGAAAAAAAGACTAATAGATTAATATCATGTTTTATTTATTAAACTAAATAAATTCTGCCAGGTGAATGAATTTCAGTACAATATGGGTTTTGATCCCTTTATTTGGTAAAAAAAGAAAATGAAATTTTCCTATAGACAAAAAACTCTAGTTGAATTAAGTCAGTTTATGTTTTGCTTTATCGAAGATGCTAAGAATCCAACGGCTCACATTTGATTTTAATATTAATTAGTCCTCAAGGCTGAGAGAATTTTATATTTTTTACACAGATGTCTCCTCCATTCAAATCGGCTGCTGACTGTAGCTCATCTTAGATACTGTAGAAATGGCTTTCAAATCAACATACTATGTTTGAAACAAGTGAAGGATGTTACTTTCGCCCGATTTAAGATAATACGAGCAACCCGTTATATAACATTTAATATAAAATAAGTATGAAAGTGATAACTAAGGAAATCATTATCATTGCCGTCAGTTCGCGTTTGGTTTTGCGTCCATCAGCCTTAATTTTCCCAATGGCATTCCCGTCGCCCCTCGTTTGATGCTTCGCAAATCACGTTTTATCGCTTTTTCTCGTTCCTTTCACGTACACGTCCGCCGAAAAAATATTAATAAACCAAGTGGAGATGATTGAGTCGAATTAATTTGCTCTCCCAATGCACCGTCCATCTCATCATCGCCGCCACGGCCTCTATAGCCGGACCGTTTGACGGGGCATTGGAGGTTGCCAACAGACTACCTCGGTTCTAGACCCTCAGTCCCGTGATAATTTCGGCACGAAGCAGAGTGAAAATATTTAACACACGCTTTTATTCAAGCATTTCTCCGAATCTGGCACGTTTGCTGCCTGTTTGATGATATTCCTGTGATGTGTCCATGCCACGCCCGCTAGAGTGTACTCTTCCTGCTGCTTTGGCTGCGGTTGGCACTTAACGAGGGTCCACTCTGCCCGCATCAAAAATTCTGAGCAAGTGCTTTTACGCTGCACCCCAAGAATTATGATTTTTTTTGCAGCCTGATGAAGTGTGAATTTATTAACAAATTATGTCTTGTGTGGCTCTCATACTTTTTGCCCCTTTTTTGCAGAAGCGATGCTGAAAACACCAAGAGTGAGGATTTATCGCATAATTCGTTAATTATAGGACAGATGGATGAAAGATGGAACCACTGGATCGTGAAGCTTTTATACGAGGTGGCCCTGCATTTATAGTCTGTATTTATTCTTTGCATGAAAGTGCACATTGTTAAAGATTTAACATTACGAATAATATTCATTATACCCATAGAATGAAAACACTTGTAAATCATACCTTTTCCCAAATCATACCACATCGAATACAGTAACTCAGTTATCAAGTACTCTGTTTGAATGTTGTACACACAATAAAGACTAACACAGATTTATCGAATCAATCCGCTGAAATTCAAGGGATCTCACAAAGAACGTGTGAATTGCAAAAACCCAATATCGACATGATTTCAGTGCACGTATTCGACAGACCTGTGCATGGAGTTGGATGATTCCCATGATTGTTGTATATGCAAAGTATGTATACTTATTTTTTATCGTCTTCTAAAAAACGCATACGTGAAAAATCACACCTTTCTGGCAGGTTTCTACATCTCTTTTTCAATTTACTCCCTCAGCGATGCATGATAACTTTCCCTTTCACGACCGTGGAGCTTTAATCCGTTCGACGAATAATTTATTTTCATTTCGGGTCTCTCCTGAAATTCACATGCATTTGTTTCTATGATCTGCTGTCTGGAATGTTTTACTTTTATTTGATTAAGCAGGAATGTACATGCGTTGTACACGTAGTTGATCTAATTCAATTATTTGTAAATTTTTAGTCGAAGACTAGAGCGTATCCGGAAATCAATTTTGTATCATCACACGATCGTGGTAGGTTAAACAGAAATCCAAACAAATCCTTTCTCAACTTTTATTTTCCTCAAGTATGTTCCTTTACACTTTTGCAATAATAGATTTAGATTTCACCTTCACACCCAAACTTTCCAGCCTTTGACTTAACTCCTGCAATCAAGGTTTGGACAAAGCTTCTTTACTCTAGTTTTGTAAGCTTTTGACCACTTCTGCTTGAAGATTTGAACCGATATTGAGTCTCATCCCATTTTCCGACAATCAGCCTTCATTATTGCCCAAAATTTCTCGATCGGTCGGAGTTCTGGACAGTTTGGAGGATTTATGTCACGAAGTACCACAATAACATTATTTTCCTCGTCGCGTTTCTTCGTCGCTGTTGAGTAGTGGGAAGATGTGGGTATTTTGAGAATGTTGCTTTAGTGGCAATAGGCGTAAGAAACATGATTTTTTTAATCTAGGCCTCCTCTGTCTTTCTTAGTGTAGAATTTATTACCAGGGATTTGTGAAAAGTCTAATACCAAGCGGGACTCATTGGTGCCCGCACTACTACGGAGCAGATTTTCACGATTCGGCAAGTACTGCAGAAATGTCGCGAATATGTAACACGCGTGGAAGCACAACACAAACGATCTTTGCTTCCGCGCCAGACAGCAAAGCTGTCGCAAAGTCGCGATGTTACAAATGCCCGATGAACTCTGATAGGTTCACTTCCGAACACCTAAAAACACGTGCAACCAAACAACCAACAAAAACGTCCAGAATAACACATCAAACTTCGTTTGCTTATCCGATAAAATTAAATTACGAGCTACGGTTCGGTCAGTTTAGCCAAGACTCACTGTTCATGTTCGCCTACATTTATTCTTTCCTGCATATCAGGCTAGTCCCCGTCGTTCGACTCTCTTATCTATTATTGCCTAATCTATTACGTCACCTGATGATTAGTATGTGGTGGCAGCAGGGACCTGACGAGCTGTCATTTTTTTGTAGCTATCATCTCTTACAACCAAACGTCAAAAGATTAATTGTATGTAAACAATGCTGGCATTCGTACCCGTAGTAACAAACGTCAGATGGGCCTTATTCAAATAAGGCCCGCGATATGTTGCATATTGTCAAACGTTAGCAAGTAGGATAGGGTTGCCAGGTCCCTGGGAGGCAGCGACGACTGTTGCGACCGTTGCGACCGTTGCGACGGACGAATGAACGGGAGGTGGTGGATACTTTCGCTGATGCTGCAGGTGTGACGTTGCGTACCGGTGAAAGTTCCGATGATGAACTACTTTGCTACCCAAACGTAATGCTGGCAGAAGGTGGTCAAAAACGGACAAAGAACAGTGCGTGTCCGTTTTGTTGCCGGATAATTCCCGGCTGGTAATAGAAATCTTCGCTGCTGGGACGGAGAATGTTGTCGTCGAGAAATTCTGCCCCGTGGCCTCCCACAGAATCATCGGGTCCGCCAACCGTATGGAGACGGATTTGTTCTTCACATCGGCATCAACACAGGCGGTGTGTTTTCAAGGACATTATAGCGGTTGTCCGATGGTCGTACAGAATAGCGGGCGTATGACCTTGACTGCTCCCTGGCAGCTCTCTCCGGTTTGCGATGTGGATTTTCCACGAGCTTCCGGTGGGTAAAGCGAGGTTATGCCCTACACGGCGACCTTCGTTTGAAGGAAATCTGATTTACTGCTGCAATGTTCTACCTAAGTCACTAGCAATTGTATACCTAAGTCACTTATGGCTTCTCTTTTAATTTTAACCGAGAAGACGTATTCGTTTTCTATTGGTAGCACGTATTCCCATATGAACAGTCATAATTTTTTTAGCTTTTGCGCTAGTCGCTACCAGAGTGCTCGAGGGGGCTTGTTCCATTGTGTTTCAGTTCATTTGTATTCAAATTTGAGCTACTCCTTATTGATTGATCGTATACTATTTTTGTAACCCCGTTACAAATATAACGTGCCCAGACATCATCCTTTTATCAATTTCAAATCAGCTTATGATACAATCGATCGAGACCAGCTATGGCAGATTATGCACGAATATGGATTCCCAGAAAAACTGACGCGGTTGGTCAAAGCAACGATGGATCGAGTGATGTGTGTCATCCGAATATCAGGGACACTCTCGAGTCTCTCTTCTAATCTCGGAGAGGGTTACGGCAAGGTGATGGATTGTCGTGTTTGTTGTTTAACATTGCATTGGATGGTGTGACGCGAAGAGCTGTGATAGACACGAGTGGCACGATCTTCAGGAAGTCTATCCAACTATTTGGCTTCGCCGACGACGTTGATATCGTAGCACGTAACGTTGAGACGATGGTGAAAACATAAATCAGACTTAAGGCTAAAGTTGGTAGGATTGGGCTTGTGATTAATACGTTGAAAACAAAATACATGAAGGGAAGAGGCTCACGAGAAGACAATGTTAGCCTCCTACCACGAGTTCAGATCGAAGGTGATGAAATCGAGGTAGTAGACGAATTCGTGTACCTGGGCTCATTGGTGACCACCAATAACGACACCAGCAGCGAAATACAAAGGCGCATTATGGCTGGCAATCGTGCCTACTTTGGACTCCGAAGGACGCTACGGCCACGAAACATGAACATTGCTAGTGGAGGTCTTTGAAAGGAAGGTGCTGCGTAGGATCTATGGTGGATTGCAGATAGAAGACGGAACGTGAAGGAGGCGAACCTCAACAGAGGCTACACCGGCCTTGGTCTAATTTGTAAGGTAAGTAAGTTGTGAAAAGTCAGCCTTCACCTATTTTTGTAGAAACTTGCTGATGACATCCGACACAGTTTGTTGAGTCACCCCGACCGAATTCGCGATTGTTTGCTGTGTACGATTTTATAACCAAAACAAAATTTCGCAGCTCCTGTTGTCGAGACGCCATTTTCAAAACTTCAATATAAAAGTAAACAATATGCACGTTGACGTTAAGATGAAACGATCCACTGACAGTTTAACCATACACTGAAAGAAAATCTAACGTTGATTTATAAAATAATATTAATTTATATATCATAAGATAATATAATGAAGGGCTGTTATAGTACAAAATGATAATAACAATTTTAATTGTATCTACCTGTTTACAGATTGTGGTCCTGCTGAAACGAATCATTACCACGAGAAAAAAAAATATTTAAAATTATTTTACCGTACATGAGAATTCCATGGATGATCTGAAATTATACATATACCGTATAATGAATAGTATATCTACAATTGCAATGCGCTGCTGCTACAGTGGAAAAACGAATTGATGTGATATAACCACAATGGAACTGACTCTTAGCTTTGGGTCTTGACAAATAATCCCAACTGAGCACTTGCGGCACGTCAAGCCGGCCAGTTCAGCGCAAGGGCATTAGGACGAATGAGACTTTGAGTCAAATAAGTCACTTAGCTAAATGAGCAGACAATAATCCATTATTTCTTTCTTTATGTTTTGATTCACACCCTGCCAATAATACAAAGAAGGAAAAATCTGCAACGAAAAATGCCCAACAAGACATTATAGCAAATTGACGGTTTTTAAATTGAAAAGATCTCCTCCTAGTTTTAATTTGTTTCATGTTCCATAGCTTTTATAGTATACAATTTTTCTCCACAAGGCATGGTGGACAGATTGAATGGGCTTCAAATGGTGAGTTGACAATTTCGAAGGAGGGTGCGACCGACCTATTGTCCTCACAAGTTCCTACCTCACGCCTCCACGAGGCATATGATCACAAAAGACTGCCAGCTGAAACATGGAGACGCTGGTTGGCGTAGCCTGGGCAATGTTGTCAATCTGACAATAGCGAAGTGAGGGGGTGCGACTGAAGATCGTGTACCTTAAGTCATATTGTATATTTTCCATTCACAATTTATTAATAATTTCAGCACGCATTAGAATCATCGGCATCGAAAGCTTTCAATTTATAACTGTGGAAGTGCATTTGGAACACTGAGTTGAGAGCAGGCAATAAGGAATTTGTGAAAGCAATAAGCTTTAAATGCTATATATAATAACGCTTCAGAAGCATCTTTGCATTCCAAAACCATGTAAGAGCCTGGGGCGACATGACAGGCATCAAAGGCTCAATTTGTTATTCAGCATTTCAGCACAACATTTAATTTAAAATTGCACTTCTAAACTTCAACTACTATATTCATAAAAGATTGGCATGTGCATATAAGCAATGTAGAATCATATTTTAATATTGTGTTTAGTGGTATTATGGTAAGAAAAGCTATTATTCCAGAAATCATCAAACCGGACTCTTCGATCACTACAATTGCTATCTTTGAAATATTACTAGAACAGTATACAGAAAAATATTACAACATGTTCTATAAAATAATATCTTTTATTGAAATTTTATCATTGATATTTGGAATGATCTATTCTGTTTTCAGCTTTTCCAAGACTAGAAGGATATTAATACATATCTAATTTTTATTAATTTTCCAGTAACAATCCATTGGATGTATCATTTAAGTTTGAAATTTGAATAAATGAGCATTCTTGTCGATAATGATATCTTAATTTTTCGTGTGCAAAAAAACTAAATATTATATAAAATATAACTGGGAAAGAGAGGGACCACCAGGGCACCCAAGTAAAACGATTTGGATAGGGAGCATGGGACTGCCTCCTCCCTATTGTTAACATTTCGCGGAACGAGTGCGGGCTCTTCGACCCCATCTATTGGCTTTATTCTGTCAATCGAGGGCTCGATTCTAGTACTGTCTGTGTGACCTTGCTTTTGGAAGGAGATTCTTTTCCCTATATTCGCGGGTTTCGCGTAAGTGACTCTGCTTACGGGCCCGCCCAAACGTTTTTGGCCCTTCATACAGGAGCTTGATGATCACAAACAATAATAGAATCCTAAACAAATCGTTTCTCAGATTATTCCACTGCTATGGAAAGTTACCTTGCAACAATAGATGGTAGTATTACATCATCATCATCACAAGGCATGGTAACAGGTTGAATGTTTTGAAATTGCTCTTGCAAAATGAAAGAATCTCGCATGAAAGTTCCATTGTTTCATATCCCGAAAATTCCATTGGATATTAATTTCAATATTATAGGGTAGGGAAACGCTTCAGCTACCCGGGACTCTATTAGAAGCCCGGGGTAAACATTAACCAGGAATGCTCATTTTTGGCAGTAAGATGCTTCACTAGATAAAACATCATGCTGGGAAAAATGAATAGGTTCCCAGGGAGCTGAAGCCGTTCTCCACCCTACACAAATTCAATTAAAAACTGCTCATGATTGAGAAAATCTGCTGGAACAAATGATTGGTTTATGTCCCAAAGATCAAATTTAATGTTTAGGTCAACTTCACAGTTCTTTCAAATTTCAAAATTTGGCATTCGGCCTAGTGACACATTCAGCCTAATGCATCATTCGGCCAAACATCGTTCGACCCGGTGGCATTCGCCCTACTGGGACTACGTCTGTGTTTTCAATACTGGGGTACACGTTCGAATTGCGAAAATTTGGAGCGTCACGAAAAATATATAGGTTTTGAACGTTAATAACTAAGTCATTCCACGATTGATTTCCACAATGTTTGCACCAATCGATCGGAACATTTTCTACGCTTCGATTTAATATTTCAAACTATTGATTTTTAACATGCAACTAATAAAATTAACGCAAATATGAAGTGATGTCTTATAATATATAAACTTACCAAATACACAGTACTTTCCGCGCACAGACTTCATATTTAAGTAAGGAACGTCTCCTAGGCAGCCATGAATGTTATATAAGGGGTAAACCTTCGCATTTTGATTTAGTTTTCCGGCGGTCGTGGAGCTGTGCAGAGAAGTATCTGCAGTTGGACGAGCAGTCGCTGCCCAGAGAGGCGTTGGTGCAGTTGGCTGTTGTTGCCGATGCTCCCGTCAACTTCGCTGCGAGAAAGATGGCTGCTGAAGCCTACTAGTTGGCGGGAAAAAGCCGCCCGTGACAACGAGACAAGAATCAATCATCCCACGTCACCTGCAGATGGCCACCCACAATGAAGAGGAGATGAACCAAGAAAGAAAGCCCAAGTTCAATCGCGAACTATTTCTCCCCCGTCAACTAAATCCGTCCTTTTCAGGACGACCAAATTAGTTTGCCAACTAAAGAGTTTATTTGGTTGAAATTTTCTCTTGTGATGTTTGAAATTAATTTCAATTACCGCGCCCCGGCTGAACATAGCATTCATTAAACGTCGAGTCCCGTAGTAAATGACAAAGAAGGTTGAACAACCAACGAACGGAATTCGAGCCGAACTGCGTCACTTCAGACCGACCATGTGGTTGAGTTCGTTGTAGTTCTTAGCTATGCATAGCGGATTAGTTGCTGGCGGTGGCAAGCAAATTAGGAAAGTCTCGGTTAAGAAAATCATCCGTCTTGCGTGTAATAATTAAAACTAATTATTGTGGCGCAATAATTGAAGTTCGTCCCCTTTGATGCTATTTGTAACACATTGCCTTCGTTGGTACCGCCTTCTTTCGTGCACTAGCATCCGATGCTTTTACCTACCAGCTTTTAGCAGAACATTTTGATTCAGTCTTACGACAGTCGTTAAGCTGTGCAGTGGCTGTAGGATCACAGTTTGCGGCGGCGAGCAGTCGTTGCCCAGAGAGACGTTGGTGCGATTGGCTGTTGTTGCCGATGCTCCCGTCAACCTCGCTGCGAGAAACATGGCTGCTGAAGCCTACAAGTTGGCGGGAAAAAGCCACCCGTGACAACGAGTCAAGAATCAATCATCCCGTGAGATGAACCAAGAGAGAAAGCCCAAGTTCAATCGCGAACTGTTTCTCCCCCGTCAACTAAATCCGTCCTTTTCAGGACGACTAAATTAGTTTGCCAACTGGAGAGTTCGTTTGGATGAATTTTTCTCTTGTGCTGTTTGAAATTTCCATTACCGCGCCCCGACTGAACATGGCATTGCTTTAAACGCCGCGTCCCGGAATAAATAGCAAAGCGTGTTGAACAACCAATGAACCAACAGATCCATAACTATCTTCTACGCGTTAGAGATAGTGGCCCTCTCAACCATCGTATAAAATACAACCGGGGCCGTATCATAATTAAGAGCCACCAAATGCTATCTAGAGAGTGTACAATAGAATTGTCTTGGCACTTTTCAGGACTGACTTAAATCAATTAGCGGATGGCCCTGACGTGTATGGGAATTAGATTGCTGCGTAGTCTTACGTCACCTTTGCGCACAACCCCATTGGGTTGTACCTTGTAGTTTTTTTGCGCAAACGGTTGGCAACAAACGAATAGGCATTGCACTTATTCACCCTTTCACAGTTTCTCAAAACTTATTTCTTCCTAGAAGTAAAACGCTATCCAACGCGAATCGTTAACACAACAGAATAACTATTCATAACAGTACTCATTGAAATGTGCATGTTCGAGAATCAAATTTTTTTTTATTTTATTTATTTGTAAAATTGTATATACCTTAGTAAATAGAATGGCAATCGTATAAATTTCTTGATAAGAGCAGTCTCAAAAATAAATCCATCAAGAAACAATCGAATTCTTAGCGTCCGGTGTTTAAATTTTTCGTGACGGTAGCCATTTGTAAATTGTGCAAAATGCTCAAGGTATGCAACAAAGAGAAAACTAATATTGTTTTAGCCACCGCTGTCAGCCAATCGGTAAGAACCAAACATTCAAATCAAACAAACTCTCTCAAAATTAAATTGGTCGTCCTGAAAAGGACGGATTGGAAATGGTCCGCATTTGAATTAAAACCCTCTCTGCGCCTTACCAAAAGATGTCTACCCAATATCACACACACATAAGCACCTTATTTCGCTTATTTGCACCCACCAGCTGGCTACAAAGACATTATTTGCCCAAGTAACCAACTGCCTAGCACACCACAGCATAATGTATGGCTGCCTAGCAACGGTTGCCTAGCCAACGGCTTGGTAACAACAGACTGCAGTGCAATCAGCTACCTGACCAATTGGTAGGTCGCCAGTGCACTTTCTATGGTGCTTGCCACAGCCAGCTGCAAAATCTAAATTAGCGTCTTGCCGCTCCGCTGAATGAAGCAAGTGCACCCTCCAGGGTACATGCCATAGCCCGGCGCCAGCTGCCAATCCATACTGGCACGATGCTCCGCACAGCTTCAGTACTGCAGCACGAATGAGAAAATTTGCGAAAGTGTACCCGTTTTATATCGTTCACTGTTGCATATGAGACCTCCCTTGCTTACATTTGAAATCTGTGATAGTAAAATTGAGTGCATTGAGTAAATTTTCTCTGAAAAATCGGCATTATAAGACATTACCTCATATTTTAGTTATTTTAAATAGCTTGAAATTGTTAACGGATAATGTTTGATAGTTGAATTGATACGCGGGAAAATTTACAATCGAATGATGTAAACATCTTGAAAATCTATTGAGCATTTATTAAGTTATTAGCGTTTAATTTGTAACGATATTTCGTGACGGTCGCTGATTTTTAGATTTTCAATTTACACCCTACCCTTCCCGTAAGACGTAGTCTACGTCAAAAAAACGTTATGAAATTTCAAAAATCTCCAAATCTTTAAAACATTCATGATAAAACAAGCTTCTTTACGGTGTTTATTATTTATAGAGTTGCGACATGATTCTAAGCACACTGCATCCATCGAACTAGCTGGTTGTGCAAAATATGCGTATAATTTTTATTCATAATTGACAGGCCCTTCCCCGGCATTCATCTCTTAGCTAATAAGAGTTACCATATAATTACGTATCGACGGAACTTAAATGTTGTAGGTACTTTTTATTGTTTTATATTATTCAACTTGTTCTATATTGTTCTAGGTTCAACAAAGCCTCTGTTGAAATACGACAACAAATTCTGCAATGATTCGCCATTTTATTGTAATTAGAAAATAATTTATTAAGACAAAATGTTAGAACAGTTAGAAGAAAAATCAGTTGTCCCTGCCCTTCGTTCTGCCGGCTTGGTCGCAGCAGATTTCATGTGTGAATAGGCTGCCACATGAACGTTCAAAAGTGCCTGAACGCTTGTAATGATCACTTGAAGATGCGATGCGAGATCATTGCTCTGATATTCCCAAAATGTAGCACGTAGTAAAATGTTTCTTGTCTTCTATGTACATCTTAACGTGATGGAATCGAAAGAATGAGCGGAAACTAATCGGGAATAATCTCTCATATGCATCCGCCGAACCATTCTGAACGGCCGTTGAGAGAATGTCACAATGAAAATCTCACATGCGCATAGCATGTTACCAATTACTAATGCTTTCTCTCCTTTCTCCTATTCTCTTCCCTATTCTATGACCGCGAGCAATACCACAAGACATCGTGCATATGCCATAGGCCAGTATAAGCTTTCGCCTAAAGTCAGCTCTTCAAAAGCAGAAACACCAAGACGACACCGAGCAATGAGTAAAGAATGGTAGGGTAACGGGTTGTAATGTCAGCCTAGCTCCTTCATTCGGCCTATGTACTAAAAATGTCATTAATTCGGCGATAACCAACAAAATTATTTTCCTATCAGGATGACCGAATTATTTTAAAGCAATTGAGACATTATTGATCAATTAATAGTTGTTCACTTCCGTGTAATTTTCGATTTCCTCAACTTTTAAGACAACATGATTTTACTGGTTAAGCTGAACAAATTATGTACACGATTTTCGAATGATCTAAATTAGCAGAAATTGAACCTATAAACCGAATAATGCAATCAAGATGTACAGAAAATAGTCACACGTTATGAACTAACAGGTCACATAGGTAAAATAACAATGATTTAATAAGAAAACCATAGACCCAATGTTAGGAACATATTTTTTTCCACGTTCTCAACCATGGCCTGTTGTATGGAAAGCGTAGTAAAAATGTTGTTATTGGTAAAATTTACAATAAAAATGTCTGAGTTTCGGTTGAAAGTTTTTCATATGGCTCATCTTAACACAAACTAAAGGAACAAAATCTGTGTAGAGTGAATTATAATGTTTTGATTATCAAATGGTCACTAAATCATATGTGAAAATCACTAAAGTGCTTCTTAGCAGTTTTAGTATAGTTTGATTTATGAAATTGTTTGTTGTGTAGAGCGAATACAGCTGGAAACGCATTGGATCAGAAAATCAGAAAAAAAAAATCGCACGAAGACAACATTTAATAACAATGGGACGAACTTGCATCCATGAATAGACCCAATTTAGTGCTTGTAGACCGACATTACATCCATATCCCTTGAATGTTTCTGACTTTATTAAAGGAGTTGTGTAACTTTTCGTGATACATACTACCAAATGGCATATTAAACATATCTAATCAAGTGTATAACTAGTTCAATATCACTTCCAGCTCAAATACTTTATGAGTTATAGTAAAAAATGTAATCGATTTTGCATATTAGGCTGAGTCAAGGGACACATACCCTATATAACCATATCCAATTTTACTTTCAGCCGAATTTTCTAACACAAAGCCAACAATCAAATGACCACAAGAAAATATACAAAAATTAAATAACACATAACGGGGACAGGGAGGGGGCATCAGGGCACCCAAGTGAAACGATTGGGATAGGGAGCATGTTACTGCCTCCTCCCTCATCTATTGGGTTTATTCTGTCAATCTAGGGCTCGATTCTAGTGCTCAGTGTGTGAACTTGCTTTTGGAAGGTGATTCTCTTCCCTATATTCGCGGGTTTCGCGTAAGTGACTCTGCTTACGAGCCCACCCAAACGTTTTTGTCCCTTCATACAGGAGCTTGATGATCACAAACAACAATAGAATCCTGATCAAATCGTTTTTCAGTTTATTCCACTGCTATGGAAAGTTACCTTGCTACAATAGATGGTAGTATTGCATCATAATCATCAACAGTTAGAAGAAAAATCAGTTGTTATTTAAGCAATCGATAAGCAATGATACTTTTGTTCCTTTTGGCTTGGTTTGCTTGTCTACAGCAATTTTCTCACCCGCAGAATAAATCCACACAAAAGCAAGAGCAGTCAGCTCCCTTCTCTTTTCATTATTTTTCAAAACGATATGCACTGTAGAGAATACAATTGAAAAAAAAAAATTAAACGTCATAATATTTTTTTTGCTTTGTTAACCATTATCAAAAAGTTAAAGTACATAGGTAACAGGCATAATAAAACGTATTCCCTCACAAAAAAAAAAACATCATTTAGATATATTCTTATTGGCGAACAAATTTCACTCTTTTATCATAATTATTAGTTTTCACAATGTATATTTTTTGGGAAATCACCCTCTTAAAACCTAAAACATTGCTGAACACGCCATTTTGAGTAAACGAAAAGGTTTTCGCAGTAAAATTATAGTAAACCATCAGTACCAGTTCAACATAGGCCCTTTGAGAAAGTTAGTCGTAACTTAGAGAGAACATTCCAAAAAATTGTTTTTTTTTTAATGAAATGAAATCACTGTGAAAAGATTCATCGAAACCAAAACTGGTCTACCAGGATAGATTCGTATCCCTAGTAAAGAAAAATAACAAGCAGGCATAATATAAGTTACAAGTTCTGTTATGCCACACCGATAGAAAAAATCCTTTTGAACTTCATAAACTTTGCCTAACGAAGCATCTCCAACGCAGACATTTGTATCTTCATGAGGTTATTATGACTTTTAAAACGTCATTTATGTATGTATACTTAATGTTTCTATGTGAATATGTTCATGAAGTTCGCATTAAATATTATGCGCTGAGTAAGTCAATATTTTGAAAAAACATCTACATCTCAAAGGTGGAAGACGACTGAAGATTTTCAACGTACATTGAAATAATTATTCAAGTTGATTACCACAAATTCATTTTTGAAACACATTTAAAACACCGGAAATGGAATCCTCCTTTTCTACAAGTGCTGCTACCAGGAGGCTTCGATGCTATGTTGAACGAAACTTTAATTACTTTCTTTAATCATTCGACCTAGCATCCTTCAGTTGAACGTCAGGTTAAGCAATAAAATGAAAATTAAAGGCAAATAACCACTGGTTTCGAGAATATTTACCTTTTGCTACCGTCTTGATGAACGACATTGAAAATCCAGTTTAAAAAAAATACGTTTAACTCTGCCCGTATCTCATCATAATATGATGTGAAGATTGTGCGCATAAAGTAGACTTGATGATTCCCGCTGCCTAATGGGTCTCAAGTGATAGCGAAGGCTGAGCTTTAACAAACAAATGTTGGGTTGGCGAGATTCCATCAAAAAGATAATTAACATAAGCAAAAATAACGAGCTTGTTGATTTGTTTAGCAACCACATGAAAAATGTGTTTTCTCAGATGATTCCAGTCTGAGTGATTTTCTTGTCTGTTTTATTTTTGTTTTGCGTACATTCAGAGCGTTGAATTGCACGATAGGAACTGAGGGATTTTTTTTATCATGGTAATAATCGTTTTCTTCAACAGTTACAGTAACAGCTCGTAATTTCCACGTAAAACGGTAGTACCTTGATACGCATCCAAACACTCAAAGCGTAATATCCAAGATACACGAATCATGCATACTGGTCACCTCGTTTCCACTCTCATTTATTTTTGGTAATTATCCTGAGCAGTGTTTACATTATTAATAATCTTCAGATGGGTTGGCGTTCAATTACGTTATAATTTACTGTTGGTGAAATTAACTTGTTTACGGTTTGTTGTTTTTATACATGTCCGTAGTTAATAACGACAGCTTCATATGCGTATGCGGTCAATAATTTATGATCTGATTCATGCTGAATGAATTTTCTGCAACATGATTGATATATAGTTAGTTATTGAAATTGATCAGCTATTTTATAGTTCACAATTTGGAAAGTTTCAATTGATTTATGAGACTTTGCTACATCAAAGTCAAGTTTATCGATTCCCTCCGATTATCATTGTTTGTTAACTGTCACCTCTATTCCTAACTAAATCATTTTTACGTTTCTCGATGTTCTATTTGTACTGTTTTCAATTGATTTGTACAAAGAAACTCCTCGAATGTTTTAGAATGACACTGTAGCCTTTTCTCATGGAAACAGCTTCCTGATTTAGCTACATGGGTCGCCCCCAGGGATCATGTTTAAGCCCTCTTTTGTATAATGTTTAAGTCAAAGACATTTACGGTTGTCTGAGTGACAACTGTACGTTAAGACAACTTGCGGATGACGGCGTAGTGTCTGTCACGAGACCCAATGGGGTCGATCTGCAAGGACCCTTACAGGATACCTTAGACAATTTGTCTTAATGGGCTCTCGAGCTAGGTATCGAATTCTCTACGGAAAAAACTGAGTTGGTAGTTTTTCTAGGAAGCATCAAATAATAATACATTCATATTATGTCATTTAAATATCTTGGGGTCTGGTTTGATTCAAAATGTACCTGGAGATCCCACATTGAGTATCTGAAGCGAAAGTGCCAGCAAAGGATCAACTTTCTTCGAACAATTACCGGGATCTGGTGGGGAGCGCATCCGCAAGATCTTCTAACGTTGTACCGGACAACGATTTTGTCGGTTATCGAATACGGTAGTTTTTTTTTTCAGTCGGCGGCTCGGTCGCACATCATCAAACTGGAACGTATTCAGTATCGGTGTCTTCGTATCGCGTTAGGTTGCATGCACTCGACTCATACTGTGAGTCTTGACGTGCTGGCTGGCATGTTGCCACTCTCGGTTTTCAGAGTTATCTCTCCGGCTCCTGACCACACCCAAAATAAAAAAGCAAGATTGTAATGCAATTTCGAATGATTATGTTTCATTTCTCGTAATGGATCGTAATTTGGAGAAAACATGCAACATTGGTCGTGGGCAAAAAAGCATCACATAAATTCGCTTTGAAAAATTATATGTGTGCGTGGGTTGTGCAGTGAATTAGTTGTTGCGTATAAGATTGGAGTCCGGGCTCACAAAAAACCAAAAATTCGATTTCGTTACCAAGATTCGAACCGTGGCCGCCAGCGTCACGTCTCTATAAAAGCCCTACAGTTGCTTCGATTTTCGAGGCACACAGTGGTACAGCAACAAAGCAAATGTCGCTCGCACACACTTGCATGGCTTCGCGTGGTGATCAAGAAGCGCTAACTTGATGAGAGGGAGATGGGAGTTCGATGACGAGTGAAAATAAAAATAGAACACTTGATAGCGGAATTACAACAGTGGCCAATAACGTATTTTGTATTTTGTGGTATTGCGGTATTTTGTGGTATTGTCTCACACATATTGAACCAACGCGTTGCTTCGACTGTCGAGGCACTAAGCACACAGCGCTAAATTTGTTTCGAGGAATCTGTGTGCTGCCATACGCTTGCACACACTTGCATGGCTTCGTTTATACCATAAAACGCTTTGTGGATCATGATGGGCAAAAGTGCCTTTTCTGAATCATGCAGATTTCTCAAGATTTGATTGCAAAACTGCAATTGCATTTTTTGCCACTTTTTCAACTTTTGGGTGCAGGTGTGAAGTTATGAACCCCCAGGTAATCGAAGCTTCTTGAGTTGAACCCTCAAACTCGCTTCATGACTTTGTACTATTTGTACATAACACAGGATGTCAGCCCTTCGACGAATATTTCCAATCGTGTTTGCTTCTCCGACTTTGACAACTCGTTTCATTTTGATTTATTCATGAAGCAGGAGCCTCATGGAATTCCCAGAGCATCATCGTCCTATGATTGCTCCGGCATTGGCGTAACTACTGGGGGTGCCTAGGGGGCCAGGCCCCCTCCAGAATTCTGTAGCCCCCCTCAGGATAATTGTTTTTCTTATATGTATACTTCTAATTTGAAATGAAACACTATTCATAAATCTCAACGGAATTGTACGGATTTTTTTTCCCAGTGTATGTTGTTTTTGTACTTTTGAACGAGTAACTATTTCTGAAGGAGTAAAGTGCGTATACCCTTTTCCCCACACTTTTCACTTACCCCACTGTACCTTATTGTTTGTTAAGTTGGTATATCGAGAGAACCATAGTTAACGACAATTAGATCCATGAGAATTCCGATACATCAACATTACATCCTCTTCGCTCGAGAGTTTGCGCCTGTTAAGAGGTAGTATTTTTTTTTTTTGTTGTGTTTAATAACAAACGACATGATAAGCTGATCTAAGCCAACCCATAAATGGTTTAATGTAGTTCATAGCTCAATAATTTATTAAGTTAGGATGATAAATATATTCCATCGCCGCATATTATGACTAGACATTATCTAGACGTGGTCATAGCCAGGATTTAAATAAGGGAGGGGGAGTCACACTTTTATTTCACGGTATGGTAACCCGAAGCCACCATCTTGGATTTCAAAATTGTGTTGGGCATCGATTCTCGGTCTATAGACCGTCCCAATTCCAAACTATTGCATATCGGTATTTAGTTTTACACTATTTCGCGGAAAACACATTCCCCAGAGGCCAATTTCCAAAGGCCATTTTCCAGGGGCCTTTTCCCGGAGGTCATTTCCAGGGAACCATTTCCCAGAAGCCATTTTCCGGAATGACTAATTTTTAAGAGCGGATTTCTTTCGGATCCTTCTTTTTTCGGTAAATTGATTGTTTTCCGGAAACTATTTGTCTGATACTATTTCGCAGACGCCATTTCCAGAAATCCTTTTCCCAGGGGTGCTTTCCCGGATTGACCAATTTTCCAGAGTCCTTCTTGTTTTCGGGAAATAATTACTTTCCAGAAACCATTGTCCAGATGCTGTTTCCAGAGTTCATTTCCGGAAAGCATTTCTTAGACCCCATTCACCAGAAGCCATTTTCCTGAGTTGATCTTTGTCCTTATTTTTTTCGGGAAATGATTGCTTTCCCGTTTTCCAGAGGCTATTCTCCAGAGGTAATTTCGCAGTGGTTATTTGCCACAGGCCATTTTCCAGACGCCATTTCCCAGAAGTTAGCAGTTCCGAAGCTAACGAATGTTCATAAGCAAAATATGGAGATAGAAGTTTATTCATTAACGATAATATTTTCGAAAATGTAGTTTTAGAAGTAAGGTAAACAAATAATCAGGTAAATTTCTGAAATCATAATATTTGTTGGGGTTGACATCAGTACCACTAGTTTTCGACATAGACTGCATAATGGGCCTGTATGTCAATTACCTCAAGATAATTGTAATGAACTATTCACAAGATAGTATTGATGAAATGCATATAGAAATGTCAGAGTCATTTCTGGAGGAGACTTCAACACTGTCAACATAGACAGTATTCTGAACGTCGTTTCCAGGAAGTGTTCGAAATAGTTATAAAATAGTCTACTTAGACATCTTTAACTAGAAATTGATTTAAAGTTGTTGGGTCCAATATTGCAGGGATAGGTACTATGACATGGGAAATTCTACATCTTCTATAAAATATTAAGACAAAATACCTAATACTTCAAATGGTGTTCACGCGGTTGACATATGCTAGTGTGACCATGGTATTCATCCTAGTAATGGGGAATGTTGGGAAAGGGTCCAGCCTTGACAAACAAGCTGTCATGCAGCTTCGCGTTTCTTATAACACTTGTCTTACATTTATTGTTAAGCTTTCTTTAAAGGATTTGAATTTCAATCAAAAGGTTCTATTTTTGTCTGGAATAGTTCCTAGTATGCAGAGGTGGCGAAAATATTAAATAAATCTACAGTTTTTCATACAAAATTGTCATAATAGACATTCTCTATGTCAGCACTCAAAGTATGGATTGAGCTGAAATTTCGACAGTACAGGGTGCGGCAGAAAATAATGCGAAAATTTGTTCTATTTCTTTCAAATCCCATTTTCAACTAATTCAAGCAATAATATCAACATTTTCGAGTGCAGTTATCTTTATAAAGTCCTTTTAAACAAATTTATTCAATGTGTCCTCCATTTTTATTAATAACATCCTCGAGCCGACGCCGGAAGCCAGAGCATGCCTTTCGGACGTAGTCCTCCGACATTGACTGCCATGTGCGTGTTATGGTTGACTTCAGGGTTTTCACACTAGGGTGTGATGCTTTGCAGGCTCGTGCTTCAACATATGCCCAAATCGAATAATCCGAAGGATTAAGATCTAGACTGCTAGGGGGCCACAAATCCTTCGGCCAAACATCATGACATCAGCCGGATGTTTGGTTTGAAATTTGAATTTAACTTTTTTCGAAACGTTCTCCATTTTCTGCGGTGAAATGAACCGGTCCGTGCGGCTGTTGGCCACAGCATCGATGCTGAAAAGCTTTTCGTCGGAAAACAGGATTATCATTTTTTCCTTCTTCAACAAGGAAAGCAATCTCTTGGAACGAGTCACTCGTAATTCCTTGACCCGGTCCGTAATCAAGTGGAGTTTCACTTTGGCTCTGGAAGATGCATGCAGGTCTTCTTTGATGATTATCCGTATGGATTTTTCCGAAATATTGGCTTCCTTTGCAAGTTTTCTTATGGAACGCACCGGGCTGCGTGCAATTTTTGCACGGACCAATTTGATCACGTTCGGCGTGCGTGCAAAGCGCGGACGTCCGCTTCCCAGCTTCCGCTGCTTAGGACCATCCTGTAGGGACTTTTTTATGCGGTAAACTGTTGCCAAATGGCACCCTAACAATTAGCTTGAAATGCTAAAGAAAAAGAAGTAGTGGTATTCTTTTGCCATACCTTCAAAAATTTTCGAACAATTTCCATGGAATTTCGATGTCCTGGAATACTATCAATGTCAATCAAATTCTTAAGTTTCACCTCAAATTACCCATGGACGTTTCTTTCGAACTGCCACGAAGTTTTCAGTAGGTTGTTGATGAAATAATCCTCGGATTTCTCCTTAAATATGTTTGAACTCTATCTAGAAGTTTAGCTCGAAATAACCTATAAATTTTTATTGTATTTTTCATAGAATTCTACTCAAAACAACTTTGGTTGATGGTTTGCGCACAGCACTTTTAAAGAGTTATTTAATAAGAAACTTTAATCGAATTCCATCGAATGGTTAAAAAATATCCACATTGCGAAAAGTGAAAATGAATCGCTGAATTTTGAAATTACTGTTTTTTTTTATTCTGTAATGTTTTGACTGAAGACAAATTCAGTTAGTTTAATAAGAGAAGTAAAACTGCTTAGTTAAGAAGTGTTTGCATTTTCATTTTATGTAACGATTGATTTACAGAATTCCGTATAATCTGGACAAATGAACAAAATGAAAAATGAAAAATTATAAGATAGGTTGTTATATAGTAATACTTCAGAGATTTGGATTTTTCCAAGAAAACATAGTCGTGGAACAGGTTCCAGGCTTTTCCATTTAGTTTTTTGTTCATTTTGATAGTTATTTTTTAAATAAATATTAGCACCCCTGAACACGGGTTATTAGGGACATCATACCCCAAATATTTTCAGACTTTTCTGCAAGGCGCAACTTTAGGGTAATAGCTGCATATCAAAATGCTTAATTTGAAAATAACACTTATCATACGAAAACCATAGAGCCGAAATTATATTGACAACATATTTACTTCTCAACTGTTCTTTAAGAACACCAAGAATTCCGATTCCATTCATCTAACGTTGATAATTCCGGAACAATTGAAAGCAACGCTAGTGTTCTTCCTCAAAATTTGGTTGGAATACAGTTGTAGCAATGATAAAGTGTTCTGCTATGCTTGCCGCATGTTTTGCGCAAAGGCTTTGCGAAAACAAAATGAAAAGTTTATTTGCACATTTTTCAATAATTGGATAAAACTAGGCGAGAAATTAAAAGCTCATGACGATACTGCATTGCATAAGGAATGGTTCGAAAATGACTTAATTCACAAGCAATCGTTGTCATCTAGAAATGTACATGAAAAGTTTTTAATAGTAATTGAAGAGCAAAAGCAACAGAATAAAGAATACGTTAAGAAGCTGATCAATATTACCTTGTGTTAAGTACGGCAAGGCTTACCACTTCGGGATCACCGAGAAGACGAACATTCCACAAACCGTGGATATATTTTGGAGTTTACTCGAAATCCTGTACATTGCAGCTGATTGTACAATTGATGAAATTGTAGCAGAAGTACGCTTTTGTGGCTTTTTCTCACTTATGGTGGACGAGGTAAGGTGCTTTGAAGAACAGCAGCTATCTGTTATAATACGTGATGCGAAAGGATTGACTGTCGAAGAGCGCTTTGTCGGATTCATAGATTGCTCAGTGTCCCACGGTGCTGCAGTTTTGGCTCAGGTGATATTGCAGTTCTTAGACAAATGTGGTCTCGATGAGCTGCCCCTAATTGCTCAATTTTACGATGGGGCGAGCGTAATGTCTGGTAGGCATCGCGAAGTACAACATATCATCAGAAAAAAAAAAACTCATCCTCTGGCGGTCTACATACATTGCCTTGCACACCGACTCAATTTGGCAGTTGTAGATTCATGTGTTAATATATCTACAAGTGGTATTCAGCACACTTGAAGCTCTGCGCGTATTCTTATCGCAGCCTAGAAATTCAAAACTATGCGGCGATCAAAGAAGCGCCTCAAGCCGAAATCGATGATGGTAAACACAAGGAATCAGTTCAAGCTATTTACATAATTTTGGATAGCATAGCTCAAAATACATACAAAGATAAACTGATTCATGATGCCTTCTAAAAACTGATAAAAATTCAGATGGGACTGACTTGCGATTACCGACCGTTCAGATATTTTATCCCTTATTTTTGTTTTTTTAATAGGTAATCGACAATGTTGTAGGATATCTGGAGTAGAGATTCAACAACATGCCATTAGCTGAGTCAGCTAATTACGCGTTTAGAGCTTGTTATCCGTAATAAGGCGATAAGGTGATAAGGCAAATGGGCAAGAGTTTATAGACCATTATGCAGATGCTCTAAATATAAAACAACAAGACCTGCAAGCCGAAACAACTGTCGTTCGAAATTGTTTGCGACACAAAAAGTTAAATTTAACTTTGGAAACCTTGCGAGTGTATTTAAAAGTTGATATTACACCCAATCTATGTAGGTTGCTCCAGGTGTTAATATTTATTCCCATAAGCTCAGCTGGATGTGATCGGAGCTTCTCAGCCATGAGATGCATAAAAACATGACTGAGAAGTACCATGACGCAGAACCGATTTTCAAATCTGGCAATTTTAAGCATTGGGGACGGAGTATCCACCGACACAATTTTGAAGATATTTAAAATGTTCATTGACTCAATGTTGTTCTATGACATTTTAAGATTTTTTAGTTTAAACTTGACTCTATAAAGATTCAGGTCTATTCTCCGCCTTGGATGAGTTGAGACGCCTCAAGAGAATCGAGTAAGGTGACTACATTCACCTCGTGTCAGTCCATTCTCCATTTGATCCACACGGAATAATACGAGGTATATATTCACCACACTCGATTCCTTTGAGGCATCTCGACTAACCGAGGCGCAGAATAGGCCTAATTATTCGATTAAACCATCAATTAAAATAACCTGTCCCAAACAATTACGCTACTTTCGTCGCTCTTTTCAATATTCTTATAAACGAAAAAAATCCTTCGGGCAGGCCCCCTCCAGGCCCCTCCCAGACTAATTGTCTAGCTCCACCAATGCGCTCCGGTAATATTTGCTGCAAAGTTTTACCAAGTTGATTCAACTAAATCGTTCTTCACTGACAGATCATTGATAGAGGAGTCAGCAGGCTTTGGTATATTTAATGAAATTTCGAGCGCCAATCATAAACTTCTAGCACCTTGTTCCGTATATGTCGCTGAATTAGCTGCAATACATTTTACGCTAGAAACTGTTGCCTCACTTACACCGGATCAGTATTACATTTTCACTGATAGTCTCCGTTCTATAGAGGCTATTCGCTCCTTGAGGCCGGTAAAGCACTCCTCGTATTTTCTTTATCTTCGCGTTATTTTATCATCACCTTCGCGTTATTTTATCATCACCTTTCGTATGGGTCCCTCTCATTGTTAAATTCTGAGGAATGAGGAAGCGAACTTGCTTGCAAAGGTGGGCGCTATAGAAAGCGATATTTATGATCGACAAATCGCTTTTAATGATTTTTTTACTATTTTTCGTCAACAGTCACTCGTCAGCTGGCAGTAAGAGATCTGGGGCGATGGCAACATTTTATCATCCTAAAGGTGTCGAAGAAATCTTGGTTTTGGGGGATGGATGTGTGTCGAGACTTCATTCGCGTGATGTCTCGCCTCATGTCCAATCATTATTCTTTAAACGCTCATTTATACCGAGTTGGGCTGAGCGACAGCAATCTCTGTGAATGTGGGCAACGTTACCAGGACGCAGATCACATTATTTGGTCATGTGCTGAGCATCGTGGAGTTAGATCTGAGCTTTATGATTCTCTTCGGGCTCGAGGTAGACAACCCAATGTACCGGCTCGAGATGTTTTGGTTGTACGTGATCTGGAGTTTATGAAACTCATTTATGTGTTTTTGATTAACATAAGCCTAAGATTGTGTTTAGTTTAACCTGTACGTTTACTATAAGTTTTTTTTTATGTGTTTGTGTGTGTTCCTTTATTCTTTCTCAAAAATGTTCAAGTCAAAATAAAAGCAAAAGTTGTATAGTTTAAAGTGTTAAGCCAATTCCGAATTTAAAATAAACGTGCTGTGTAAAATATACTTCAAATTCGCACCCATCTTCCTATCCGTTGAATCGTTATTCCTATTAACCTTGAGACGGCCGAGAGTAATCGGTTCTATCCCCTTAACGTTAGTTTTAAGATAATTGATGTATATAAATATGAAAACATGGCTCTGTATAGTTGAGTTGATTGAGCCTGTACAAATAAATGATTGAAAAAAAAAAAGAATGACACTGTAATTGATAAAAGAGAACACAAAAATAAACAATCCCTCATTGATACATTCACGCTATTGAAAAAAGTATCTTGAAGTGTCTTAAATACTATTGGCTCAATGGAGACGCACGAAGGCAAAAAAGTTAAAATTTATTTTATAATAAAAATAAATTGTTCGTAAATAAAATTTCTTTCCTCTAATATGCCCATGGTGAGTTGTTCAGAGGTGTTCACAGATTGAAAGAAACATGTAATATTCTGCGTTATAAAGTGCACATAAATGGAAAGCTATAGATTTGGCAAAAGTTCATGGGATATTTCCTGCCAATTTAAGCCCGATAACGCCTGAATCTAGTTTCTTGCATGAAATATTGCAAGCAATTTCGTTGTTTACGTTTGCTTTGGCTTACAAGTAAACGAGGGGAAAATTTACGCGTCTGCTAAAATTCATTATTTTTTTCTGTGTTGCAGGAGACTAAACTGTCTACATGCATGTTTTTTAAGGTAGCCACCACCCCTAAGTCCTGGTGTTGTAGGAAGTTTCTCTTAACAGCAAGATCAATTTGAGTTCACAGTAACGCTGTATGAAGGGCCAAAAACGGATGGGCGAACCCGAAAGCAATACACTTACGTGAACCTCTAGGGAATATAAGAATCTCTTTCCAACGATATAATCCAACAAATCGAATAACCCCATTTGCAATGGTTCGTTGATAACGGCTCGCGCTTTCATTGAAATTGTTGGAGTAGAATACACAGCACCACAATCAAAAAGGTAAAATAAAGATAATTTTATTTTTCATTCCCTCCTAAGTCCCGGTTTTCACACCAATCCATCGTCGGCTCAAATAATACCCACCACTCAAATACTCAAAACTCGAATATTATATACGATAAACGCTAAACCTACTTTCTCCCCTGTTTCTCGGTATTTCTTTGGCCCTTGATAAGCCCTTCCGCCTTGATTCCTGCTGCCCTTGCACCCTCTATCCCATACTACATAGCTGCCCCTTGATCTCTTGACCAACTGTCTCTTTCTACCACTTGCTGCTGTACTTCACAGCCTATTGCGGCGTCACTGCCCTTTTCTATACCACTGACCCTTTCTCCAGTTTCTGTGTGATATCCTAGGATGATTCCAATTACCCCTTATCTCAACGCGTCACTGCACACATGTTTAGTAACTCGAAAGGGAAGCGCCTCTAGCGGTAAAATTCCCAATTAAACCGGAATCCAATGACACAAATTTATTGTTCCAACCCCTTAGAACAATTCTGCTTAAGACTTTGGTTGTTTATAACTTGAAACAACTGAGATAGACCTCATTTCCCCCAATTAGTGAAGATTCCATAAGCTTAGGGTATCGATCTTTACGGTTTGCCCGAAAAGAACGAAACCGTAGAAATTGAGACCGTAAAGAACGAAACCGAAAAGATCGGTACCCGACAGTAGTTTAATATCGCCTCCAGCTCAAATACTTCATGAGTAATAATAAAAAATGTTATCGATCGTTGCATATTAGGCTGAGTCAGGGGATACAAACCCTATCATACACAATTAAAAGCATTTCGAGTCAGCGTAGATGCATTTTATTAGTTTTGAAAATCTAAAATGTTAAAATCAAAGGTGACGAACAAATCAACTCATTATGCTTCTTTGACTACTCGTTTCTTGATACTGTGAACAGCTTTGTTAAAATCGCATGTGATCATCAAACATCGAAAATTCATTTTCAATTAAACGAAAATGTTTATTTTGAATCGTTTCAATCGCTGAGTCTTACTGCCCTCTATTATCATAATTCTTTCTTTTTAACATGTCAAGCTTATTGCTTTCACAATTCGCCTATTGCTTGCTCTCAACTTAGTGTTCTAAATGCACTTCCACAGTTATTAATTGGGAGTTTTCGATGCCAGGTGCCATGTATGCATTAGTATGATTGTGAGGCAAGTACAATCATACCCTATGCCCAGGGAATCGAGAAATTTTCCTTAACGAAAAATTCCTAGACCAGACCGGGACTCGAACCCAGTCACCTCCAGCATTGTATTGCTTTGTAGCTACGCCGTTACCGACTGAGCTAAGGGAGGACCCGATTATTATACCCTATTATCATAATTACAACTTGTGTTAATTGTAACCTATTGATCGAGCCTAAAAAAATACACAGCATGTTCTACACCAAAAGAAACAAATATTGTTTCTTCATTTGATACTCAAAATCATCCCCACCTTGATGTAATTAAATATTGATATTGACAACAGCACAGGCGATAATGAACATCCATCGACAAATGAATAAAACTAAATAATGACTTCGAAACTCAGCGGTTGCTCTGGTCAAGAGAAAACTGTCATTTAAAAATTCAATTCAATTGATCGCTAATGGGTGGTGTTATCCAAACTCTGTGGAAAATGGCGTCAATTACTTCTATTCCCAAGTCGGACAGCTTGAACAATGCTGGAAATTACCGCAGGCATCCTTAACTGCCTTTAAAAGGTTTTACGTTTACGATGCCTTATATAGAACTGGTAGCCCAGTGGTTTCAGAAGCTCATCATGGGTTTGTTAAAAATAGATCTACGACAACCAACCTTGTGTATTTTGTAACATGTGTGAGGAATAGGATGAAAAAAAAACGTCAAGTAGATGCCATTACATCGACTTTTCAAAGGCCCATTAGGTACCTCATGCTTTAACGATCGAGAAGCTATGTAAGATGGGCCTTCCAGAGTGGATAACTACATAGTTGCGTTTGAACTCGTGCTCGTCACGCTTATGTTAAAGTTCATGGTTGTGAGTGGACGTGTTTCAAATTACCATCAGGTATTCCACAAGGCAGTCATCTAGGATCGTTGATATTTGTACTGTTTATTGCCGACCTGGCTAATCTGATCCAATCGGAAAAACATTTATGTTTTATGCCGATGACCTGAACATCTTCAGAGTAGTGCTCTCACGTATGGATGGATGTGTTTTGCAGCGCGATTTGAGGACTGCCGTTAAGTATTGTGATGCAAACGGAATGAAAATTAACGCTGCAAAATGTAAAACAATTTCATTCACTCGATCATACCGGCCGATGCATGACTACTGCGTGACTACCATAAAAAATCTTGAAATTGTCATCGATAGCAAGGTGAACTTTATAGAATAAATAACGTCAACTGCTGCGAAGGCTTTCTCTCTGCTCGGCTATTTGCGAAGGCTCCTCAAAACTTACCTAGATATTCACGCAATCAAAGCAGTCTACTCTGCCTTGGTCCGTAAAGTATTAGAGTACGCAGTGTCATCAAGTGCATCAAGTGCAAGGTAATATAATCGAGCGGTTTCAACGATCCTTTTTGCGATATGTTATGCGGCGAAGACCGTGGAACGATATTGTTAGGTAACCATAATATGAGCACCGCTGCATGCTTCTTGGTTTGGACACGCTGGTATCAAGAAGCATTTTTAACAGAGGATTTTCTTATGTTCTGAACGCCAGGACAGTTTAGATGACCTAGATTATTACAAGATTTGAAACAGCCATGGGATTATGTCTATATGAAATTTGGTTAGCATACAAAGTTTCTTGAAGGATCATTTAATATGTAAATTTTTAAAGGGTCCAGCAATTGAAGTGCTACATTGAAACAAACAGATAAATTGATCAAAACAAAAACATATGTATTCATTCAACTTCACTTGAAAACAATTCACTGTATGAAAATTCAATGGTCAAGTTCAACTTGTTTGCCCTTGGGTTCAACTTGTTTGCCCACTCATCACAGACGATCAAGGAACACATCGTACGAGGCCCGCAGGTGCCCTTGTGGTATTTTATCCCAGGCTGCCGCCAGATACCGCATCAGGACTTCCACACCTTCATGTTTTTAAGAGCGGACTTAAGCCTCCAACATACTCCAGACAGCGATGTCGATAGAGTTCAAGTCCGATGAACCCGTCGGCCACTCCGAGCTCGAAATGAACTCTAGAAAATGTTCCGCAATCCAGAGTTGGGTTTTCCTCGCTTTGTGGGCCGACGCTGAGTCCTGTTGGAAAACCCAATCCCCGGAACCAAAATGACGACATGCCCACGGTTCGACGACGTTCTGTTGAACTAGTTTCCTATTTGTATAAAAACAGCGATAGTCAGGCCATCACGGGTAATTCTGGCCCAAACCATCACCGATGCTGTTTTCTGTCGCCTTGTGACCATCAGAACGTCCGCATGGGTTTTTGATCTTTCTGGTAGTCTGTCGTTCAGCTTATTCACGAACTGCTGTACCGTGAAGAGTTTCTCGTCGGTAAAAATAATATTCTCCAATCTTCCTGCCATACCTCTTCTGCAGCGCCTTCGCTATTTTTACTCGTTCTTGTCTCTGCCTCACCGAGAGGTCTTGAACCTTCGGGATCATGTAGGGCTTGGTCTGAAGTATATCTTTCAGGATCCGACGAAGACTTCGATCCGATACGCTGAGATCCTCCGCCAATTTAGTGGCACTACATCGAGGATTTATCTTAAGACTCCTCTTGACAATCTTCACCATGGCAGGTGTTAGCACAGTAGCTTGACGTCTCCCACCATACCGTTTTTTGGTACTTCTGGTCTGCAGGTATCTTTTGGCTGTACGGAGTATAAAACTTCTGCAAACACGTAAATGGGACAGCTCACGAAGTATGTCCTTCTGCCGTTTTTCAGCTCGGAACAAGGCAACCAAAGCACTACGTTTCTGTTCGAGATCCATTTTTCCGGATAACACAAAGTAATACATACATCAACATCAATTCAACATAATTTGTCTGCACTTGAAAGATGACATCAAGATCACATCAGCATGTTAGCTCAAACTAAATGAAACGACTTCATTTGCTCTCATATTGGCAAACAGAAATTTTCCACTAGGAAGTTCCACATAGTCAGTAATAGGTATGAGTGTGAATTATATTTTTACATACAAAACAAACCTTTAATTATGAAACTCGCTACAGGAGATTAGCATTCCACCAATTACGTAAAATATAGGGTGTTACACACATTTCCGCGGAGGAGTTTTTAATAACGGGTTGCTCGTACAACAATTGGCTGCCACATGGAAAATGCGCCCACTTGACATCCCAACATGGTAGCTTCACAGGCCCACAAAGAAGTCCGACATTCAATCGAATCGGAATTTTCTGCCAGATTGAACCTTATCCGGTCTTTAAATTATTGTTCCAATATACCGCAGAATGACTATTTAATTTCCATTCATTGTCCTACCGAAATGTTCAACCGAATTGAAAATTGTTGATCCTCTTTGCCGGTGTCGATTCGAGGCCGATCACGCCCCCAACTCAGTGTGATGAGGCTTTTAGTGCACTGGTGTGGAATTGCTGCTGCACTTGTGGGTGTCGGAAGCACTTTTGTCTCGTTACCGCATTTCAATCATAGAGCTGCAGTATCAACCTCGGAACCAACACCAGAAATGTGCATCCTACCGAGTTTTCCCAATGCACTTGGAATTGCACTCGATGCACCGGACTGTGCTATGCAATTCAATCTCAATTTAGCTAAAGTTTTGTTTTCTATTTCAAAAACGATGGAATATGCAATCAGAGTGTTCTGCGTAGCAGGCAATCAACACCCAATCGAAACCATTTAATTATGTACGACGCTTTTAGTTCTCTATGGGAATGAATATGTGTAATCAACAGTCATTATGCTAGAGGAAGTAAATGGTGTGTATTCAAACTTATTGTTTGGATTGCGCTAAAAAAATGCTGATTTGAATTAAATGGAGGAATTCATCCATTCATTTTGAAAATACTTGTTTTGGTTAAACTTTTACAATCGTTTCAATTCAAAGCTTCAACTTCTAATTGCACTTATTGTCATGGATGTTAGTCACTGGGACCATTTTAAATTAAAAATAAAAGTCATTAAAAAAAAATTATTGAAAAATGCATGAGAGACTTTTCATTCGTTTATATCTTATTTGAGTGACTTTCAGCTACCCGGGCTGTTTCGTCACTAAGAGACTTTTCAATGCAAAACATCAGATGACTTTGAGGATCGATATTTATGGAATTTATTAATTATTTGTTAAAATAATCTGCTCGGTATATCAATGGTTAAAAATATCGAATATCTCCCATCTCCCATCGAATATCTCCCATCCTACTCAATAAATTCTACATCGAGTTCTGATTCCTCTCTATATATATAATGCTTGGTGCATCGGTGGCTTAATGTATCGAATAACTTCCGTCCTACTCAATAAATTGGATGTCAGGTCTTAATTATTTTCCCAATATTGGTAGCGAAATAGATCAGGTTCACTGCAGTTTGTATTGGAATTGCTTGGTTCTATTATTCATTCTTTAATTTTCAAGCGCTGCTTAAACGTTATTTCAACCTCTTGAACTGATTTAAAACGACAGGAAGACGATCTTTCAAGACCTCACATATCACAACGACCTACATAAACATTGCACTCTAAAAAAATGCAACACTTTCTTTTGTGTATAATTTTTTAGAGCATGAATAAAAATTTATAAAATTTTTAGTAAAATTTGTTTAGAGTAAAATGTTCACATGTAAAAAATTTCGTCACAATCTGTTGAGTAGTTATCGAGATGACTTCGAAGCAAGAGGTGCTTCGACAAAAAAAGTATGTGCGCGGAGGTGGCAAATCCAGACCAGTCCCACAGGTGGTTCTCGAAACAGTTGGGAATCGACAATTTGACCGTGTCCCATATTTTAAAATCGTCCAAGGAAACCCAGACGACGCAGCGGAAGAAAAGCGAAGACCCCGTGAATGCAAGGAATGTAAGGGATTACTTCAAGCGCAATCCGAACCATTCGATTCGAAACGTGGTCAAGAAGGTCAATTTTTCCGTCTGCTTTGTACAGCAGACAATGAAGCGGGTCGGACTTCATGTCTTCAATGTAATTAAGGCGCCCAACCGAACCGATAAACTGAATACGGTGGCCAAATTCCCCACCGGGAAGGTGTGCCGCGAGTGGTTGGTTCAGCCGAAATGCATCGTAATGGACGACGAGACGTACATTTAAGCGGACGCCAAGCATATCCCTGGCCTGGAATTCTTACGTCGGCATGTTCCGCCTCGATGTTCCGGTAAAGTTCCGGGAAAAGAAGGTTGACACAGTTGCCAAGAAGTCCTTGGTGTGGCAGTCGATCTGAGGTGGATTCCACAAGCCGTACATAAGGACCAGCATAATCAACGGCCAAATATGTACAGAAAAATGTCTCCAGAGGCGCCTTCTGCCGCTCCTCCTCCGGTTCCACGAAGGCGACACACTGTTTTCTAGCATTGTGCCATTACGGAAAACTACTGTATGGAGTGGTACGAAGCTAACGATGTTGTTTTTGTTCCGAAGGAGGCAAATCCGCCAAACTAGCCATAACTTCACCCAATAAAAAAAATCAGGGCGATTATGAAAGGCATGCTCCGGAAAACAGGGAATGTCTTCTAACACGACAAGAATTTGAAGAAAGAGTGGATGGAAGTGTGTAAGACAAATGGCGCAAGTGATGCACAGGATTTGATGGGTAGCGTTAATTCCAAGGTGCGGGAATTTAGCCTACGAGAGAAAGTTGAATAAATCAACTTTGCAAAAACATAGCTAATATGTGATTTTTTATTCCCTGAGAGTTTCAAAATGTTTCGACCAAAAATGAATTTTCGGTGATAATTTTTTTCTTTTGCGTTTTTGCGACTACAATTTTTATGAACCAATAGCTTTACTTCCTTTCCGAAGGAAAATGTTATCTAAGATTTTTGCCGCAAGTAATCCCTACAGTACCGATTGGGATCGATACCAGAATTATTTGGGGGAAAGGTTACCACGTTTACCAATAGGCAGCAGCACTAACGCTCGTCTTCTTAGATATATTTAATATCTTTGATATCTGTGTTTTAGATCATTTTTTTTCCAAAAGAAAAAGCATGACCACCTCCCAATTCAACGTTATAAAAAACATTATTGATTATCACTTGATTTTTAGCTCGTTGATCAACTTCAATGTTAAATTTCATTTTGTCAGATAGCTAGATTTCACAAAAATACAACCAGACAGTCATGGGGTTCAAAAGAGAGTAGCATTGAGGCTGATAAATGGGCGCTTCCTTGCAAGTTTGCTATTCAACCCCTGTGCTACGAGACGGCGACGAACAGTTCGACCGGAACCTGATAACTGAAGGGTTTCCTGGATCTCGCGGACAGTTACCTTCAGGTTCTTCTTGACTTCGCGCATGATCTTGGTGTCCGTTCTCGCATCCGTTTTCCGCTTCCTGCCTCTGCCAGGGCGATCCACCACTGATCCAAACGTTTTAAGCTTCAGAAGAATTTTGCCAACCGCTGCCTTACTGATACTGTACTTCTTAGCGACAACCCAGTGCGATTCACCGTTTTGCACATCACGAACGACCAATTTTCGAATACACAAGGGAATTGCTTTCGAAAGCACTGCGTTCTCCATTTTTTTCAATTGAATCAAATGCGATCACGTATACAAATGCACCAGGTTGAGCCGTTTGCTTCAAAACATGTCAAAATATCAAAACATAAACAATCGAGGGGTCTTCCAATGGAAACTTATCGAAAACATATCGATTTTTGAAGTGGGCACTTTATTTTGTCACTGTTATTTTTTCAACACAAATTGATTTTTTTTTCTTTAAGTAAAACTCCTTTTTTTTCAGTATTCCATATGTGAAACTGAAAAAGAATATAAAAAATAAGATAATAAAAAAAATACAGTGTGTTTACTTTAATTTGAACCAAGTAAATGAGAGAAATTGAAAAAAACGAAGAGATAGGCACTTTATTTTGCCTATCAGTGTAGCTTTAAAATCCTACTTTCGAACCGTGGTAGGTCCAAGTGGACAACATTCGATCAGATCGATGATAAGGTTAAATATCTGTGCGAGGGTATGTATATGTGTGTATGCCTGTGTATGTGTGAATGTATGTAAAAGAAGGTCAAAAATCAAGAAATTTCAAACAACGGCATGTCACCCTTTTTGTAGATTGGGAATATAACTACCTCTTTCCACTCCTGATTATCAGACGATGCAGACAAGTTACGAATCTATCCGATCTCATTTTTATAAGTTCCGCTCCACTGATTCGTTGTGTCTACACAGAAAAAAAATTAATTTTTACAAATGCGTAAAATTTCCCCTCGTTTAATTTTAAGCCAATGCATGCGTAAACAACGTAATTATTTGCAATCTTTCATACATCATACTACATTATTTGCAATCTTCCATACAACCGACCTGATTCAAGCGATATCTGGCTTAAATTTACATGAAAGATCCCATTAATTTATTCCAAATCTTGCATTCCCTCTATGTGTATTAGATAACAGAGAAAATTAAATGCTTTTTTTTTCTATCTGTGCACCCCATCAATGAAGTCATCATTCCTACTAGCCTAGTTCTTCGCCTCTACACCATTCAGGTGTTCATCGTGACTGTTTTCATATTTTAATCAGCTCATATTCATCTGTAAAGATACCTAAACCTTTAATCCGAAGCATTCGCGGTATCCGGTGGGATTCTTGTAGAAATTAAGCGTTTCTTGAGAACAATGCAGCTGCTCCATTACTTCTCTCTACAACACCTCCAGGCGGCACTTTTTATCCCGGAAGATGAGTTTGCTGTATTTTAGCCTGTTTGTTTTGCTCTACAATCCAACATTAAAAGTATGGACGACTGTCACTGAAAGTTACTGATTTTCGCATCATGCGACTCGAAAGCATTTACCGTCTTCGAACGCGATACTGAATTAAAACTTGCCCTTTTCAACGAACCAAACGATCCGAACATGTGATTGAAAGTGAGTGACTTATGTTATGTAGCATACACACGCTAAAACCTGCTAGAACTACTCTGATTTCATTTTCAAGTAAGCCAAATCGATTGAAGTTTCTCCTATCATTTAACGAACTGCCAAAATTGGTTTGACTGCAGTGGTTGAGCGTCAGGCTGTCAATTGACTGCCTTTGTTCACCTACGGCTTGTGAACAATCAAATTAGTTTGATTTTTAACAACCGATTCGTCAAACCGAAAAACTGACTAAACGAACTATCAAATCGGTTCGTCAGACGACTGCTTCACACACCGTCCAACACCAACTCGATCTTTTTCGCGGGAGCGGAGTCACAGTTGGTCAAACATTTTCAAGCGTGGTATGCTCTGTGAAAAGAGTGTTCACTCTGTCTTCCATTCAGTCTCGCTCTATGCTCAACGTTCTATACACGGAAAATGAAAAGTACTTAACAACAGAAACAGTGTAACAGCAGAAACAGTGATTTCCCGCGACGAGAAGATAGCGAATATTTTATGGTTTCTTGTGGATGATATCGAAGACGAGTGACGTGCGGCCCTAGTGTTCGGGCAAAGCCGCCATTCACTGACAGGAACCGGTTACGACGGGAGTAAGACGGAGACGTAGGCACTCACGAGTCTTGTGCAGCCGATTGGTGTTCGACGCGGCCAATTAGAAGCGAGGCGTGCAACGGAGCATCGGTGTGTTGTGGGTCGTGGACTTGGACGACGCAGGATATCGCTTGTCGACGACAGTAAGGGTGCACCCGACCGGCGAAGTGATGAATTGTTTTCTTTTTCTTAACCATCAATGAAATAAACATATACTAATTTATTCATAGGCGGGGTAGTGGTTAACATCCAAACGGTAACGGTAAGGCCAAAGTCACGAGTGCAAATCTCACCCCCCGGACAAATTACGAAAATGCCCAAAAGCGGTGTTTGAGTGACTACGACGGGAGATGAACCAGTCCGAGGCTGAAAATCTCGATAATCACGAAAGAAAAAAAAATCATTTCTTTTGTTCATTTATTATCACCGTCTTTGGCAACAAAATCGTACAGACTGTACTTATTCTATCTAAACTTAAATAACTAAACAATTCGAATAATCCATTTTTTAAAAATACTTCTGAACATGTTGAAATCAAACTCGTCAGAAATGTCGTTGAATGACCGATTACATGACACCGATGACACCGTTAATTATGTCAAATATAAATAAACGCTGCATTTTCACACGTCTGTCTTTCAAGGAGCAGGTTGACAAAACTGTCACAAAGTGTAACGTTCTGTTGAAGCTGCTGTTCCCATTGACCAACAGAAGGTCTATATTATGCCTAAAAAAACAAGCTTGCTGTATACAAGCAAATCATACTTCCAGTCATCGAGTACGGCATGCCAATCTGGGAGAGTTGCGCAAAAACACATCACCTGAAGTTTCAGCGTGTTCAAAATAAGTTCCTCAGGATGATCCTGAACACCCCTCCGAGGACAAGAACATCTGAGGTCCACCGTCTGGCCGAGATAAAAATGCTCGATGATCGCTTTAGTTAGTCTATCAATCGATACAGGGCACGCTGCCTGACATCGGATCACCAGATCATCCGGAAAAATAGTTTTAGTTTAAGTAGGTTATCAAATTTTAACTAACTATGCCCCAAGGTCTGAGCTGAACACTCAATTATAACATAAACACACTAAACACACCAAACACATAAAACACTCAAACAAAGCTGAAGACCCTATTGGTCTAAAACACTTACAATGTAAATTGGTATATAAGGCAAATAATGGAAATATAAACAAATTTAGTAGTAGTTCACACGTCTGGCAGACAGCAATTCCAAGTCTATCAATTAGCATCGCTCGGTATAGAGAGGGAGATTGTTTGAATCGTTCCTGTGAAGCAGTCTCAATTAAAATCGTTTAAACTTTTTCTAACCCCGTTCAACTGAACAAAAATATGCGCTACGTTGTACGGAGACCAAATTTGAGGAAGCGTATTCTAGAATGCTACGCACCAGCATGCAGTACAGAGTTTTCAAAGCACATATGTTAGTGAATTCCGAAGCATGTCGACGAATGAACCCAAGAACCGAAAATGTTTTGGAAGTGGTAATCCAAACATGTTCATTGAACCTAAGCTTCTCATCGATGGTTCCGCCCAGATCGCAGATAGATGTAACACGCTCCAGTGTTTCAATATCCAGACTGTACTCGCGATGCACAGGATTAAAGGATATGATCTTGCATTTCTTGTTATTGACGCTCATGTCATTATCACCACACCAGATCAACATGGTGTTGATATCTGTCGGTAGAATGGTGCAATCATTCGGGGACAGTAAAGCGCGAAAAAATTTCAGGTCGTCGGCAAACGAAACTTTAAAAGAGGAGAGAAGCAGTCACAGATCGTTTACAAAAAATGTTGAATATCAGTGAACCAAGAACACTGCCTTGAGGTATACCGGACGTGATGCAGAATAAACTAGATCGAGATAAGTTCATCACTACATACGAGGTACGGTCAGTTAGATACGAAAATATCCACTGCGTTATCCAATTTAAAAAATTCCCCACAAAAAAACCCAAAACTACAAAATTGCTCAAACTAACAAAAAATACGTATAAAACTACACTTGTTTGTTTCCCTATGTACATTAAAATCAAATACAAAGTAACAACTATTAAAAAGACGACTCATGCTGCGCATTGGCTCAGGAGACCATAGTTGGTTCTTGCCGCGGAAAGGCTCAGGAATGAATGTGCGCGTAGATTACGGCGGCGTATGTTGATGTCCAACATGCTAAGCAGTCTAGAACAATCAATGTTCCCTTGCAGGAGATCGCCAATAAAACAGGCTTTTGTCACGTTACGCCTTCCATCAAGTGGATGAAGGTTGATGAGCTGGCACCGACTGCTATAGCTGGGCAGATTTAACGGGTCTCTCCACCTGAGATGACGTAGGGCAAATCGAAGCGATTTCAAGCAGTAAACATCCTTAAATTTTTTGGCAAAACTGAACAGGAAGCCTAACTGCGATGACGCCTTAGACACGACGTATGATACGTGGTCTTTGAAGGTCACCTTGGAATCGATGAAAATCCCCAAGTCCTTAACTGTCGTTACGCGCTCCAGCTCAACTCCTGCCAAAACATAACCGAATTGGAAGATTTCACGTTTACGGCCAAATGAAATCACTGAGCACTTGGACACATTCAATGTCATCCATTGATGCGACACCATTCAGCGAACGCCCCCAGCTGTTGTTGCAGAAAAACGGCGTCTAGTGGATGCTTTATAGCGTAGAACAGCTTCAAATCATCGGCGTATGAGAGTTTTAGGCATTTGAGGATGAGATTGACATCGTTCATGTAGAGCAGGAACAAAAACGGCCCAAGGTGGCTACCTTGAGGCACGCCGGACAAAACTTTAAATGGTGACGAAACGTGATCACCGATTCTGACGGACATACTACGATCGGTTAGGTAGGATCGCAGCCAAATAAGCAAGTTGTTGCTCATGCCTAACTTATCAAACTTGGTTATTGCTATCTGGTGGTTCATTTTATCGAACGCAGCGGAGAGATCCGTGTAAATAGCATCTACTTGATTACCGTTTTCAAGTTGTTTGACCAAGAAAGAGGTGAAACACGTCAAATTAGTGGATGTCGAACGTTTCGGAATAAATCCATGCTGATCCGGCGAAATATAGTGCGCGTAGCTCTGCACTAGCTTCCGAAGAATTATCATCTCAAACAACTTGGATATTGCACTTAATGCAGCTATGCCCCGGTAATTTGAGACCATTCTCTTGCAACCTTTCTTAAACACTGGGAAAACATATGACTGTTTCCAACAGTTCGGAAATATACCAGTGGACAAAGAAAGATTGAATAACTTTGCTAACGGAGACACAAGAAAATCCACGCACTGTTTCAATACAAGCGATGGAATGCCATCCGGACCACATCCCGTTGAGGACTTCAATTCCTTGCCAGCTGCAATAACCATGTCATTGGTGATGGCATAATGCATTCCGGCGGCAGCAAGACGGGGCACATTACTGGTGGCGAGCGCGATGTCCTGTGGGTCGAGCAGCTCGTCGGAGAAAACGTTGCTGAATTGGGAACGGAAAATATCGGCTATACCGGCGATGCAATCAGCTTCGATCAAACCATCCGTCATCGTGGAGGGCAAACCGACTTCCTTCCGCTGATCATTGACGTGACGCCAAAAGCTTTTGGGGTTATACTTAAGGCTTTTTTGTAGACGGTTTGGAAAGCAAATCCCTAATAGATGATAATGATTACGAATTTGGTTTCAACGATACTCAAACCTTAATTACTATGATAACTACATCAATAATCATTCAACATGGTTTGTCTTGAATAGTTGAAATATAATTGAACGTTTAGAATAATGATTATATAAAAAATGTAGGATTTGTAATGGTTGAAACATGCTATAAATCTTATCAGAACATCAGGATAAACTCAAACTGTGAGAATATTGCTCGAGCATCTAACAACGTGCATTGAAAATAATCATGACAAATATTTGAAAACCTGTTCGGGTTATAATGTATCTTCTAAATGTTAAGTAAATTTCTGCTATCATCCATGTTTGTTAATTTACATAATAACTATTAGATCAATAATATATTCGGTTCATCACAGGATTTGTCATCCGAACCGTAAAATTGATTTTGTCATGGTAACTAAACGGTGTTTTGGTTTCTACAAACCATCAATTGTTCTGATTCCGATAACGAAAGAAAATATTGGATAAGGATCAGAATCTGAAACACGCTTTCTATGGTTATAATTACAGTAAATCATACAAAAAATGATTTAATTAATGTTTAAAAACTATATTCAATTTATTATAAATAAGGTTATTATTTTAAATTAAAGCTATTTTCAAACAAAAAATAAAAACAAACAAACAAACACAAACACAAACAAATAATTAATATTTATAAATAAAATATAAAGTTTATTTTTTTTTTTTTTTTTTTTTATACTATAAGAAACTAAAAAAAAAAAAAAATTGTGGGGTATTGCTCCCACCCCCTCCTTTTTATTATCCTCCCCGGCCGGCCACCCCAGCTGTTTTTGTATAGTTGCATAACTATAAGAGGGCACGTGAAGGGGGGGAGAAAACACTTTTTTTAAAGAGATGAGGTGTGGTGTGTGTTCGCGCGTGTGCGAGAGGTTTCGACGACGAGGCCGGGTCAAATGCTTTCTCGAAATCAACATACACCCACAGGACTGAAGCGGCCGTCATCCACGAACAAAAATCGTGAAGCCAAAAACTTGTTGCTGCGTGTGATGCTAATTTGACAGCTCGATTTTCTTGAAGGTCTTTATGCAGCAAACACAATATTCGCGGCGGAAGTTGTCGTGTTTTGGCGTTAACTTGATTCGAGTGAAATATCTTCCGTGTTGTACTTAGTGCAGTGGTTAAAGGGTGTATTCGATAAAAATGGCACACACATATATACTCATCAAAATTAAACTGATTATCGGATTTTCTTGAAATTTTCAGGGAATGAAGAACTACTAATGAGTTTTGATTTACAACATTTGTTTTATTCAATTTCGTCTCCCATCCCGAATGCCCGCACCTTCCTTTTCACTCCACCCATCAAATTTTGTACAACCGATTTTCCCAGTGTTTTTGTTGTTTTTACCCAAATTTTCTTCAATTCTAGCTCTGTTTTTATAGTTTTGGGGTGTTTGCGAAGTTCCGTTTTCATAATTGCCCAGAATTTTTCAATTGGACGAAGTTCCGGTGAATTTGGTGGGTTCATATCCTTTGGTACAAAATTGACTCCGTTGGCTCGGTACCACTCCAATACGTTTCGAGCGTAGTGGCAGGATGCTAGATCAGGCCAAAACAGAGTTGATCCTTTGTGCTTCTTAATGAATGGCAAGAGACGCTTCTTAAGGCACTCTTCCGTGTAAATCGCACCGTTTATTGTTCCGGAAGTGATGAAGGGAGCACTTATTTCACCACATCCGCAAATCGCCTGCCAGATTAGAAACTTCTTTGCAAATTTCGATAGTTTCTTCTTTCGAACATCCTCCGGAACATCGAACTTCGACTTGGCAACGAAATATTCTTGCCCAGGAAGTTGACGGAAGTCGGCCTTGACGTATGTTTCGTCATCCATCACGATGCAACCGGATTTGGTGAGCAGCTTCGTGTAAAGTTTCCGGGCGCGGGTTTTCGCAGTGATGTTTTGTTTTTCATTCCGGTTTGGGGCTTTTTGCACTTTGTAAACATGTAACCCAGAACGCTTCATGGTTTTCTGCACAAAACCGACTGACACCTTAGACTTTTTAGCGACATCTCGAATTGACATGTTTGGACGGTTCTTGAATTGTTGTACGACTTTCCTGGCCATTTTACTGTCCATTGGACCACTTTTACGACCACTCCCTTCCTTCCTTTGGACACTCAGACGCTCCTTGAAGGTTCTTATTACACGAGACACAGTTGTATTTGCAATTCCAAGCCTTTTAGCAATCCACCGGTGGGACGCCCCTGGATTTTGATTGTGAGTGCACCAAATTTTCTCACGGACAATTTCTTGTTTCGACGACATGACTGGAACTACTGAATGTATAACTATGAAACTTGGCAGATGTAAATAATACACTATGGATAAGATCTACTCACATTTCTAGGTTTTTTTACTCATACGATTCAAAAGTTACAGAAGATTTTCTGTTTGCCATTTTTATCGAATACACCCTTTATCAAAACGTTCGTATTTTTTCATTGTTTATCAGCCAGGTATTATAATGTTTTATCTTAATTACTGATAGTAGTAGTTTGGTAGAAGAAATATGGTAAAGAAATATAATCCATTGTGAACCAAGCTTAAAATGCTAAAATCGTTACTAGCGCCACACCAAAAGTGGCAGGCTTCAAGAACTAACGCATTCTTCAGTCCTCTGCATACACCGCGTCAACTTGCCCACTCATTTCTATTTCCCGTGACAGCTTGGTAACGTAGCACATCAAATTTGTTGTTGTTGAGCGGTTTTTCATGAAGCTGAAATTAAGGGAAATGCAACAGTATACAGCACCTTGTGCATCAGCTTCTCGAATACTTTGCAGCACAAACAACTTTAATTAAGCATTTTCAGTGCGTTATTTTAATAATATATCAAGACAGCTAACATTACGGCAGCTTTGCGTATGCTATTATACACCAGCTATGCATGCAGGCTGCCATTGTACAGCAATAAGAATCGTAAATGCAAGTATGATGCAGAAATAGTGCATATTTCAATGCTTATTGGTTACCTGGGTTCTTATACAGATTTTCCTTCAGGGCTACCTTAAAACCGGTTGTAAAGGTAAAGTTTTTGAGGAAAATCGCACTAAAGGCCATTGTAGTTTTCACCCAAACAAACTGATGCATACAGTTTTCAGTATAGGTAAGCTGTTATAACCAATTTGGATCGCTAAGTTAGTAGCCAATTCCAATTCTCGATAGAAACGTAATGAATCCACAGAATGAATGCAACTAACTTTCAACCATATCAGCTCGCGTTCAAGTTGGTCTATCCTGTGCGATAGAGCTGTTTCTGTCAATTCATGTTTCTACACCAGAGTGTCGCGAAATCTTATTGCTTCTGATTTTCACAGCTGTCACGGTTGTTTCTGACGTTGGTAGGTATGGTCCTACGATTCATTATCATTTGTAAAGCATATTCCATTTGATGCGAAGTAGGAGATTGTTGAATATTAATTTATGCAAAAGAGCTGAAAATGACGTAGTTGGAATATAATCATCTGTTCCTGGGATTTGGGGAGTCACTGAAAGCGAGCAGTTATAACTGGCGTGACACCTGCTGTAGTAGAACTGGTTTTTTTTTTGAATTTTGAACAATATTTTAAATTACTTTAAAATAGTGTTGAATCGTTCCCTGTTTGAATGTTCCGACAAATTCAAAACAATCAATTTTAAGAGTTTCTTCTATCAGAATTATATGCCAATTATTAGCAGCAACAGCAATTATTTTCCAACTGACTGTGGCACGATTATCCGCAGGACATTGAATCATTGCTCTTCTCTAGAGGGACCACTTAGGCTAAAATTATAGATATCTACGCTCAGCGGTGCTTGATTTTGTGTACCTTGCGGCCTGAAACCGCCTACCAACCCGCATAAATTATGTATCGATTATTACGCAATTTATGACGATCTGCTAATAACATAATTGTCTTCCTTGCGGGATAACACCCACCGTTCAACAAAGCACTTCTTGTGTAAATATGCTTCCCGGACAGAGGATTTCCCAGGTGATTTGTCTGCGAACAAGACCTCTCACGGCCACAGCCGTCCCTTTTTGGAGCATCCCATTAATACTTGGCTTAAACACTTGCGTGTCCTATTAACGACAATAAACAACAAGATGTTGAGCAGATTACAACCTTGCTTCCTTGTAGACGAGCTCAAGGGTTTACTCCTTCTCCATAAAATGAACTTAAAAGAAGATCGGAACATTCAGAGGGCACATAATCTAGGAACGGCGACCTCAATGAAAAATTTAAACCCAACTCGTTTGCAGCCGTTCCTGAAACATGGTCAATGGCACTCTGTTAGTAGAGGGTGGCCTTTGCATGAGCTGTGTGCTGTCCACTATACCTACTTCACACACTTGGTCTTGGCGGCTGCGGCGTACGAGCGCATCTGCAAGAGATGAGTTTGTTGTTCATAAAGTTTAAAATATGGCCATAATTATGACTTTTATTGGATAGCTTTTAGCTTGTGTTCTCTGCTCTTTGGCCCGGGTCCGGTTCTTTATACTTCTTTAGCGCTGCTTCGCGAAATATTGTGCATGCATTCGAATGGCGATTCACATGATTATGGTTTAGTTTGAAGAATAATGCGATGAACGATAATGTTGGATGCGACCATCTGCTGCTGAATGGGTTCCGAGCGGAATTGTTGCAAATGTTTCGGGACGACGAGACGTAATCCCATGGCGGGGTGTGGTTTGAAGTGACAATTAAATATCATAGTGCGGCACGATCGTACACCAAGTGGTTCTGCATCAGTTCGCTGCTGTGGATTTTTTGCGCTTGTAATTAAATGTTCATTGTAACTTATTTATCAGATTTCACAGATAGAGAATACAACGTTGAGGTCGGTATATCGACAATAGCAACAGTTGGTGTAAATTGAGTTAGGGTTTTTTTTCGTACCGTGATTTTAGGTGGAATTGATCTTTTTTCTTTGATTATAGTCTATTTTTCGGAAAAAAATAATTATGTAAGCATAATCAATGCTTTAAAAAACTTTTAACACTAAAAATTACAAAAAAATTGTTTAAATTTGTTCTTTTTGAGCAAAACTAAGCACCCCCTTAAATATTTACTTTATAACAAGTTCATTTATTTGTACAGGCTCAATCGAATCAACTTTACAGAGCCTAGTTCTCATTTTCAATGTACATCAGTAATCTTTAAACTAAAGTTCGGGGGTAGAACCGATTGCTAGTTGTCGTCTCGAGGTTAGTAGGAGTTACAATTGAAAGGATAGGAAGAGCCGGAATTTAAGGTATGGTTTACATAACACACATAAAAAAAAAAAAAACACCAAAACAAAAAAAAAACAACCCCCCTTTCCAATATTTTATCCACATATACAAACATACCTACTAGTAATTTCATAAAAAACCAACAAACAAACAAAAAACCCCCCCCCCCCACAACAAATTAAAAAAAAAAAAAAAAAAAAAAAAGATAAGAAAAGAGAGAAGACACACCACAAAAAAACCCCCCCCCCCCCCCCCCCCCCCAAACCAACATTTCTTCGACACCATAGGGAGATAGAATATTGAAATCGCCACAAACCTTAATTTATACTGCCAACCAGGGTTCAACATTATCGACGCATAAAAAGGAAAATGAACTTCCTACGCAATCGTTTCGATTCGAGCAAGATCATTTTCATGTATTCTATTTTGATTCTTGCTATCGAGTCACGATGAATATTTTATCCTGTCAAACATGACTTGTCTGTCGGTCATTTTCGTCTTTATGTTCATCAGTTCATTTGATTTTAAGCACATACTTGCGTCAATTGACGTAATGAACTACTCGAAACATGCGTCCTTTGATTATTGGTTTGTTTTCACTTCAATTCGGTACTGACTCGACTCAATCGACTATAGTCATGCGTCACGTCGTTACGTATTTCCTAGTTCCTACTATAAGTTTGTATCGAAAAATCGGTAAAATGGACGCTCCAGGACCATCCAAAATTCACGATCTTTTTCCTTTAAACTTGGTCAGTTTTTCAGAATGGTTTCTGTTTTCCTTCGGAAGAACTGCTAATGTTAACCTTCCTCGGGTATTTTAAAAAACTGACACATAAGACATCAGGGTCAATATTGACTCGGATTTCAACCCTTTCTAGAACTATGAAATTTCAACCTAGACACAATGCTGCACCCCATTTGAAAGGTTATGGTCTCAAAAATGCATTGGTGGTGGAAAAACCTGGTTCCAGTAACATTGGCCACCGGGAATCTGCTAAAAAGGGAAGGAGGTTTTGATTTCTATGTGTGAGCAGAATTACATACAAAACATTCCAAACTTGTTGTAGAGAGTTGCCGTTTTCGACAAAGTTTCTCAGTATGTCATTTGTCGTCTTTTGACATCATCATATTAGTTCAAGATCAGGCCGCAAAGATGGCGCTGCAGTTTATCTTTGCCAAATGAAGCGCTAGAGTGTTGCCGCTTTGAGCAAAGTTTCTTGTTATGTCATTTTTCGCGTTTTGTCATTATCAGATAAGTTCCAGATCTTGCCGCAGAGATCGCGCTGCAGTCTATCTTTTCCAAATGAAACGCTAGAGAGTGCCCGTCTTGGACAAAGTTTTTTAGTATGTCATTTGTCGTCTTGTGAGATTATCATATTAAATCCAGATATTGCCACAGAGATGGCGCTGCAGTCTATCTTTGACATATGAAGCTCTAGAGAGTTGCCATCATAGGTAAAGTTTCTCATTGTGACATTTGTTGTCTTTTGACGTAATCATATTAGTTACAGATCTTTCAGCATAGATGGCGCTGCAGTCTATCTTTGACAAACGAAACTCTAGAGAGTTGCCATCTACGGCAAAGTTTCTCATTGTGACATTTGTCGTAATCATATTAGTTCCAGATCTTTCAACAGAGATGAAGCTGTAGTCTATGATTGTCAATTGAAGCTTGTGAGCGTTGCCGTCTTAGTTTTTCGGTATGTAATATGCCGCCTTTTGTCAATATCATATTCTCAGATTTCACCGCAGAGATGGGGCTTCAGTTTATCTATGCCAAATGAAGCTTTAGAGGGTAGCCGTCTTTGGCAAAGTTGTTCAGTATACAAAATGCAGTCATTTGGAGGCGTTAGAGTTTTTTCAACTAGGTTATAACGTATTTTGAAGACATTTTGTTCTAAGTGGAACTAATCTGATGATGTCAAAAGACAAAAACTGGCACACTAAAAAAAATTTCCGGAGACGGCAGCTCTCGAAATCTTCAATACCTTTCTATCGGCAAAATCTGGAATTAATATAATAATGACAAAAGACGATAAATTACCTACTGAGAGACTATTCCCAAGACGATAATTCTCTAGAGATGACAAAGATTGACTGCAGTGCAATTTTTGCGGTAAGATCTGGAACTAAACAAATGCCACATGACATACTGGGAAACTTTATCCAAGACGGCATCTCTCTAGAGCTTCATTTACCAAAGATAGACTGCAGCGCCACCTCTGCAGCACGATTTGGAACTAATATGATAATTTCAAAAGACGATTCGTTACGTACTAAGAAACTCTCCTGAATATGCCAATTCTCTACAATGAGTCAGGAATGTTTTATATGCATTTCTGTTAACTCAGCGGAACTAAAACTTTCTTTCATTTGTAGCAGATTCCCGGGGGACAATGTTACTGGAACCAGTTTTTTTTCTTTCAAAGCATTTTTGAGACCAGAACTTTTCAAATGGTGCATTAATATTGACTCTTAGATAAAATTTCGAAATTCTACGAACGGTTGAAATCCGTTGGCACTAATGGCACTAATGTTATGTGTCATTTTTTTTTTGTACAACCACCTTATACTGTTTTAAAAAAAAATGTTTATGCTTAAATGAAAAATTCCGTAAATTATTCAAAGTCAGAAAATGTCAACCCGATTGATTAAAAAATAAAAAAAATAGCGTACATTGAAGTTGCACCATGGGTCAAAATTGACCCCAATATCTTTGGAAATTTAATCTCACTTTTTCTTGACGAGCGTCGGGAAAATGGACTTAACGGCGCAATGGTACTCACGGTAATAGAAAAGGAGGATGTGTTATAGGAATGAACTCAGTATTTACTTCTATTTTGGGTTTATCACTTAAACCTAGAATTGAATCACCTTGTTCGTACATCATTCCGATTCAAGATGCTAATACACTCAATGATGCCTAAATTTTAATGATGTCCGAAATAGTTGCAAAAACTAAAAATCAAATCTCCTTCTATACGTGGTCAATTTCATTTCTACTCCCTTCAGGTGTCATCGAAGTAAAAGAGAGAGAGAGACCGCCGCATTTTTTAAAGATCAAATAATGGCGGTGATCCGAAGCTACGGTTTTTGGATTCAGTCTACCTTCTTCATTGCAATACGGTGGTAATTTCATTTAACTGTGAAAAATGAACTGAACACGAAGCAAGCAGAAACAAACAGCGTGAAAACAGATCGAAAGTGGTTCTATAGATATTGATATGGGATATGCTCGAAAAAAAGAGCCTGATTTTCGTTTGATATTGATGGTGAACAGCTTCATCGTCGCTTGACCATTATCAGTTGACGATGACTTTGCCGGGCCCTGCCCCCAAAATAGCCAAAGAAAAAAAAAAAAAAAAAAAAAAAAAAAGAGAAATAGAGAATATAAAGAAACAACCCCCCCCCCCCCCCCCCCCCCCCCCACCGCGCCCCCCCCCCCCCCCCCCAACCCAACAAACAAAAGGGACCCACACAAAGGTGATGATAAAATAACGCGAAGATACGAGGAGTGCTTTACCGGCCTAATGGAGCGAGTAGCATCTATAGAATTGAGAATATCCGTGAAAATGAAGTACTTATACGGTGTGAGTGAGGCACTAATCTCGAGCGTAAAGTGTATTGTCGCGAATTCAGTCATATATGGAACAAGGAGCTTGAATTTTACGATTGGCGTAATGAATTTCAATAGATATACCAAAACGGGCAGACTCCTCTGTCAATGATCCGCCAGCGAAAAACGATCTAGTGTAATCAAGTTGGCCCAGCTTTGTAACAAATATCACCGGTGCAATCATATGACGATGATGCTCTGGGATTCCACATGGATAAATCAAAATGAATCGAATTGCTGAAATCAGAGAAGCAAACACGGTTGAGAAAATTCGGTGAAGAGCTGACATCCTGAGGGTTATACCGAGAGTTGAATTGACGTTTGTTACTTGGTGAAGTGAGATAAGTCACCTGCAGTGACGTGACTCTCCATTTGATTTGAGACCCAGAAGAGTCACAGTTTTCGATCACCTGCAGGGTGACTTCACACCTGCTGGAACCGTAATTTTGTCATTCTAACAAATAAATAAATAAATAATCCAATGCGATACGAAGACACCGGTACTGAATACTTTCAAGTTTAATGATCTGCGACTAACCGTTTAATGCTATAATTGCTCGAAAAAATAACAAACTCTGTTTTCTCCATAGAGAATTTCATACCTAGAACCCAAGTAGACAAATTGTTTGAGGTTTCCTGTGAGGGCCCTTGCATGTAAACACCATTGGGCCCCGTGATCTGCAAGTTGTCACAACGTGCAGTTGTCACTTGAAAAAAAAAATCAAAGTCTTCGACATAAAAGTCATACAAAAGGGGATCTAAACATGATCCCTGGGCGAGGCCCGTGTAGCTAAACTGAGAAACTGTAGAGTTTTCATGAAAAAAGCTCATATGTTTCTCTGACAGCAAATTGTACAAACATTTATTCATTAATGAAAAAAAGCCACAAGCATGTAGTTTATTTGAAATAAACATCAACAGATACTGAATCAAAAGCCCCCTTGATATAATACAGTAGCCGTTTGCTCTTTTTTTAGCAAAAGCTAACTGAATATTTATCCGAGGACAGCAACGCCAGACAGTCGTTCGTTCACATACCCCTACGGAAACCATATTGAGTATCTGAAAATAGGTTGGTCGTCTCAACTCAGTTGTCCAGACAGAATGCCAGCGACTTTCGAATACATCGCGATGAGTCGATAGGAGTTCTGGTCGGACGTGGGTTTACCAGACTTTTGAATGACAATAAATCATCCAGTACATTGTTGAGGTCCAGAAACTCATTAAACAAGTTCAACGTGCGCTTCATAGTGGCGTCTGTGAGGTTCTTATGCAAGTTGCAATCTTGTTAGCCCCCGGAGCCATTTTTCCGCCTGAAAGTAGTGCGAGAGAAAGTTCCACAATTGAAAAGGATTGGCTGATCTCATCTATCGAATTTGTGGTTTCGCAGGGATTCATCCGACAGGTTGAACCCGGTGGAAGCCGAAATTTTTATGGGCAATTGATCATTACCGTGGGGTTCTGAATCACATTCCATTTCAAATCAACCGATGATGGACCAGCCATACGTAATACTTCTCTATTGCTAAGAATTGTCGAATTAAAGTTGTCACAGATGTCATTATCGAGGATTTGTTGTCAATGTACAGTTCTCCCCTTTATCCGTGGATTGACCGGACAAATATCTAGGAAGAACCGAACAAATATCTGAAAGATGTTTTTGTTTAACAGAGGCTCTTGGAGGAATATACAAACAAGCAATGCAAAGGCTTTTATATTTAATAACAATTCAAGAGCTGTAGTCATTGATGTTCACAAAGGATCGTTTGGGACACGTCATCGAAATTTTAACAATACGGATCCCACATGCTGTTGTTGAGAAAAATTGAGACTGACACATCTCGTGTTTGATCGAAATGATGTCCCGTAATTGGATGGATCTCTATGGATCTCCATTACGTTTGGACTCAATTATCCACTATCCAGGCATACATGATGGTGGGTGATGCAGCTTCACGTCAATACCTACATCCTCAACGTATAGCTGAATTCGGTGAGTACTTCTGTTTGTGTGCATCACATAATTATTGTCCAACTGTTCAACCACCTTATATACCGCTTCCTGCGTTCTCATCTCTGCGGTAATAGAGGCTAGGAATCTAAAATAAAATAATAATAAATAAAATGTAAATAAAATAATAAAATTCCATGAACCATATATATATGTACATCGACTAAATTAAATAGATCGCCCAATGCCCAATGTAATCGATTCTTGCTTCACCATGGTTCAGAACGGATAGAAAATTAAAAAAAAAAGTAAGAACAATGTGGCCTAAAAAAAGGTTTGAGCAACGTAAAATCGACATTCAAAGTTCTGACAATACGTAAACGATATCATCTATTAGGACATGCACCCTGAGTCAGTTGATGACATTGAACGGTAGCTACAGAGCATCTAGCAAGCGATCTCCCAACCCTGGGAGGAACTTGCCCTAGTGGGCAACTCTATACCCATTCATAGACTCTCTAAATATTTGATATAATTGCCCAACGCCACCCGAAGGAAATACCAGCAAAAGTCATTATAATCGAATGACAAACATTATTAAGATCAGAATGGTGGACTTCAGAAATAACGATTTTGCCGACAAGATCCGCTCTCTTCTAGATTGTGCCAAGCCGTTTTAAAAATTGACAAAATTTTGAAAAATTAACCAAGGCCCATTCCACCACCGTTGATCCCACTAGACAGCAATGGCTCTTACCTAATAACTCCTGCAGAGATGGCTGCATAGGTCAACACTTCGTCAAAACAAAACAAAACACCGTCAGTCCGCTCGAAGCTGCCGTAAGCGAGCTTGCAAACAACATACATCTAAGTCTCAATGACTTCTCGGAAGTTGGAGATCCCAGCTGACGAATTGTTGACCTATATCAAAACGTCAAAGAACATGAAGGCCTCATGTTTCAACAACATCATGATCTTGAAGCTCAAGTAATTGAGCACCCAGTTCTACGATCATAAGTTGTTAATTTTCAACCAATGCCTGTGACTTAGCTTCTATCCCTCGTGTAGGAAGTCAGCCAAAGTTATCCCCATCCAGAAACCTAAGAAAGATCCTTCCTCTTCCAAGAGCTTTACACCAATCAGCCTTCTCTCAGGATTATTTAAGCTCTTTGAGAAAACGATCTAGCGTCGGTTTCTCTTATCTGCTGACGAGCTAAACATCTTGCTCGACAAACAATTTAGCTTCCGACGTGGTCGCTCAACAGTTCACCAACTCAATCAAGTCATCAACATTCTCAGGTGGAACAAGTCTGTTACTAAATCATCTGCCTTGGCACTTCTCGATATCGAGAAGGCCTTTGATAACGTGTGGCACGATGGCCTGGTGTACAAGCTAAAATGATACAATCTTCCCATCTTCCTGATGAAGATAATTAAAAATTATTTGACGCACAGGAAATTCCGTGTTTCATGGTGCAGTTTCCGATGCGCAAGAGATCTCAGCCAGCATTCCGCAGGGAAGTATACTAGGTCCACTATTGTTCAACCTTTTCACCTCAGACATACACCCGCTCCCTGAAAATGGATCTCTGTCGTTGTTTGCCGATGATACCGCAGTCGTCTACAATGGAAGGGTAACAAGAGCGCTAACCGTGAAACTGCAGCGAAGCCTTAATGTCCTGATAGATTACTTCACTGAATGGAAGATCTGTATCAACGCAGCAAAGACACAGGTCATTCTCTTCCCACATACCAATTCTCTCAGACTTGTTCCGCCTGAGGATTGTGAAACAAGCCTGAACAACACAGCTGTGGAATGCTTATTTAGGAGTAGATTGACAAAAATAAATTTTTGTTGAAGTTACTGTACCAATTGATCAACTACATTATCTCTGAAAAACATGCTTGCTCTACAAGCAAATCATACTACCGGTCATTGAATACGGCATGCTAGTCTGGGCGAGTTGCGCAAAAACACATCACCTGAAACTTCAGCGTGTTCAAAATATGTTCCTTAGAATGATCCTAAGCTCCCCTCCAAGGACAAGAACATCTGAGGTCCACCGTCTGACCGAGATTACTCGAAGATCGTTTCAGTGAGTCTATCAATCGGTACAGGGCACGCTGCCTGACATCGGATCACCAGATCATCCGGAATCTGGTTCCCTTCCCTTAGGCTTTTCAAATTGTAGTTGAAGTTGTAGTTTAAGTAGGTGGATAGGATATCAAATTTTAACTAATAATGCCCCAAGGGCTGATTTAAAAACTAATTTAAAACATGAAACATACTTAACACGTTAAACACATAAAACAAAGCTGAAGAGCCCATTGGGCTATACACTTAAAATGTAAGTCTTAAGTCAAAGATTGAAAATAAAAAAAATTAATACTTTACTATAAAATCGACACATAATTACGGTAGAAGCCAAAGTGAGCAGTTGCAAACAGAAGCATCCAGCACCAGCCAGTAGCCAGCTACAGCAGCCGAGCCGAGGCTCCACAGTCGAGCGCCCGTTTGTCAGATATTATCGCAGTGAGGTTTTTGAGAGTCCCCTCACTGAAGTAGAATCATTAAAAGCAACCTGGCCGAGGCACATTCCTTTCGATCAATTTGAATGGCAGCGTCATCTACTCGTGTCAGCTTCAAGTTTTTTACGATGAAATTGAAGATTTTTTCATCTCTCAACTTGCTAATACCACGAATGTCCATGACGAAATAACGTTTCCTCGAGGAATTCATGATTGCTGTAGATGAGCAAGCTTTAAACCGATTCAAATGGCTTTTGTTTTCTCTGTTGTTTATACATCAGCGGTTTTGGGACTATCAAGCTTCACTGATATTATAATAAAATATAATATGAGAGTGATAAAAGATAACTGTTGAGCAGCAGGCTATAAGCTGATTGTGATGAGCAATAATGTCGAAATGATAAAGAAATCAGAAGAAGGGTTTTTCAATTTTCAAGTTTCAAGGGAAACCTCAGAAATTTAACTCAAGATAAGTAACACCGAATCGGACTGCCCAGAAATGAGAAGGCGGTGTAACTGCTTTCGTGATAACTGCAAGAAAGATTATGGGTGTTTCGAGAGGTAATTGAAAACACTTGACCCTATAGCAAAACATTCCCTCAAATAGAGCAACAAGTCTTCAAGGATGTACTGGTTACGCAAATCCCTCGACTTTGAAACACACTCGTACTCCTGAACATTATTTTGCGATGCCATAAACATGCCATACCGCCACGAGATTTCAACAAACAAAGCTTATCATTAGATTTTCAGATTCGTGCTAAATAAAACGCTAAATTGTGTATATGCACACTACCAAAATGTCATGTAAATTTCTGTCTCCTGAGACCGACACATGCAAGCGTCCTTTAAGACATAATAATGAGTTGAAAGAGATGAGAAAATAAATTCAATCAAACACATTTTTCGACGAATTGCGTATGTGTCAGTTATAGAAGACATAATTTTACACAAAATCATTCTTTACGTTCCCCGACTTTTTACAAACATGAATTACGTCTCGTGTAAAATTCATTATTTCTAAGTGTTTTGAGGCCCCCCATTTTCCCCCCCCCCCCCCGCCGCAAAGTAGCGCCCACTGCACCCGCCCTTTAGTGTGGGGAAAGCCGGCCCCCATCCCCCCCCCCCCCCGTTTTCGAAAAGCAGTATAATGCGGCGTGTTGCCCCCCATGCCGCCGGGGGGTAAAAAAGGGGACCCCCCCATATATCCCGTTTTTATGCAACTTAGTGTATCGGAAAAAATAACCTAAATTTACCCTATTGAAATTTAATATGTATGTCCAACTACCTATCATTTTATCAATAATGAACAATATAAAATACTGTTCCAATACCATTCCAGTTGATTTATCACTTGAATAATTTACTGTTCACGATCAAACTACCGAAAACTAGTGTAAAATTCCTGGGGTGGATAAACATACGGCATATGAGATCTATAAATTTTAGTGGATGTATTCTGCACCATTTACAATCTTTTTTTTTCTAATTGATACAGCCTACTGTGTAAAAGTTTACAAAACGGATCAATTGAACTTGGTTTGCTTTTCCAACCCCTTTCATGATTGATCCATGGAGTGTAACTGAATCGCCACCGGTTCTTGTATCAATACTGTGATTTGATTACTTCAACCCCCTCAAGCAGACAGCTTTATAGCCAATGAAAAAATATCTCACATAAAACTATGCAAAAAGACCCCGAGGAAAATCTGTGTTCATGGAATGAACTGCTTCTTGCAAAGCGATATATCCTTGCCTGTGTACTCAGCAGCAGAACATTCAACTTAAATTGAAGAGAGTCACGTCATGCAGACTCGTTATTGTCACACAGTGTGCCATCCTTTGGTATTCTCAGTAGGTAAACGCTTGAACAACTGGCAAATGTCGGGCATGGAATTGGCCAATCAGACTTTCGTTGCTACCCGATACCATGAATTGAATACATACCGTGCTGGTACGATCAGAAAGCAATTAAACTAAAGCCGTTAAATTGGCGAGTGATATAATTGCGATTCTCTTGCACCCTTCGAATGATGACAATCGACGAGAATGGTGTCTTGTCATTGCGCAAAAGGTTATAAGGTCAATTCTTTGTTTTACCGAATTAATGATAATATTACATAAATTCATATAATTATTTTTTGTTTCTACTGAACATGTCCACATAAACTTATTGCACACTAATCTGTTTGACAACGAAAGTCAACACTAATTTTTCAAGCAAATAGCATTGAGGCCAATGTAGAAAATAGTATTCCCTAGGGCATTATTTTTATAGGCGTCAATAAATGCTACTGGCTTATGTCAGAATATATTATTCATAGATTTTAATTAAGTGGGCATTCGGCCTTTTGAACATTCGACCTAATGACTCAACGTTGACGAGTAGGTAGATGAGCTCTGTCTATCAACTAGCACCCTCTGTCTGGTTGACGGTGATGAAGTTTTTCGCGCCCTGTGAACTTTTGCTTACGGCGTGTCTGGGGTAACAATACCGAGGTTTATTGTAATGACAGCCATACAGCTAATTGACTACCGCTACGGTGATTTTGTCGAATTGTTTTCTTGTTCTTCGTCACTTGTTATTCTATGCTCTACGGTGACACACGGAGCAGATGTGCTGACTTCTAGTTTCATCAAAAACGGTTTATTATTCACCGAACTGTATCACTTTGAATCTGGACAAAATTTTGCTAGTCTTCTCCTTTTTGATCATCCCCTGTAGATTGAGCTGCAAGACGTTGAACAAACTTTTAATAATCGTTCTATACCGTGTTCTGTCCTCAAAGACAAGCTTTTTATTTCAAACATAGCATGTGACGTGAATTTCAGATGGTCAAACGTTATATGTCTTTAGTCCTTTCAACAGCTTGTGCAGTGCTGGCCCGGAGGCTAAGCTAAGGCTGTGTGATCTTAAGTAATGATCGTGGTTTGAATCTCAGTGCCTGACTTTTGTTTTGTAAAATAATACAAGAGCAAAACACCTCCAATCAACTTTTTTATATGATCGCAGAAATTGTTTTACATCTTTTGTATATATGCTCCCTACTAACATCCACTGGTGAAATATCGTACGAAACTAGAATAGAATGCATCATCTTCTGGTTGGGTGTAGTTTATTTAGCTTCTATCGAATCAGTGGAGTTAAGGCTGTAAAATTGCACGCATCTCATAATAAATAGAATTCACTGAATTTTTTTTTTTGCTGAAATAATTATTGTGCAAACATCTATCATCATCATCGTCATCAGAATTCACAAGCAGTTTTTTCGATTGATAAATAGCATCGATACGAAATTCATCGTTTGACCGTTTTAATGTATTCGTTGTTTTTTGCATCTCATATAATGTTTTCTATTAATTAAGCGGGCTTTCTTCTCCCAGCTCTATCAGGCGTTGAAATCGTCGCTTGTCAAGTAACAAAAAAAAAAACCTTTATACTCTTTTCCACCCCCCCCCACCCCCCACCACCCCCACCACCCTGAATTATTTTTTTTTTTCCTCCCCCCCACCGATCCGCCGACAACAAATCTCATCACACAGGGGGGGGGGCCCCTACCACAACAATAGGGCGGCAATTTTTTTATGCGACGATTTCAATTTGTCAATATTGAACTCTGGTGAACCGACACGCATACCTAAACATCCTGTATGTATGTATGTATGTATGTATGGTAGCCACCATCCCTTCTAGCGCTTGGCTTGGATGCAGCTCCACTTAATAGCAAGATCAAATTGAGTAACCGATTTGAATTCGCAATATCGCTGTATGAAGGGCCAAAAACGGAGGGGTGGACCCGTAAGCAGAGACACTTACGCGAAATCCACGGGAAATTAAGAATCTCCTTCCAACGATACGATCCAACAAATCGAATAACCCAATTCGCAGTACTAATTAAGCTTTCTACAGGATGGCTTGTTAAGAAGGGCGCGTCACCCTCACTGAAACTGTTGGAATAGAATTCACAGCATCACAATCGAATCGGTAGGATAAGGAAAATGATACTGTTCATTCCCTCCTAGACTCAGGCAGTCAATCAAACCATCGTCCAGCTTCAGCTTGAATGATACCCTGATGCTCCCTCCCAACCCAGTATTAATTATATATAATGTAAATAATATGTTATGATATGCAATATATGTAGTATATAATAGAGCCATGAAATATACAAGAATATTCAATTAAAATATGTCGTAGATGGAATTCGTCCTCCTGTCATTTCAATATGGTTATGAATAGAGTAATATGATTCAATAACCAAAGTATGCAATAAAAGGATAATAATTTGCCGCTTGGTGCCTCTTTACAGCTCAATCAGTGTCCGATGAATGTAATTCTGGAGTCTGAAGGTCATATTGCAATTAAACAAGACAAAACATTTTATTATTCATAAAACAACAATAAATATCTATGTATTTATGACATATGCACGCATAAATTGCAAAACGAAGATCATTTATAAATTTAAAAAATCTAACAAAATAATATTCAATGGTGTCAATCTATAGAAAAACACCTAAATTAATACAATGTTATAAATTATCTATATAACCTGGGATCACCTTCCTTATAACCTTGAAGCAGATAAAATTTCATAATAATTATTATTACTTTCCTTATGAACATAATAATGATATGCAATGATAATTAGATGCAGCTATATGATGAATGTATGCTAAAATGTAATGGTGATATTATCGATGAAATGAATGGTTTAAATAGAATAATATGATGAAATAACTTAACAATGATAGGCATATGATAATTATATGCTGCTTGGTGCCTCATTGCAGCTCGATTATCTATAGATGAATGCAACTCCGGGATGTGAAACCCTTTTTTACCAAACCATTTCGCAATTAAATGAAGTATAAACATCCATAAAACATTTAATTGTATACCAAACAATAGAAAATATGCATGTATTTATGACATATGGATATACATAATCAGCAAAATTGAAGATAATCTACTAATTTTAATAATATCCAATGATCAAAATTGATAGAAAAGAACTTTTAGCTACAATGTAAGAAAAACTTCCATAGTATCTGGAATCAACGTCTTTGTAACATTGAAGAAGATAAAATTTAACTATTATTATTTATTTTCATTAATCATAATTTTAATCTGATTTTATTAATATACAATGATAAAAATAATACGATATTGTACTGAATTACTAAACAACGTACATGTAATAATAAAATGCGGCTATTTGTCTCATCCGCAGCGCTGTTAGTTGCTTGAAATTCTGAAACAACGGAAATTTCCAACGTGACATAATGTAATGAACGAGAGTTGATCACCTGGCAGCCTAGCAAAATAGCAAAGAAAACTTAAGCAAACGACAAGGCGAAATACATTTCCAATGAGTTTGATTACCGCCTAAAAACGGAGACTTAATAAATCCAAAATAAAAAGAAATAAAAATAAAAATAAGAGGAAATTTGTACTCTCCGCCAACTTTTGTTTCTTACTGGGCCCATAAATGATTCTTAATGGCTGTCAAATAGAAAATATAGGATCAATGTTAGGTTTCGTATTTTTTTATGAAGAAGGAAAAAATTTACATTAAAAACAATCGTATCACCTCACATACATAGCGTGGGTTAGGTGGGCTTAGACTTGCAACAATGCACAAATGTGAAGCTGAAAATAGCATAAAAAAACATTGTGAAGGCTCTGCTATAATACAAAATTACAATATCAATTATATCCGTTAAATAACGGACCTGATAAAATTAAGATTTTATCAATGCTTGAATGTTGGAATCCTTACCATCACTTTTAACAGTTAGATCCTCTCCAATTTATTTCCAAAAACCCAGAATCGAAAGATCACTTATAGCTAACCTTACCTCAAATTTAATTTTATGAATTCTTATTTGTATTCCTTTCGGTGTATATAAGGCCCTTCAGCTTTATTCTTTGACTCACTAATGGTGTGCTGTAGTCGACCAAACCTAAACCAACACCACCATCCAACTGCTATCGGTATTCTTTCTCACTCCTACCCGAAATGACTCTCGTGTTATTCTTCACTTCTACCGATTTCTTCAGAAAACACTATTGCCCTTGCCAGTATAACACTTTTTCCACTACCGGATATCACTAGTTCCGCTGTTTTCGCCGCTCACGCGTTCAAATTTTTCTTTTGCTTCTGTTTCTATTCGCTTTCTGCATGAGATGCAGGCCTCTCCGTTCACCCTCACTTTTCGATCTGACTAAGCCGCCTTTTCTACTTTTCAACTTTCTTACTCTCTACTCACTCACTAAGCCGCTCTCTCGACACAACATCTCACCACATCTTCTCGGTTACCACTACCACTCCAGATTTTGCTGCTGTCCGCATGCAGAATGTATATAATTTCTCCTTTCCAGTTTCCCCTACTCCTGCTTAACGACTGCGGGCGTCGCAAGCCTTTCCGATCTCTATCCCTCTCTCTCCTATCTGAATCCAAGAACTCTATACTTGAAAATTTTGCGTCTGCTGCTTAAACCTGATACTTTTGAACAAATATTAATTTCGAACTACTCTGTTAAATTACAACTACCAAATTTCTTTCCTATCACTTTCCTCACTCGGATATCCACCGCAGCCTCCTAGCACACCTAAAGCTGCTAGAACACGAGCTAACCTTCTGCTATCGACAGACGTTCACAATTTCCGACCGTTCGCTTTCAGGTCTTGATGCTGACTGACACGCATACCTAAACATCCTGCTCAAGAAAGTAGACTCGACCTATCTTTCTGTTCAAGATCGCTTTCATTGGACTGTCTGTGGAATGTAATCAATGATACCCATGGTAGCGAACACTTACCAATCATGATTTCAATTAAGTGTGGTCCTCAACCTTCAAAACAATCTCAAGTTCCATTCGACCTCACAAGGAACATCGAATGGCAAAAATATGCAACAGCTGAATCCAATGATACATTTCCACCGTTAGAAGAATATCGATTCCTTACCGATCTGATCTACAAAAGCTCATTAAGAGCACAAAACAGAAATTTTCCAAATGCACCCTTAATAATGAGTCCAACCAAACATGGCTGAGATGCACAAAATTGTATTTACAAAAATCTGTCGTTTTCAAAGCTTTCCGTAGACACATCACTTCAAAATACTTCGAAGAATATTCAATGCTTGAGACTCTCACGAGAAACCTCCGTGACCAACTTGTGGAGGGTGACTCGCAACATGCGTAACCGCCAATCTTCTAATGAGAATGATGAGAATGAGAAATATTCTAACCGAATAATACTCAATTTCGCGAGAAAGGTACAGAGGATAGGCAAAATGATTGAGATAGGCAAAATTTTGCCCAAATTCAATTCCTTATAACTTTTTGAAAAATTGTTGAATTTGGACAAAACCGGAAGCATTCGACGGCAAATTTAGTCAAAATTCATGCATGGTCACGAATACTGGCCACCGGACACCGGAGATGTTCCGGATTTTCAGAGGGCATGTCAAAAAGACATTTTTTTCTGCTGCTCGTATTTTTGTGTGGTGTGAAGTTACATCGATGACCTCTATTTTTCTAGAAATCTTAGTGCAACAGCCGGCATTCAATTTTCAATGAGTTCTTGTTTCTAGGAAAACTTCATACCACACAAAAATACGAGCAGCAGAAAAAATGTCTTTTTGACATGCCCTCTGAAAATCCGGAACATCTCCGGTGTCCGGTTGCCAGTATTCGTGACCATGCATGTTCCTGAATCTTGACTAAGTTTTCCGTCGAATGCTTCCATTTTTGTCCAAATTCAAGAGTTTTTCAAAAAGTTATAAGGAATTGAATTTGGGCAAAATGTTGCCTATCTCAATCATTTTGCCTATCCTCTGCATGTCGAAGGATTCTGTTCCAGCAAAATCTATTTTTCGAGAAACATTCCCAAGCGGCGGTCCTCTGGACAGACCATTCACAATGCGGGAATTCTCAATGGCTCTTGTTTCATGAAATTTCTCTTCACCCGGATGCGATATTTTTTGTTTTCGTTTTTTTAACTCTTTATTTGTTCCAAATTTATTCATATTTACATTTCATGTTAATCTAGGTGCTCCAGCTACTACCGTAACGTATCAACCTTAATTGTTAAAATATGTACCTAATTTTGTTTACATTGTTCATGCCTTAGCAGTTCAGTATTTGAAACAGGTGTTTATTCCTGCGTGTCAGTATAACAATAATAATCTTAAAACTAAAAACAAACTAAAATTAATCTTAACTAAGCATAAAGGGAATTAATCATTGCAATAGAAGATTGCAACGATTTTTGTCTGAAATTATTAATTATTTTGTTGGACATTTGTTCTAAAGTCTCAACAATCGAAATTCTATGTACTTTGTAAGTACTGTACCAAGAAGACAGCTTCAAAATCATCTTCAGAACTTTGTTCTGAATCCTTTGAAGTATTTTTTTCCTGGTAGCACAACAACTAGACCATATTGGAACAGCATAAAGCATGGCCGGTCTACATATTTGTTTAAATATTAGTAGTTTGTATCTTCTTGGGCTAGTAATCTAGGGATCAAATTTTCACCGCAGAAAATTGAACTGGTAGTGTTTACTCGAAAGCAGTATTCAGCCAAATTGCAACTTAATATTTTGGGCAGAAACATTACCAAATACCTTGGTTTGGTTTGATTCAAAGAGCACTTGGAATGTCCACATTACGTATTTGAAGTAAAAATGCCAAAAAAGGATCAACTTTCTTCGTTCAATTTGTGGCACATGGTTGGTCTGGGTCTGGGAGACCTCATAACTTTTTATAAAACAACTATTCTCTTTGTCCTAGAGTATGGATCTCTCTGCTTTTTCTCGGCAAGAAAAAGTCACCTTCTAAAATTTGAAACATATTCAACAAATATTGTTGTCTGCGTATTGCTTTTGGCTGTATGCACTCAACGCATAACACAAGTCTTGAAGTTCTGGCAGGGGTAAAACCCCTGGGAGCTCTCGAATATTAACCAAATGTGAAGTGAAAAACGCATTTGTAATAGACAAGAAATACTAGCAGGTCACAATCTCCATTTATGAGAATTACCACCGCTACATATCGTCGGATATGTGTCTTCCGTGCTTTACTCCAAACCGTGCTTACTTCACCTATATTACTTCCTCAATTCATTATGATCTTTCCATGAAACAAGCATCTCATGGGACTCCGGAACAACTTCGATCTATTGTAATTCCGCGATTTTTTTTTAGAAAAGTACCAATACGTCAATTCCGATTAGAGGTTTATCACTGATGTGTCCGCTTTAATATATCCACTGGCTTCGGTGTCTTCAATGAAAACTCTAGCATCTTCCACAAACTTCAGGAACCTTGTTCTTTTTATGCTGCTGGGCTGGTAGCAATCAACTTCGCATTGGGGCTAATTTCTAACATGCCCGCAGACCACTATTTCATCTTCTTGGACAGCCTTAGTTCGATTGAGGCTCTTCGGTCGATGAAGCCTATAGGCTATTGCGTTTACTATAGTAAACAGTTATCTTATATACCTTCAAAACTCAGGGAACAGATGAGTGTGCTGGTCAAAAGATCTTATTTGTGAAAGTCACTTTATTATAAAATCTCAGCATAACCCAGAAATAAGAGAGGCACAAAAATGCAGTACGAAGCAAAAGAGGCCGGGGTTCAGCTATAAAATCAGACACCGGCAACAAAACAAAATAATTTTGCAACTGAGGGGTGTGGCTATTGTTGTATATAACATGGAATGAGACTAAAAGAAAAAGATAACTTGAACCATTTGTTACCCGTTTTTTGAGGACCAGGCAAGGGAAAACCATATGTTCAACCTGTTCATGTGCGTTAGGTTAGGTATGGGAGCAAAGGCAGGCCATTTTGAAGTCAAATAAATGAACTATTTGTACTAATAGCACTACATTGAAATTTTAAGGTAAGTATTAAAATTTGTAAGTTTTTTTTTATCAAATGGTGCATGAATGAAGTCGTTCTGTTCAGGCGAACGAGAGTTATTAGCGTTCAAAGACCTTTCACTTTTGCGTTACGCTCTCATTTTTTAAAATTTTCAAATGACACCTGGTATAGAAAAGAGAACTACAGTAATTCGTTAAAAGAACCGAGTGAAGCGACTTGCATTTGCAAAACAGTTCAGAAAACCCTGTTGTGTTTGGAAACAAGTTCTATGGACTGACGAAATGACGGATCGCAGCAAGCCGTGCTTCCGTTCGCTGCGGCGATGGAATAAAGCAAGCCGTGCTTTGAAACTGACGTGTTTTGTTTTTGCAGCGTCGTTTTCGCGACGAAAAAAAACAAGCAATAATTCGTAATTAAACTTAAACTAACAGTGAAATCATAAAATCTCGGCGTGCTTTGTGTAAGACGTAGTGAAAACAATCGATTCCCTCCCAAAATGTGTGAGTGTCGGTAGTATTTCCCCGTTTTTTTTGTGTGCTTCGCCCCCGCACCCGGAAGAAGAGTTACATCAGCTTAGTTTTGGTTATTAGTGGTAATATTGTGACACTCGGGCATACATTATTAAGTTAGAATTTTATTTCCACGTTGTCGCGAGTAAATCGAAGATAATTAGCAGTTTTGAAGCTCGATATAGAGTCGCCTCATAGCGGGGATTTTGATTGTTGGCAGAGTGTGGAGTGACAAAAAGAACGGCCATTTGCTGGTCAATAGCAACAAACGAAGAAAACGCGCATGTGCGCGTGATAGGCTGGCACATAATTTCAGATGCATTCACCACTTGGTGTACAGAATTTCGTTATGCAGGTTGCATATCTCACGGGCGGTTTAGCAACGTTAATTTTTGCGCTTATTTTGTCGCGAGTTTATGAAATTAATTAGGAATCACCGTGGAAAATTGTTATTTTTACGAATAAACAAGCTAGTGTAATTACGGAGGTGGCCATGAGTGAGATCTATCTGATTATAAGTACACAACAATAACCCTATTTTCGAATAATACTAAATGCGTGCTTGGTTTGGAAATTTAACATTTCAAAATCTGGAAGTGAAGTGATATCGGTAATGTTTACATGCGGGGTATATTGTATGTGAAAGTAACCTCGGAATGGACGTGACTCTCTAGACATTCTGAAATAGGTTGCTGGATCTGCAGTAGAGCTATCACTTTCTAGCTCCCGGATTAAAGCTGCTTCCAATGGTCACTTGTAGGATTGTTGTAAAGGGATTTCTTCCATAATACCATTGCCGGCCAATCCCAACAAACATCGGTGTCGAATAACCGCTTGTTCAAACAAATTTGGAGAAGTTATTCAGCTTTCTAGAAGCAAAAGCTGAACAACTTCTCCACACTTTACACACACACACACACACACACACACACACACACACACACACACACACACACACACACACACACACACACACACACACACACACACACACACAGACAAACAAACACACACACAGACAAACAAACACCTACACACACATGCACACACAAACACACACCCACACACCCACACACACACAAACACACACACACACGAGCGCGCACACACACACGCGCGCACACACACACACACACACGCGCACACACACACACACACACACACACACACACACACACACACACACACACACACACACACACACACACACACACACGCGCAGCGCAGTGAGCAGTGTTCGGTTTCGGGTCGTCGGGGCGCCGGTGCACCGGAAGTCTTCTGCCAACCGGAATCGTCGGGCTGACCTCGGCACTCGAACAGCCAGCCTGCTGAAGAAAGAAGAAGAAAGCGCTTCGGGTATGTAGAGCACCGCCAGTGCGGACGTCATCCAGCACCGGAACTGTCGGACCACCTCTGCAACCCGAAGACGAAGTCGGCGCAATGTGCGTAAGCGTCCCCTGCGATAACCGCCGGTAGTCGGGGCACCATCAGTGCGGAAGTTTCCTTCACCGGAACTGGTGGACCACCCTCGACGCCGGGGGGAAGTAGGAGGATTCGAGAGATGGATACAACGTAGCAGCGGAGCAGTGGATCATCCAGCGAGTCGACGAACTAGCCTTAGCTAGGGGTCGGAATTTTAGAAGAAGTGCATGAGCACAGCCCCTGAATAGTAGGAATTTGAATGTTTTGAAATGGAATTGACGATTGATCATATGTGATTTAGGTGTGACAAATTAGTTTTATCTTACTTTGCTTTATGAAATTTGGTGCACAGTTATGCTTACCGTTCTTTAATTTAAAATAATGTTGATATATTGATGGTAGGCACACACTGTCAGCTTAGACATTTAAGACAATACGTTGGGAGTAGTTGTTTCATTCAAATAGATGGCAATTTATTTACATGCTTGCTTATTTGTGCGAGAGTATTTCGTATCAAAATTCCCACCAAGGAGGAAATTAAAATGCCTGCTGTGTTTTTCGATTACGCTATCCACATATCTCGTGCCGTTGCCCTTTATTTTCGCTGACTTGTGTGGTTTTTGTTATGATACTAGGCTTCTGTCACTAGGGCCCGCTTTTCCTAGTCAGGAGGTCTTCTAAAAGTAACCTACCTTTTGGAAAAGACAGCTTTTGGAAGGCAGTCTGGCTAGTGAGGCTGAGTTGGTGTAAACACGACTGTGCCAATGCACGGCGCAAAGAGAAACGCGAAACGCACCACTCTCGGTAATTGAATACACACAACCTCGAGGGCAAATACGCGGAAAATAGAATTCTCCACCTTTTGTGTGCAACGCTATATCGAGTGCCAACGTTGCGTAAACCAAACTCGTAGCCTATTCCGCCCACTCTGTTGCGCCTTGCAACGATAATCAGCCTGGTTTGGCTGCTGGGAAGCTGTAATGTTGATAGCCTAGAGTTGATAGCAGAACCTAGTATGGGATCCGAGAAGAAAATTGATTTTTATGGGCACGTAATGAAACACGATCGAATCTAATTGTGCCGTGACACATAATAGCCTTCAGTTCGCTATCATCATTGTGATATGTGAAGGGGTATACTCATGTTTAAAGGGTGCTCTTTGTGTTGGGTAGCGTTTTTTCTAGTCAACATTGAGAATTTGCTTTGTTTGAAGTCAAACAAACTTGAGTTTTGATCCCTGAGGCTATGGTTTGCTGTGTGGTTATAATGAGCCTATTTCATGATTTAATTCAATTAACGACCACTTGCTTTCAACAGGAAAGAGATAACATACATCAATTTGGTTACGTCGTGAATGCGTGCATTAAAGATAATCGTTCTTTTCATGCTTTATTTATAGTATAGCTGGAGAGTCGAGGCCAGCGGCTCAAACAGAGGTTTTTGGCTTTCAAAGAATTTTTTTTACGGATAGCCTTTTGTTGCTTGTCTCAAATGTTGACGAATAATACTCATATTAGATATTTTTTCTGTATTGTCCTACTGATGTAAGCCGATTTTATAAAGGAGATTTTGAAACTAACTAAAGAGGAAAAATGCTACATCGTTAAAAAACGATTATCGTGTCATGTATCAGTCGTTCTCATTCATTTTTCGTGATTGTATCCCAAATCCAGCAGAACACCAGGCTTGTCCAAATGAAACAAATTTATATAATTTTGAACGTTTTATAACACTTAGCTTAGCTTAGCTTTACTGACTGGACGTATAAATGGTTGCTACTCCGTGATTGATCAGAATCAGTGAAATTGCACAGTGAATCAAATGAATGGGGCTGGGAGTAACCCACCGTTCTCACTGTACGCGTTTCAGTGATTCAATGTTTTTAATAATCAATAACGGCGCTGGTCACGTCCTTGCAATCAGGTGGGAATAGGAAAGGAATGTTAGTGTGACCTTTGCTGTTTAAGGACCGCGTTAACCTATGCATCGCCGCGAAGATCACAGAAAGGAGATTTTTTTTATGTTAGTAGGGTAGGGCTCGAAGGATCAGGATTCACCTTGATCAGTGATGTGATCATGTATATGATTCATAACCGTTAGTAGTACGTTTAACCGGTTTAGTCGCCATTCAGCCGACTGAATAAAGATGCACAATAAGCTTATTTTAAAGAAAAGAAAATATTTTTTTAATGCTTTATTCCATTTAAAAAAATACTAGTAGTGATTTCTGATTTGAACCGATTTAAACCAACATTAATGATGCTATTGTGGCCACTTACAAAGTGGTGATAGTGAGTTTTCTTAGGAAAACAACGCTTGAAAGACAATTTGGATCGATTTATACCAATAGTAAGGATGTTGTTGGAGTCACTCACAAAATGGAACAGTAGTTTATTTCCAAGTTCCAAGATACGGTGGCACGGTGAGTATGGCGAACCAATAGCATAGATCATAATTAATTATGATCCCCACCACCGGCCCACCACACCCACTACGACTCAAAACAGATGGATGTTTTTGATTTGTCGACTTGTCAATCCCAGTTACATTTACTCAAATTTGAGTGACTCCACTTTTGACGAAAGTGAGTCAAAAACGACTCAGAACTGAGTTAAAATGGCTGGCCAAATATACCAAATATACCAAATACTAAATGATCTAATTGTCTCCACTAAATACCAAATGATCTCATTATCTCCAATCAGCTCAACCAATCGCAATGTTTTGTGATATAGTGGTCGGTATATCATAATTTGAGATAACCTGACGAAGACGTCTTACAGATTTGGCAGTTCAACAGGAAATCGGTGGTTAACCACCTGGTACCTCATAAAAATATGCTTAGAGGCGAACTGGAAGATTTTATGAACCAAGTTCCTCCATTTTGAATGTTTTATAACACTATTTTAAAACGCCAAAATAACAAAAGGGATAACAGATTAATAAACGTCGGATAACACAACATTAACTCGTTTTATTATCATTGAAATCATTTTGATAAAAAAAATTGTGATATGAAAAAATAAATTATTTCAATTTATGTTCCCTAGCAAAGTTAAATTACAAACATGTTTTGTTATCTCAGATATCATTTTGAACTCACTTGTTATCGTATAAAAAAATAAGTTATCAACATTGAATTATTTTGTTATCATTAGCTATCAATTTGTAAAGATCGATTTTTGATGAACGTAACTGAATACTTCCAGCATGCTGATGAATGCTGAATATCACCTGCATGTCATGGATGTGAAATTGAGCTTTTCACCAGAAGCAGTCCTTCAGTTATTAGTGTATGTATATGATATCAAGTAGATTAATTTTTTTGAAATTATCTCAATTAGTTTGTTCATGTCACAAAATTTGTTATCAAAATGAACTCAATGATAATAAAACAAGTTAATGTTGTGATATCCAACAAATATTAATTTGTTATCCCTTTTGTTATTTTGGCTGTTTATTCAGCCTGGATGATAACATATTTAGTGATCAAAGATTGATAATCAGATATTAGAACTTGTTATCACTTTGGTATAAACCTTTGCTCGGGTTATCAACATGATATCAAATTTCATACACTAATAACTGAAGTAGTGCTTCTGGTGATCAGCTAAATTTTATATCCATGACATGCTGATAATATTCAGCATTCGTCAGCATGCTGGTAGTATTCAGTAACGTTCGTCAAAAATCGCCTTTAAAAATTGCTCACAGGTGATAACAAAATTAATCAATGCTGATAACTAATTTTGTTATGCGATAACATGTGAGTTCAAATTGATACCTGAGATAACAAAACTTGTTATTTATTTGAAATCAGTTTGTTATTTTACTTTGCTAGGGATAACAATCGCTAATAGTAGATTAGCGCCTAACGATTTTAACTCAGCAATTTGGAACGAAATTAGATAATTAATTAGAGGTTATTTTTTAATACATATATTTCAAATACTCAGTAATAAAAGTATTTTGAATATTCAGGATAATATTGATGGAATTTCAGAAATATTTAAAAATTGTTATTACAATCAAAGTCATAGTATGTTGGTTTCTACCGCAAAATGCATGTGATTAGTTGCCTATTCAGTTTTATTTTTCAACATTTTCATACGTCAAAAAGCGATAGTTGCGTGTATTGCTCTCATGGTTACAGAGTTCTCATAACTTTTGCGTAGTGTTAATCTTATATATCGTCCCATACGCGCAGTATTCCGGAATATCATGATACTCACAAGAAAGTTGTCAGAAGAAGTGTTGTTGCCAGGCTAAAATGAGAAATTCTCTATAACGTCACATTGCCTACAACTCGAGTATCATTTCTCACAATCAAAATTATAAAATTATAAACGGTATAAATTCAATTTTACGGCCAAAGAAAGTTCCTGCTATCCCGTGCGACAGAAAGATTCACTTCTGCTATGGAGTGAAAGTGAGTTTTTTTTTTTAAAGAAGGAAGTGAGGTGAGCAGCAGCACCAGAGCAGATATGTCAGCTAAGTTTTTTAACCGCTCCCCCTCTCTCATCCCAAAAGATGTTATTTCCTTTTTTGTTTCGTGTTTAACGTTAGTTTTGTGTATCGTGTCTGTGTGTGATTTGAATCTACTTTGATAGAAGAGCGTTGAACACTTTCACGAGTTAGGCAAACCGTGTGTGTCTATTACACATTACCGTACATTTTTAGAGCGGAGTATTTACGAAATACCGCAATCCAGGCAATAAATCTATACAACAACTCAATCAATGTGGAATTTTCGACAATTTTTATTCTGAGTTGTGCCAGTAGTGCAAGAAATCGACGAAATATTATGACAAGTCATAAGCTGGAAAGTCCTTGAAGGAAATGATGGATTAGAAGGAATTTTTCTGTTACTTTTATGCTAATTCCCTTTCACGGACTTCAATATCTAATATCAATATATTAGAAAATGAAACTTTCTCTATCTTCATTTAGAGAAATTCGCGTTGGATTGAGTACTACTTGGAAAAAGTTATTGAGAATTTTGCAAATCATTGAAACATCGCAACATTTGGCTACTATATATAAGTGCAATTCCCGGAAGCGCAAGATGGATCAACAGCCGAACGTTCCTTCAAAGCAACCGAAGACAGCCGCTGAGCGAGCTAAGTGTTATCGGACTAAAATTAAAGCGGCCAAAGGTAATTCGTCATCAACCACTGGCTGGGATGCTGGAGAAGGGTCTTCAACTTCAACACTTTGGTATAAATCTTTCAACAACTGTCCTTAAGTCAGAACCACAAAAACCAAAAACCTAAAACGGCCACCACAGTTTTAAAAGAGTTAATTTGTATGATGCTCTGATCTTAAAACAACAATAATATCACGGGAACTTAAAAAGAAATTCATTTTAAATAAACGGAAAATAGACTGATAGTCACTAACACCGAAAAAAATCAATTGATGATATGATAAAGATGTTTTTGTAATAAGAGTATATTAATTCAAAGAATATTGCATTGTACAATTAAAATGGCTTACACTTAGTCGAAGTCCTACGTCATCATTTCTAACAACCCACAGGGCTGTACCTTGTAGTTTTTTTTTTTTCGTCGTTTAAAGAGCGATTTTATCCTTTTGGACATTCGTCCCAATGAAGCACTTTGCGAAGGTGCACCCGTATACATGGCTGGTAGCAGGTCACTTTTTAGTGACTTGGTCACTATTTTGAGTCTAGTCACTAAAAAGTCACTATTTGCATCCAAAAGTCACTAAAGTCACTATTTTTCAGAAAATGGTCACTAAAGTCACTATTTTCGAACCACCGAATGTAAAAAGTTTAAAAAATCACTTGCACCTATTGTACAATAGTCAACCAAATTAAGCAATCTGGCCACACTATATAGAAGTCGAGAAATATACACCAAAAAACTAGATGCCCTGGCGAACGCTGTCTCGCCTCTACCTCAATTGAACTTGTCAAATGCAGAGCGCTGGTTGGTCACAGCACTCTGGATTAGCTTGAATTCAACGCACGTGGCCCCCATTTTTCATTATTATTACAATTTTCCAGGTATTTCATAATAATTTTTCATATTTCTTTACATATAAACCCATGACGAATCGAACGGGATAGGATTAAAACACTTAAAACGTTTATCCAATATGCAATATGTTTATCCAAAAGAATCAAGTCATTTTTGATTTACTCTCAGTTTAAAAAAAAATATTTTGTTAGATTCAGTTTTTTTCAAAAGCGAACTACTCTTTTGGTATTCAAATAGTCGAGAACAGTGGGAACGAATTGTAAATCAGATAGAGGACTCATTTTCGGTTACTCACTTAGTAATTCTGAATCTAGATTTGATTGTTCGTCAGTCAAGCGAACTCAATTCGATCATAGGTAAAATCGAAATACAGTGCAATTCGACCAGTTATATAGCACTGGAATTGCATAGACCGAAAGCGTTATGATTTCAGAGTTCCATTAAAACTCGTACATTGAGATTTCTGGAAATTTCTGAGACAAATATTCTTAGTTTATGATACAGTAGATTTAAAAAAATCATAATTCATCAATTATTTAAGTTTATTCTGACTTTGATTGACTGCTGTTAAATCGAATGTTTCTTGGCAAAGTTGTAAAACTTGTTAAGTAGAATTTGATCTATTTTTTTTTTGATAAAGTTTATTGATAAGCATACTGATCTATTTCAATGCTATTTTCTAAGGATTCTCCTAGAGGGAAGAACCACTCATACATCTAATGTACGCTGATCTGGAAAGGTTGGTGTGAAACATCGTCGGTCGAGTTTGTAAGCCACACATTGGCCCGCGAATACTTAACTTCCAGAGGACATTTTGGACAATATTGAGAACTTGCTACCTGCGGAAAAAGTATATGTTGGGGAGGAAGCAATGGCAGAGCTGGTCAAATTAAAGTAGATCGACAAACTCCACTTTTTCAACAATACAAATAAGCATTACGTTGCTGCTGGTAACCACGTAATGAAAAACTACAAGGTACAGCCCTATTAGGTTGTTCGAAATGATGACGTAGGACTACGATATCAAATGTAAGCCATTTAGATGGTACAATGCAATGTTCTTTGAATAAACCCTTAAGGCCTAATTTATACAAGCAATTTGGTGAATTCTAGTTGATTTGGTGCTCAATAACATTAAATGGTTTAAAAAAGTAGGAAATATATTTTTGAGATGTGGTGGGTCATCCAAACTGCCCAAGAGTTCAGAACTTAAGATCTACAGTTGTAACAGTAGCTTTATTCGCTATTCAATGTTATGATATGTGTTCAAACATATTCAATGAATGTCCTGCAAGACCAACTGACATTATGAGATAATATTGGGATATTCTATGCCAAATAAAGTAACTTAACTTTGTATAGCCCATAAAGGTATTGTTACAATTGTAGACCTTAAGTTTTGAAGGACTTTTGAGTGACCTGAAACTAACAAGGTTATCCTATGATGTATGTGGACGTTTCAGAATATTCATTGACTATGTTTGAATATTTATCGTAGCTTTGTATAGCCCAAAAGGCTACGGTTACTACCGTATGGGATAAGTTCTGAGCTTAAGGTCAGTTTTTATGAACCTGAACATCCCGAGATAATCTGATAATGACTGGTGAGCTTACAGAAGCTTCACTGAATGTGTTTGAATGCACATCGTCACCTTTCATAGATTATAAAGCTAACTTTACGACTATAGATCCTAAATTCTGAACTAAAGGGCAGTTTTGATGACCTCGAAAATCCCAAGATATCTCATGATATCGGTTGACCTTTCAAAAGACTTACCTAATTTGGTCAAATTCATATTGTTACTTTGTTTAGTCCAAAAAGCTGTAGATTTTAAGCTACAATTCAAGACTTAAAATCTTAAGCTGTAGTTTTTAGGTTTGGAATTCCAGGAAAGTTTAGATAACCTAGAACATCCGAAGATTATCTGGTAATGTCTGTTGTTCTTCTAAAATATTCAATGAATATGTTACAATACACATCGTAGTTTGGAACAGCCTGTTGTTACAACAGCAGGTCCTATGTTCTGATCTCAAGGATAGATTGAATGACCTAGAACATGTCATATTGCATTATAATGTTTTTTGACTTTAAGAATGTTAATTGAAATTTTTTGAATATTTATAATATTTATTGCAACTTTGTATTGACTAAAATGTACTGTTACAACTGTAAATCTTAAGTTCTGAACGCTAAGACAGTTTGGATGACCTAGATCATCCCAAGATTATTTTCTTGTGTATTTTTACGTTCTAAAATATTCACTGAAAATACTTGAATACGTGACGTAACTTTTAATAGCCCAAAAAACTACTGTTACTACCGCAAATTCCAAGTTCTGAACTCCAGGATGGTTTGGATTACTTAGAGGACCCAAAGTTATAAAATAATGACTGTTGACCTTCCAAAAGATTCATTGAATATATTTGAATACATGTGGTCACCATATATAGCTCAAAAAACTAGTGTTACAACTGTAGATCTTATGTTTTCAACTTAAGGACAATTTGGAGTACCTAGAATATCCCAAGATTGTCGCATTATGTTTGTTGACCTCTTACACTATTCAATCAATATAGTTAAATACATATCGTCCCTTTGCACACTCCAAACAGCTACTGTTACTGTAGATCTTATGTTCTAAACTCAAGGACAGTTGGGATGACCTAGATCATCCCCGTTTATGTCATAATGTTTTTTTAACGTTCGAAAATATTCACTGAATAAGGTTGAATACGTAGTGTAACTTCGTATAGCCCAAAGAGCTTTAGTTACTACTGTATATCTTAAGTTCTGAACTCAAGGACAGTTTGGATGACCTAGAACATCATAAAGTTATCAAATAATGACTGTTGACCTTCAGAAAGGTATTGAAATTGATGCGTAGAAATACTTCCGATGAATTGGTGTTTTTTTTTACTAAGAAAACGGTTGTAGGTGAGCCTGAATACCATCAGGTGATAAAGGTAATGAAAAGCGCTTCACAGCTAAAAAAAAGAATTGATAAGCAAGATAGTAATTCTAGCACAGGCCATGCTGGAAGGCGTGTTAACTGTACGTATAGACCCGTCTTCGCAAAAACGAGCTGCGGACCAAGTGCACGGGGTCGCTGAGAAAAAAGTCACTTACAGGCTTCTTTACAAAAAAAAAAACCCAAAAAGTGATACTGCGTCGCAGTAGTATTCATTTTTTCAAACGAGGGTAATCACTTAGTTCATTTTTACTGTATTTATACAAAAATATATATAAAAGATTAAAAAAATACTAAAATTTGGTAGTCACTATTTGGTCACTATTTGGTCACTATTTTTATTATTTTAGTCACTAAAGTCACTATTATTTATCCATTCATCCGCTACCAGCCCTGCCCAACACCCCAACTTACATTTTAAAATTAGAAAAAAAAGATAATTAAATATAAAAAAATAAACAAAACAAAAATAAAAAAACTTTATTTTACTTTTTTTCCAAAATAAAAAAAAAAAAAAAAATAATTAATACCCCCCCCCAATAAAAAAAACACAACATACCCCCACCAAAAACAAAAAGAAAAACACACATATCCTTTCCCCCCATCGACAAAACCCAAACGCGTTCTTATATACTATATGAGCGAGGAGTGTGCACTCCCCCTTTTGTGCCTTGGGGCCCGTGCACGGCGCCGCGTTTCCCCCCCCACACAAAGGGTCTTAGTTTTTCCCTCCTCCCTATTTTTTTCCCACTCGCTCAACACAATCATATTTTGGCAATTTTTCTTCCAATATACCCAAATTAGTAAACAGATGATGGTACCCCAGCGCCTCCCTCTAAGAAACATTTATGTAGAGATATGCAAATTCTGGCAGACTTCAACTTTCAGATAATCAAAAAAGAGTCATCAATAAACATTGTTATTTCAACAACCAGCTCCAAGTCAGTGGTGGTGCTCCCTGTTAATGACAGTCGCTATTAGATAATTCAATAAACATCATAAAATCCATATTAAAGAAGTGCTTAGGTTTGGGCGGGGTGAACCTTTAAAGTTTTGTTTACAAATGTAAAGGTCTTAAACTTTTTCATATGCTACGTGAAATCATCAAACCAGACAAAATAATAAAATGTTTAAGCTATATGTATGTCATTAGGTAAACTACAAACGGAAATAGAAAACATATGTTCAATGTTTGGAAATTGTTTATTAAATAATATGAACAATATGGTTACTATGCACTTGTCGCACAATTTTAACAAAGCTATTTTTTTCTATGCAATTAGCACTATTTTTAAAGTGTTAACAAATAAATATGTTTCGCTCATACAAATAAATAAGATTACGTAACATACCTGGAAGTATGTTCTTTGAAGCAAATGCAAACGCCGTAAAAATCAAATGTTATCAAAAAGTCTGCTTCTCTGCTTATGAATTTCCAGTCATTTTGATTGATCCGTTTATTCGGTTATGGTTTTCCCACATTACCATCACTGCTTCGTCAAACGTTGACTATTTATGTGACTAATATGACACATATGCTGACTATCTTACCCCGGTAGTAGGTCAATTCGGTAGCCACAGAATACCTGTAGAATGGTTTGATTTTTTTTTACAGGAAGCATATACTCAACAACACCCCCTGCCATTTTATCAATTATTGGACGCTTATTAAATTATGCAACAGCTTTCTGATGCCATGCGTAGGCATGCTTCCCATGTCCCCATATTGCCGTCTTCGATGACAATGTAAAGCGTAAAAAAGACAAGAAGCCACTCGGTGTCACCCACATTTGACTTGATCCAATCTCAACAAATACCATCCGCTCCACATCTAGTGTCAATTGGGCGCAACAGTACAATTCAGATAAAAGCAATAGCTCGTTTCGTTAATATGATTAGGCCAATTATGTCTAGACATATTGGGTCATCTCCGACTGAAGTGGGACCAATACCAATTTTATCACCTAAGCTAAATCTCGTTAGCCCACTGGTGACGGCTGATGGTATTTTTCACCCATATCTGTGTGTCTACATCGAAGTGTTGTTGAAATGACACTTTAGTTCAAAGCGAGAAGAAGCATAACGGAATAGACAGATTTGAAGAAGCGGACGCATTTCTTGCGGTTGTGGGCAGCCGTTTGTAATTCGTAATCGTAAAATCCCAGCTCTCGGTTCAATTTATCGGCACAGATGATTTAGAAAACAAGGGCGAAACAAATGACAAATAAAAGCTGGTGACAAATTCATCAATCACTAGCGTAGCTTTGGGGCATTGTTGAAACAAAGATAGGCCCCTTCTCTGAAAGACTGTCATGTTTTTATTTTATTATCACAATGTTAACACCGCTGGGCATCAAGACGGTGTAATCACCGACGGTGTATAAAACTGAGCCTGCCGCCCGACCGTTGCGTGACAGATGAGAGGGACAAAAGAAAGAAAAAGCAAAAGCATAAACAAAACAGATAGGAGAGAAAAAAATAAAGTGCGTTTTCAACGAATACAAAATTTGGTTTATTTAGTGAATTTTACAATAGAAAATTATTAAAATTTAACAACAGAAGCATAAAATATTTGTAAGTATAGTTTAGACGAAATTAGGAGAACATTTGGTAGAGCCAAAGTGATTTATATGTGTTTTTTGTTTACATACAGCGCCCTTTGTACATCTTGCCCAAAGTGATAGCAGTGGATCTATGTTTGATAGCTTTAATCGAATTAGATCGTAAGTAGCCTAAAATTAAGTTAAGTTTAGTCAGTAATCAGTGCAATTAAATAGAAAAGCTGGAAAGAGTACGAAGAGCGCGAAAGGGAGAAGCTTCTGAAGCGAAGTTTGGAAACGAACGACCGTGGTGTGCACGGAGGGAAATTGTAAACTGCAAAACTAATTATTGTAAGTTTGATATGAATGTTTAGGCTAGATATTCAACTAAATAATAACTTAATATTACAGTTTGAGCTGCACAAAATTAAAAAGTTGCTGCTACAAAATTTTGTTTGCGTTACATCCGAACAATTCTCAAAAATAATTATCGAGAAATCGGATTGCGATTCCCTCAAAACGCCATGGCCCAGATGACCGAACCCATTGCGGATATCACGCAAACTCCTTGCGCAGCGTGCGATGAAATCTCAACCAAGAACGAGAAGATGATTGGCTGCGATGGATGCGAGAGTTGGTATCACATTCGTTGTGTAGGACTATCTGCCCATACGAAGTTGGACGAAAAGTGGTTCTGCACTGCGGAAGCTTGCAAGGTACTTGCTCAGAAGTACGAAGAAGCGAAGGGTGCCAAAAAGAAGAGCCGCAGCAAGAAGAATGCCGACGAATCGGACCGCTCCAGCACCAAGTCAGACCGCGTGATCTCTGTGGACCAGAGATTGAGCCAAATGGAGGAAAACCAAAAACGGTTGGAGCAGGAGATGGAAGCAGAGCTGTTGTTGAAGAAGAATGAAAGAGAGTTCAAGCGAGCGCTTGAAAAGAAGCGGCTGCTACTCGAGCAGCAAATGCGTGAGGAGGAGGAAGAAGAAGAGTTTGCCATGCAGGAGCAGATTCTACGAGAAAGGACAAAGCAAGTGGAACGAATGAAGGCAATGCAACAAGCGTTTCAGAATAAGATGGCGCATTTGGATTCGGAGATGGAGACTCTGAAAATAGTCGGCGGTGAAGACAGATCGAAGGCAGATGTCGATGTAGGAGTACGAAGTTCCTACTCAAAGCCACCTCATCGACAGGAGCAGGGATCGCTCAGCATTCCGAAAGTTGGCAAACTGACGAAGCAAAGTTTGTTAAACTTGTATAGCGTTACTCAAGATGGTTTCGATGACGAAGATGAAGATGACGAAGACGGACTCAGTGAAAGCGATCACGTTTCGGAAGGAAATGGGAACACGAAGCACTCAAAAGTTAATCCGAACGACAAAATCGACAGGATGAGCCAATCAGAGCTGGGGCAACATCGAACCGGACCGACAAAGGCACAACTGGCAGCGAGAAGTGGGATTACCAAAAAACTGCCCACTTTCTCAGGGAAGCCGGAGGAGTGGCCCCTGTTCTACGGTATGTATCAAGCATCCAATGAAGCTTGTGGTTTCTCCGATGTCGAGAACTTGGTTCGACTACAAGAGTGTCTCAAGGGTCCGGCACTGGAAATGGTTCGCGGGCAACTTCTACTGCCAAAATCAGTTTCTAAGGTCATCGAAAAGCTTCGTATTTTGTACGGCCGTCCAGAGCAGCTACTTCAAAGCCACCTCGAGAAAGTCCGGAAGTTGGAGCCACTGAAAGTTGGGAAGCTGGCAAGCTTTATTCCGTTCGGAACTGCAGTCGAACAGCTTTGCGAACACCTGGAGGCAGCAGAGATGGAAGACCACCTCATAAATCCATTGCTTATTCAGGATTTAGTCGATAAACTTCCCGATAGCGACAAACGCGACTGGGTTCGTTACAAGCGTAGCAAAAAACGAGTTACGCTTAGGACCTTTACCGATTTCGTCTCTGAGATTGTGTCGGAGGCCTGCGAGGCAAATGTAAGCATGGATTACAAGCCGGCGAGCAAGTCCATTGTGGAGTTTCGACCACCGAAAGGTAAAGCGAAGGAGAAAGGTGCACTATTCAACCACAGAGAAGGAGAGAGCGTGCCATTCGGAACTGAGGCTCGAAAGAAGCAGAAACCTTGCAGAGCCTGCCAGCGTACCGATCATCGGCTGCGGTACTGCCAGGATTTCAGCAGCTTGTCTTACGCGGAGCGCATGAAACTAGTAGAACGCTATAAGTTGTGCCAGGTGTGCCTTAACGAGCACGGCACGGCCCCGTGTAAATTCAAACTGAGGTGCAACGTAGGGGAGTGCAGAGAATCCCACAATCCTCTCTTACATCCGGTGCAGGCCGTAGTGGGTACAAGTGCACACATCCGCTCCAACAATGTTACGTTGTTTCGGATGATCCCTGTGAACCTTCACTGTGGCGAACGATCAATCACAGTTCTGGCGTTCCTCGATGAAGGTGCCTCCGTGACGTTGGTGGAAAAAAGCCTGGTTGATCGATTAGGAGTTATCGGTGTCCAGGAGAAGCTGACGATACAGTGGACGGCAGATATAACGCGAGAGGAAAAAGAGTCACGTCGGATGAATCTCTGGGCGTCAGCCATAGATGCGGATAAAAAGCTGCTGCTGAAAACAGTTCGCACGGTTGAGAAGTTAATGCTGCCCCAACAAACGCTTAACGCAGAAGAGTTGTCGAAACAGTACGTCCACCTGCGTGGATTACCAATAGCCTCGTACAACGGACGGCCGGAAATGCTGATTGGGCTCAACAACATACACACATTCGCACCGATTGAAGCGAAAATCGGCACAGTGGTGGACCCAATTGCGGTGCGTTGCAAATTTGGATGGACGGTCTATGGGCCGAAGCAATCAAGCGCAGACGCAGCTGGTGGTGAACATTTAGGATTCCACCAAGAAGTCTCCAACGAAGATCTACACGACTTGCTGAAGAATCACTATGCGTTGGAAGAATCGGTGGTATGCGTGCCGCGAGAATCAACTGAGGACAAAAGGGCACGGGAAATTCTGGAACGAACTACAAAACGGATTGGCGATCACTTCGAGACTGGACTCCTGTGGAAGACAGACGACCCGCGGTTTCCTGACAGCTATCCGTTGGCCTTGAAGAGGTTGAAGCAGTTAGAGAAGAAGCTGCAAAAGAATGCAGAGCTGCGTGATAACGTTTGCCGACAAATCGACGAATATCAGCAGAAGGGATACGCACACTTGGCGACTGAGGAGGAACTCGTCGGAACGGAGCCCGGAAAGGTGTGGTATCTTCCGCTAAATGTCGTCCTCAACCCGAGAAAACCAGGTAAAGTACGTCTCATATGGGATGCAGCAGCATCCGTGAAAGGGGTGTCCCTCAATTCTCAGTTGTTGAAAGGACCCGACCTGCTTGTTCCACTAGTAGTTGTGTTGGTCGGCTTTCGAGAGCGTAAAATTGCGATTGGGGGTGATCTGCGTGAAATGTTTCACCAGATGAAGATGATCGACCAGGACAAACGTTTCCTTCGTTTCCTCTTCCGCAAAAATCCTCAAGATCCTCCGAGTGTCTTCATTATGGACGTTGCCACATTTGGTTCGACAAGTTCTCCCTGCTCGGCCCAATTTGTGAAGAACCTCAATGCGCAAGAGTACGCTGGGCAGTATCCGGAGGCAGCATCGGCAATAATAAATCGCCACTATGTCGACGATTACTTCGACAGCGTCGACACGGTTGAGGAGGCAATTGAGCGAGCAAAGCAAGTGAAGTTCATCCACCAACGAGGCGGTTTCGAGATCCGGAACTGGGTGTCAAATTCGTCCACGGTACTGCAGAGTCTAGGCGAGAAAAACTCAGTTCCACCTGTCCACTTTACTCAGGATAAAGCAACCATGCAGGAACGCGTGCTGGGCATTATTTGGAACCCAGAAAGCGACGCCTTCTCTTTCTCCACTCAGCATCGTGAGGAAATGCTCCCGTACCTGGATGGGAACAAACGACCTACCAAACGAATCGTGCTAAGCTGTGTGATGGGTTTTTTCGATCCGTTGGGTTTGCTTTCTCCATTTACGATTCACGGGAAGATTATAGTACAACACCTCTGGCGCAGCGGCTGCGACTGGGACGAAGCAATCGAGAATAGCTGTTGGGAAATGTGGAAGCGTTGGATAGGCCTGCTAGAAGAAGTCGGAAAGGCGCGCATTCCACGGTGCTATCTAGGTAATGAGGTTTCATCTATGGTTGAATCGATTGAGCTGCATATCTTCACCGACGCCAGTGAGCATGCGTACGGCTGTGTTGCATACCTGCGTGTTGTAATCGGAGGAGTGGTAAGATGTAGTTTGGTCATGTCTCGGGCTAAAGTGGCTCCACTAAAACGCCAATCGATTCCGCGGCTGGAACTCATGGCCGCCGTTTTAGGGGCACGGTTGAGTCAAACCGTTATATCGACGCACACACTGAAAATCGACCGGTGTGTTTTGTGGACTGATTCACGAACTGTGTGCAGTTGGATACGCTCTGATCAACATCTTTTCAAACAGTTTGTGGCGTTCCGGATCGGAGAAATCTTGGAGCTAACAAGGGCATCAGATTGGCGGTGGATCCCGACGAAGCTCAACATGGCCGACGTGTTGACCAAATGGGGTCGAAGTCTGTTTCTGCTGAACGATAGCGAGTGGTTCACAGGTGCATCGTTTTTGTATCAAGCGGAAGAAAATTGGCCGTCTATCGATACGCCGATCGAAGATACTCAAGAGGAAGCAAGAGGTCTAGTACTGTTCCACAAAATTGTTGTAGAAAAAAGATGTTCGCGGTGGACTACGTTGCTGAGAGCGACGGCGTTTGCAGTGCGCTTCATAAAGAATTGCCAACGCAAGAGGAATGGGTTGCCAATCCTCACAACGAAGGCAACCGAAAAACAGCAGCTGCTGATTAAGACACAATTAAGTTCCGTTCAACAGCCGCTGGGCCAGGACGAGTTTCTAAAGGCGGAGACCATCATCTGGAAACAAGCGCAGTTCGACGGTTTTCCAGATGAGATGAGTGTGCTTACGAAGAACTTGGCTTTGAAGCCAGGGCAGGAGTCGGAAAGGATAACGAAATCCAGCAGCATTTTTAAGCTGACACCGCTTCTTGATGAGGACGGTGTTCTGCGAGTCGGCGGCCGAATGGAGATGTCAGCCGACATGCCGTTTGACAAGAAATTCCCGATTATTTTACCCCGCAAGCATGGACTGACGGATAGGCTGATCCAACTATACCATGAGAAATTCGGGCATGCCAACCGCGAAACCGTGGTAAATGAACTTCGCCAGCGGTTCTGGATCCCGAACATCCGCACGGCAATTCTACAAGTCATGCGACAGTGCGTCTGGTGCAAGGTGCATCGCTGTCGTTCGTTGGCTCCGCTGATGGCTCCGCTTCCAGTTCAGCGAGTGACACCCTACCTTCGGCCCTTCAGCTCGGTGGGCATCGACTATCTTGGTCCCGTCGAAGTAACTGTCGGCCGGAGAAAAGAGAAAAGGTGGGTAGCGGTATTCACTTGTCTAGCCATACGTGCGGTGCACCTCGAAGTCGTACACAGCCTCACGACACAGTCTTGCTTGATGGCTATCCGCAGATTCAATAGGGAGCATGGAGTACCAGCGGAAATCTTTTCAGACAATGGAACATGTTTCAAAGGCGCTGCCAATGAATTGCGGAAAATCGATAGGGAGTGCGCCGAGAACGTAACAAGTGCATCAACGGCGTGGCACTTCAATCCGCCCGCCACACCGCACATGGGCGGAATTTGGGAGCGAATGGTAAGGTCTGTGAAGGAGTGCATGAAAGCGTTGGACGATGGGAGAACCCTCACGGACGAAGTTCTGCTGACGGTCCTTGCAGAGGCAGTTGATATGATCAATGCTCGACCGTTGACCTACGTACCGCAGGAGTCAGCCGAAGAAGAAGCGATTACTCCAAACCATTTTCTCCGAGGAACAGTGACGATTGCGGACATGAAAGTGGATGGATCGGTCAGTGCCGCAGAAGCTCTGCGAGATGCCTACAAGCGGTCCCAGGAAATAGCGAACCGGATGTGGGAGAGATGGTCGAAGGAGTACTTACCGACCATCAACAAGCGAACCAAGTGGTTCGAAGACCAGAAACCGTTGGAGGTGAATGATCTGGTATTCATCATCGATGGGAAGAACCGGAAGTGCTGGACCAGAGGAATCGTGGACGAGGTGTTTCTGGGAGCTGACGGGCGAATCAGACAGGCGAACGTACGGACGGCAAACGGCGTCTACAGGCGTGCTGTTGCCAACTTAGCGGTGCTGGAGGTAGGTGACAGTAAATCCGGGACTTCCGGAGGAACCACCGGATGTTACGGGCTGGGGCGTGTTAACACCGCTGGGCATCAAGACGGTGTAATCACCGACGGTGTATAAAACTGAGCCTGCCGCCCGACCGTTGCGTGACAGATGAGAGGGACAAAAGAAAGAAAAAGCAAAAGCATAAACAAAACAGATAGGAGAGAAAAAAATAAAGTGCGTTTTCAACGAATACAAAATTTGGTTTATTTAGTGAATTTTACAATAGAAAATTATTAAAATTTAACAACAGAAGCATAAAATATTTGTAAGTATAGTTTAGACGAAATTAGGAGAACATTTGGTAGAGCCAAAGTGATTTATATGTGTTTTTTGTTTACATACAGCGCCCTTTGTACATCTTGCCCAAAGTGATAGCAGTGGATCTATGTTTGATAGCTTTAATCGAATTAGATCGTAAGTAGCCTAAAATTAAGTTAAGTTTAGTCAGTAATCAGTGCAATTAAATAGAAAAGCTGGAAAGAGTACGAAGAGCGCGAAAGGGAGAAGCTTCTGAAGCGAAGTTTGGAAACGAACGACCGTGGTGTGCACGGAGGGAAATTGTAAACTGCAAAACTAATTATTGTAAGTTTGATATGAATGTTTAGGCTAGATATTCAACTAAATAATAACTTAATATTACAGTTTGAGCTGCACAAAATTAAAAAGTTGCTGCTACAAAATTTTGTTTGCGTTACATCCGAACAATAAATTGGCAGCAATGAGTTTGTATATTTCTATAGTAAACCAAAGCCTGGATGATGAAGTGTTAAAAAGCATCAATTTATTGGATCCTAAAAATGTTAAGTGTAGGATTCACTTAAGTGGCTACAACCTATTTAAGCATTTCACTCACTTACCGTTCATTGTCAATCTCCAAATACTGGATGACGAATTCCGGGAAATACTAAATTTGTAATGGGAAGAGGATGTCGACTTCGAAGATGGCGCTGGATTCTGGGGCAGAGTTTTGTCCATGCAGCGGATTAATAATAGCATGGCGTATCCTAATCTCCGGACATTAATCCCAGTGCTCCTATCTCTGCTCCACTCATCTGTCATGAGAGGAGCTACAATAACGATGCTGAAGGTAAACACGTTTCGAAGCTTGATCCTTGATGATTCAATTTTCATTTTGTTATTTCAGAACAAAGTCAGAGATCTCAGTTTGAGTTCAAACTACGTCACCGAATAGGAGCTTGACGGAGCAATGCAATATTCTTATCATTCCAACTAGCTCAAAAAATACAATAAAAAATACAGTTAAATAAGTCCAAGTGGATGGGTTTAAAAACAATGTTATATCTTAAACTTGACTGAAATACTGCGTTAAATACCAAATACGCAAAATAACTCTTAATACATTAAATACACGTACACGATATAACAAAAATATAAAATGCCTCTTTTTAATACCGATCGATAAATCGAAGATTCCCAAGTTTATAGCCCCTTGATTCAAGTACAAAAATAACAACCAAACATTAAATTTCATAACATTATATATGTAGTGTTTTTTTTTTATTAATGAAATAAAAATAAAAATTTTGTATTCAACATTTTAATTTATTTAACAAAAAATTTACTCTGGTTGATGTCGACAACAAATAAATAAAAAAATAAATTCAATGGTTATATTTGGACAAAGAAAAAAAGTTCTGTTGAATTTATCATATGAAAAAAAAAATATAGAAAATTATGTCATCTAGGCGAATTAAATGTCACTTTAAAATTATGAAACAATTATGTAAGATTGCATACAATCCAGGAAATAGATGCAAAATGTTTACATAATCACACATATAGCGCAAATGACATAAATCGAACGCTTATTACGTTTTTTCGTCGGCAGAAGTCTAATATTGCAAAACAAAAAATTGCAGGCTTTTTTAGACATTCCCAGACATTTCATCGCAGACATTTGAAAAAAATATCTGGCATCCCTGATTCTATCGTCCATTTCAATTTTTCGTCGGCTGCAAAGTAGAAGCCAGTTTCAGTAATTTTTGTTTTTTCCACCATTTTAAGGTTGGTTCATCTTAATTTTAAATTATTGACTTATAATCAATAAATCGACCAGAACATAAAAGCTCCCTAAATAAGTATAAAAATTTTGTGCACGATAGGGATTAGATAGTTTAGTAAAACGTTATTAACGAATAACTTATTTCTTTGGGTGAACTATAGTTTTCGGACTGTGAATATTACGGGGGACAAAAGCTCTACTATCGAGTTTTTGTTTTTATTCAAAAGATAATTGGCTATATGAATTCGTTTATGTAGATTAATTTCAATCAATGATTCGCGTTGGACCAGGAAACGCTTTTGACACGGGCTGAAAGGCTGTAGGCTCTTCCATTGGCAGCTCGTTTGGGGTACAAGTGTTGCTGCTGGCCCGCCGGTTACGGCAGTCAAACGGAAAGGAGGGAATTGCCCACTGACCTGCGGTTGAATTACCTGTAGAGTATCAGAGGAATTCCCGCTAATCTGCTGTTTAAATGGGTATAGAGTATCATCCGACATCCTTCCCCGCAACGTTAGTTCGGCCCTTATCAGAGCACCGCACAGGAATCCCTCGGGAGGAGATATTCATCATTTCTACCGCTCCACTGAACTTCGCCTCGTCTTCATCGCTCCAAGAATATCGAATTAATGGAGCTGGTGGCCACTACTACATAGTGAGTGAACTTCAGCGTTAGTGTAGGAAAAATACCATGCATTAATTGAAACTAGTATGCAAAACGTAATTACAAGACATTATCCATTATCAGTTATTATATCCGTTATTTTCAAGTTAAAAATTATTTGATAGTCATGAAAATCTTCAACTAATTGAAGCAAACATCTTGAAAATCTATTGCGAAATGATTGAGTTATTAGCCTTTATTTTTTGTCTCGAAACACCATAGATCAAAATCCTGCTTCGGAATGCTCACTCATGCCAAATTTTGTTCCATTTGCTTTATTAGTTCTCGAGTTATGCAGACATTTGTGTTTCATTTGTATGAAAGCCCACCCCCTTCTAGAGGGAGGAGGGGTCTCGAACTACCATAGAAACATTTCTTGCCTTCAAAAACCTACACATGCCAAACTTGGTTCCATTTTTACAGTGAGGCACGCCTGCATTCAAATGTTCACGCCGATCGGTTCAGTATTTTCCGAGTCTATAAGGGTCAGACCGACAGACAGACAGGAATTCATTTTATAAATATAGAAAGATAAATAGTTGAACATCAAGAAAAACCGATGAACATAGTAGGATACATACATATTGTTACTTTTTATAGTCCAGAAAGCTACAGTTACAACTGAAGATCTTAAGTTTCGTACTCCAGGACAGTTCAAATGACATAAAATGTCCCACCATTATCTCAAATTGAATATGTTCATTGAACATGTTTGATAACATATCATTACTTCGTAAAGTGAATAAAGTTACAATTACAACAGTAGACCTGAAATATTGAACTCCAGGACATTTTTTTTTTCTAGCATAGAATATCCCAAGATTACTCATAGTGTCTGTTGGTCTTCCAGAATGTTCATTGAATGTGATTGGATTCATATCGTTACTTTGTATAGCAAATAAAGCCTGTCTACGTTAAATTTCGGACACCAAAAAAAATAGCAGCAAAAAAACTTACACATAATTCAACAAAACCAATTTTACACCATTCCAAAAAACCGTTTATTTCACAATAATAGAGTTATATCTACATAACAAACAGTTGATTAAGATGTTAATCCTTTTTTTTGTAAAATTATCGAACTTTCTGTGGTACACCCGCCATCAGGTTCCGTACGGTATCCTCAGCCGTGACGATTCTCCATCTTCTCTTGAAATCATTGGTACCATTTTCTTTCTTCTTAGTTTCGAAGAGTTTCCGCTTAACTAGTGTTCTGGACAGTTTGGTGGATTGGCTGTTTTTGGCATGAAGGGAAACTGCCCCCATATTAATCTCATTGTTCCTATATTCATCTTACGATGAATCAAACAATTGGGCAGTTGAAGTATCGGTTTCGTTTTCTAATAATGTTTGCTTACGTTAAATAACTACAACAAACATTACTAACTAATCCTATCACGTGTATATCGTGTTATTTCAAGTAGGATGAATTACAAAGTGATGAGATTAATATAGGTACATCTTCCCTATTTGACCTCTTGTAACTTATACCATTCCAGGACGGATTTCGCATAGTGACAAGATCAGCTTGGGAGCATGTATATCAATTGGAGGCTCAGTTAGTTTTTGAGCATTTCAGCATGAACACGTGGAATTCACTTCTGAATTTCGGCTTCTGTTTTCATAAGGGACTGGCGTGCGATCATAGGCATTATGTGATTGTATTTGAATGAATTTGTTTGGTGGTTTTGTAGTTGGATGGGCCATTTGTTTCAGGAATTATAAGACCGGGCTCTTCGATCACTTATACTGCTGTCCTTGGGGTGTGACTCGAGGTTTTGTTTTAAAGATGTCGTTGTTGCTCTCCAGAAACGAACATCACGCGTCTTTTGATTGTTTGTTTTTGTCTGTGATAGTTGTAGTGATCTACTTTGTTTTCAAATACCTAATTTTTCTGTTCAGTAACAGACCAGTGGATGTCCTGCAAAATGGTGAGTTGACAACTGGGATGAACCCTGCGTCCCCGCAACAAATCTCTGGTCCTCACAAGTTCCTACTCCATGCTTCCACGGTTCAGGAGATGACAAGGACCGCCAGCTAAGGGTTGCGTACTTGGGTGGTAGGGCAGCCTGGGCACTGTTGTCCTTCTGACTTCAGCTCGATTGAGGAGGTGCGTGGTCGAACGTCTGTCCACCAAGGAGGTGCCGCTCAAACGGCGTCTGTCCTGGCATCCAGCGGCTGAGTAAGAAATGCTGTATCGCGTCAACTATAACTTAGGCGGCAGTCCCACCAACGCAATGTAGGAACCGCGACCCCGGTAAGGTAACATGCTGAAATCTTACCCTACCACGAAAAATGGAAGTTTTCTTTATACGGTGTATGGATTCGGATCGTCCATGGTTTTAAAATATGTTTTTCCCTCAAGGCTATGATGCAGGTCCGTCTATAATTGGAGTAGGAGCACAATCTGCAACATGCAGACATTACAAATAGAATTGTTATTATCATTCTATATTATAACATTTCTTCACAATATTTTTTATGCTATGCTCAGCTTCGCATTTATGCAAAGTTGTAAGTTTTGGCTTATCTTACTCACGTTCTGTGTTTGAAAATATAGGATGGTTTTTTACGTTTTTTAGAGAAGATTATATACGACAATTTATACAGAAAATTGATTTTTCTTCATCCAGGGAATCAATTCAAATACTAACATTGTTTATGGCTCTACATTTTCTATTTCACAGACATAAAAAATCATTTATGGGAAACAGCAGTTGCCTAAGCAGTGTTCTGCTGGGCTGCCGGGTGATCGACTTTATTTCATAGTAGCTCTTTGGAATTTTCACCATTTCAGAGTTTCAATCATCTGGCACCGAGGCGGAAGAGGCATATAGTTGCATTTCATTATTATATGTACGTTGTTTTGAAATTCTTTACAATATCGTGTTATTTTCATCATATCATGACCTTCACATTTCAGTATACATTAATCGATTAATGGTTGAGCTGTATAGGTGTATATAATTGTATCTTTTTATTAGTTGTATAACATTATTGTTTTTACTACGAAAAATAAAGCTGTAGGGAGGGTGATTCCAGGCAAGGTAGATGTGTTACTACTGTGTAGCATAAGGTCTTTTTCTATTAACCACCCACACTTGTGAGTGGCGCCAACGGCATCCATACTGTTGGTTTAAATCGGTTTTCAAACTCGATGTATTTACATATATTTTTGTATTCTGCTGAAATAAACCATTCACAGCGGCACAGTGTGAGTGGCTCCAACGGCATCCCTACTGTTGGTTTAAATCGGTCCTCAAACTCGGTGTTTTAACATACTTTTTTATTCTGCTGAAATAAACCATTCACACTTGTGAGTGGCCCCAACAGCATCCCCACTGTTAGTTTAAATTGGTCCTCAAACTCGGTGTTTTAACATGTTTTTGTATTCTGCTGAAATAAACCACCCACACTTGTGAGTGGCCCCAACAGCATCCTCACTGTTGTTTTAAATCCATGCCAAAATTTGAATAGCTTGAATGTGCATCTCTGTATAGAGAATAAATCGGGAAGATATTTAAATATCTTATTCGCTGCCAACGTTAGTTGAATTCAGCACACCGTTTACCAAAACGTATCCCGCTGCCAACCCAACCATTTTATCTAACATCCCAGTGATTTCTCGTGGAAGTGCAGAGGTGTTCTCGGCTTCCAATAAAGCGAGTATCATGTCAACATATTCCTACCCATTCTCTACTAGACCTGCATTCGGGCGAGGCCGGCGCCGGTATTGCCTTAGTTTGAGATCACCAGTTTTTGCACATTGAGGATGTATGCTGGTCCCAAGCATCATCTTTTGGTTCTTTGTGTAATAACAGCTGATCTGGCAATAACGGAGTAGCAACCTTGGGCGGTCAATCATGCTCATGCTCATGCTCATGCTCACAACATGGTATTATTTTTATAATCATATTAAAATTATTTATTGAAAAATTAATAATAATAATTAAATTTCATCTGCTTCAAGGTTACAAGAAAGTTGATTCCAGATAGTACAGATATTTTATTGCATTGTATTTTATGCGGTTTTTATATTAATTTATATCATTGGATATTATTAAAATTATTAAATGCTTTTAAATTCTGCTCATTATGTTCATCCATTTTTAATGAGTACATAAATATTTTTTTATTGATTCATGTATAATTAAAAGTTTTATGTTTTATTTAAAAGCTGTAAAGATGCACCAAGCTGCATATTATTATCCTATGCCTATTATTACTATTTTAATTATTTCATCATATTATTCTATTTATAACCATATATAAATTAAAGGATGACGAATTCCAACTATGGCATATTTTAATTAAATATTATAGTATATTTCATTGCTCTATTACATACTACATATATTGCATATTATGACATATTATGTACATTATATATAATAAATACTGGGTTGGGTGAGAGCATCAGGGTATCATTCAAGCTGAAACTGGACGATGGTTTGATTGACTGCCTGAGTCAAGGAGGGAATAAACAGTATCATTTTCTTTATTCTGCCGATTCGATTGTGATGCTGTGAATTCTACTCCAACAGTTTCAGTGAGAGTGACGCGCCCGTCTCAACAAGCCATCTTGTAGAAAGCTTAATAAGTATTGCGAAATGGGTTATTCGATTTGATGGATCGTATCGTTGGAAAGAGATTCTTAATTTCCCGTGGATTTCGCGTGAGACACTTCTTACGAGACTTCTTTCGGTCCACCCCTCCGTTTTTGGCCCTTGATACAGCGATATTGTGAATTCAGATCGGTGGCTCAATTTGATCTTGCTATAAAGTGGAGCTGCATCCAAGCCAAGGGCATGAAGGGATGGTGGCTACCATACATACATACATACATACATACATACATACATACATACATACATACATACATACATACATACATACATACATACATACATACATACATACATACGTACATATATATAACTTCAGCACAGTTTGGCACACCTCATAAAAATATATCCTACTCTTTTCAATAATTTTCGGCCTGCAAGGGTTAAAGTCATGTGGTAACTGTTGGATGTTGAATAAGGGTCCGACTTGCTTGGCTGCTTATAATTCAATGTAGTCTTAGTAATAAATATTTAAAATTTCAGAAAATCTACATACAAATATGCACACATGATAAGTTTACTTATCAGATCGTCCAGAGTAGGCTTTGATGCTTCTCAGCACTATGACACTTTGTTCGAGCCAATTATCCTCTGTCATCTTCCATCTGGAATAAATTCTGATCCACTGCACGAAAGTCAATGAAAATTTCTTCACAAGAAGAGACAACTTTATATTATCTGCCAACAAATGTTACAAATTTTACAACGCGTACGGATTCTATGTAAACTGAAAATATAATTTACATTATTCTACCAAATCGTTCGCTTAACTCGTGAATGTATTCGTTGTTTTCTGCATCAACATTGATTTGTACTATTTATAAAGCTTGTCACATGCGGTGTCAAAATAACGAAGCATTTGTATATTTAAAAAAAACCATTCGGGCATAGTAAAAAAAAAAGCAGTACAAAACACTACGATAATTTTACGGAAAATACAAAAAAGATCCGTTTTGCTGGTGCTTACCGTTTCATGCAAATTTGATAGCTCTGGCCCTTTATCGACTCAATATAGTCCTAGAAAAACCAGCACTTCCGTGCAGATAGTGAGTTTTCAACGTGATGTTTCTGATATGGGAATTGATCTTGGCCAATTTTGAAGAGCTGCTACTGAACCCCTGATAGAAGAAGTAGATATATAAATTGAGATGAACTCAAATGTTTTGACTCAATGCGTGTTACGCTTCTAATTTTATATCGGGGTAAACAGGTGATTTTTGCCGCAACAGCAGAAACACCGACATGCTCGGGTACGATAGAAGAGTAGCAGCGATTGGCTGGTCAATACGACGATCACAAGTATTACGAATGTTGCTTATAATTTATAAGACATGTTTGAAAAATAAACCAGATCAAAGGAACGGATTATTTGAATTCTTAAAACGAACATTCATGTATTGTATGAAAACAATTAAAAAAAAGAAAATTTTGTCTAAAAATATGTGTTATTCTTTTTTGTTCTTATCGATGCATGCATATTTTACATATCAGGTTTATCGTTCTAATTTTGATATTTTTTTTATGTTCACTCCTTTTCTTACCAATAGTAGGCTTTGATGGTGAAACTTTGATGACTAGAGAAAAATATGAAGAAATTAATGATATAAAGATATGAAATTAAATTTTGAAAAATCAAAATCTTGAGAAGAGGAGATCGTGATTGTTTTCATGTTTTGAATTTGGAAATTGATTTTGTCATATTGCGAAGAACTAGTACTTATTCTGGTATCGGAAAGTCACCAATAATACGAGCAATTATCCATGAATGCTATCTAATTATACCGGAAACAATTTGAATGTTTTTCAAAATTTAAAAACTGGTGTTTTAACTATGTACAACAACAAAAGAAAAACGAGCTTGAGTGAATTTATGAACAAGTATTTTCAGTGTACACTAGTTAAGAAAATCAAGTCTTTGTTTGAATTCGACTGTGTAATTGTGATGAATGACGTTAATTGATTCGCTACTGAGGTAGTTCTCTATCCTACCCACACGGGATTAACAGCTTAAGCGTATGAACTTCGGATGAAAAATTCTAGTTAAACACACCTGGCATATAAAATAAATTAATAGACTAACTTATGATAGGAATATAATTTATTGAAATGAATTGATGGATAAAAAATAAAGCTGTTTGCGATGCCCTTCCGCTTTATTACTAATTACTGCAAATAAATACAAACATAATACCATTAAGTCTATGCCGTCAATGCAAACCACTGATCACCCAAGAAGATTTCCACTCTACGGACGAATTGTGCATTTGGCCACTTTTGGATAGTCACACCGATCATAACGCACACTCCAGTGCTGTCCCACGGGACATTGGATGAGATAAGCACGGCCATCGTAGCACTTGTAGAATTTTCCACAGTCCTTTTTATGAATTAGGTGCACAGGATGATCGTCATCATCGGTTCTCGGGCAACGACTGTCAGTAATACCAGCGATCATTTCTCGTTGTTCATCTGTCCATTCAGACGATGCCAATGGAAAGTCTTCGTCACTGTAATAATCGTAGTAATCGTCATATTGCGCTGCTTTACCAAGCCGCTTAGACAGATTTTTACGCTTAAGTAATGAACATTGCGCGTATTGTGGATAGTCACAGCGGTTAATTTTTGGTCCGAACTCTTGACCAGGTGGGCAGTTCAAAACGTAAGCTCTACCATCAAAGCACTTTTGAAATCTTCCACAATCAGTAGCGTGAGGTAAATGGATTGGTCGGAAAGGATCATCTGCTCTTGGGCAACGAATGTCGGGAACTCCTGCGTTGTACACAAATTCAGCCTTCATCGGAAGAGCGAAAACTGGTCGAGCAAGTGGTAGATCTTCAACAGCCGTTTCTGATTCTTCTTCCACTTCTTCTTCTAACTCAACATTTGTATCCTCTGGGGTATCCTTTACACTTTCATTGACTTCAGTTTCATTAATTTGATCAGCCTGGAAGGGTTTTGCATCTATGACGCATTTTGCAATTGAAGGGAAATCACAGCGGTTAAGATGTGCTGCCCATTGTTGTCCAGGTGGACAATCCAGTTCAAATCTCATTCCGCTGAAGCACTTCATAAACTTCTGGCAACTAGTCGGATGTGACAGATGAAGTGGATGCATAGGATCATCATTTCGGGGACATCTTGGGTCATTCACTCCATCTTCGAATCGGAATTCAGCTGGATCTGGAAGTGCCAAAACTGAGCGGCACTGAGCATATGCTGGATAATCACAACGCTGAATTTGGGGTCCAAATTCTTGCCCTGAGGGGCAATCAATCGTAAAAGCACGACCTCTAAAACATTTGAGGAACTTTCCACAATCTCTGGCGTGTGGCAAATGGACAGGATTCATTGGATTTTCGTTTAACGGACATCTCGGGTCTATGACACCATCATCGTATCGAAAAGTAGGGCTGCCCAATGCCCCAACTGAGAGCAATAGTGGTATGATGGCTGTAAAAACTGGTTGACTTTCAGTTAGTATTTATGAAACATTAATAATTTAAACATTATTACCCTTCATTGTGAATCCTAAACGTCAATTACTCGTAAATCAACTGCTCACTGGTTTAATTCGTTTCGTTCGTGGCACTTATTTCAACACTGACTCCATAAATACTGCGGCTGTTACTACTTATATATGTACTACAAGGATATCAAGTTGTGCGCTGTAGATCAAAAACTTCCCCGGTGACACTGATCGTATCATTTCCCCGATTCAGTGCTACTCACATCGATGACTAATAGTAAATTTCAAGATGAAAAGCTCTTTTCTGCCTAAGGAATTCATTGCGGTTAACTCACAGAAGGGGCTTCTTGTGTAAACACCTAACACTTCTGATTATTGCAAACAATAAGAAATGTGTTATCACTCGAAGTACACCGAATCATCATTATATACTGATGATGGACAAGTCCGATACGTAGGCACCTAATTTGAAAATCATGTTGTAACAATACTCAGAGTGCGAATACCATTCAGAAAATGATAAAGAAATCAATTCATACATGTAAAGTTGAAGGCAGAGAATTGAGTTTCTCTTAAATGCTATCTGGTACTACTACTTCTCCTACTAGTTTCTTTTTTTTTTTTTTTTGATAGCGTCACTAGCGTCACCTATAACATCTATTCTTTCATGATTTTTTTTTTGCCATGGGTACCTTAACATAAACAATTTCAAGTTACCATACCGAGTAACTTTTTTCATTCAAAACTCACAGCAACAGATCGGATGCATCGAGATGAGATAATTGATTTATGATTTCATGGACAAATTGTATACTTAGCTTGTGAAGGGCTTCAAATGGTGAGTTGACAGCATTAAAGAAGGATACGACAGACCTTTAGTCCTCACAAGTTCCTACCTCACGCCTCCACAAGTCATATGATCACAAGACTACCAGCTGAAACATGGAGACGCTGGTTGGCGTAGCCTGGGCAATGTTGTCAATCTGACAATAGCGAAGTGAGGGGGTGCGATCATCTACATTAAATTTATAAATTCACTACGTTTTAGGATCATCTTTTCGTTCTAAAATCACTTATCTTATGAGCATGGAGCAACATTACAAGCATTAAAGGCTCAATTTGTTTTTCATTATTTCAGCATAACGTTCACATTAGATGTGCTTGGATTGTTGGATGTCAGATATTTTTTGTACATTAATAAATTATATTCTCTTATTATTATTATGGATACAAATATTAATCTTACTTGACATTAATGCTAGCTGAAAGAGGTGAAGTCTATCGACGAGAGGATGAACAGCTTAGTCACAGATATACATTCTATTATCGATAACTGTCGTGCTCATGTTATCATTTTGTTACGTCATTGTTATGATATGAAAGTATATTATTACATTTAAATTAATTTGATCATTTAAAATCACTGTAGTACCTATGAGATCCTCTACAAATGATTATTGCGATGCAAGGAAACGGAACAAGATGCCGAAATTTAAGTTATACTATTATATAAAAATTATTTCAGGCCATCCATGGAACTACTAAGTTATGAAAAATAATTTTTAATTCATTTTTTTTCCCATGGTTACGATACATTGTCTAAATTTTCAGGTTTTTCTACAAGTGCAGTAGGCCAGCAGTATGCAAACATGTAATTTAAATAAAAATCATTTAGGAAATTTTGACATGCAAGGTGTACAATTCGAATACATTATCCAGTCCAGGCTACCCTATATTCCGTACACTATATATACTCATACGCACTATATATATATACTTATTTCTTTATTATATTCTATATTTGATATATATTGTAAAAACCTAATACTTTATTGATTTAAAACATAACTGGGATGGGAGGGTGCATCAGGGCATCATTGAAGTTGCAATTGGACAAGGGAGTGGACGGCCAACCGGAGTCTAGGAGGGGATGTGTCTATCATTTATGATTGGTACATTCCACTCCAACAGTTGTAATGAATTTGACGCGCCTTTCTTAAACAAACCATCTAGTGGAAAGCTTAACTGAATTGCGTATTTTGTTATTCGTTTTATAGGATTATATTGCTGGAAGGAGATTCTCTTATTCCCGCAGGCTTCGCGTAAGTGTGTCTGCTTACGGGCCTGCCCAACCCTTTTTGGCCCTTCATACAGCGATATGTTGAATTTAGAACGGTAACAAAGCATGATCTTTCTGTTAAGTGGAACCGCATGCAGGGCAAGGCCCACGCTAGGATGGTGGCTTCCTACATACATACATACATACATATATCATAGTTTAAACTGATTTCCACGCAAGACTTAAAAGTACTTTATCTTCATTTGTTACGTAACGTTTGGATCGGTTTTCCGGAAGAAAAGATCTAACATACGCGTTAGCAGAATAAACCACTAATCGCACAAAACTATCAAACCTCTGTAGAATGTCTGAAAACCGGGATGGCTTTTAGAAAATTCTGTCCGGCCGAAAACAGTTATGGTGTATTGAACGTCGTAAGGAGCAAAAACAGAAACAAAACGATCTTCTGGATATGAAGCTGAACCGTACTCAAACATAAACATAGGTGGCGGCGAGCGCTAACAAAAACATGAGCACGAAGCTTACGCTCGTGTTCATGTTAATTTTGATGAGTTTATGTGTGCACTTCAAGATAGTATTCATTTGAGAGTGTATACTCATCTGAACCTAGAAGACTGACGTTCTCCTCCAAAAGCCAAAACCGGTGCATTTTAATGGACGACGAGACGTCGTCAAATTGGATATCGGTACACTTCCGGGGCCGCAATTTTTCAATGCTGAGCAGAGGACAGATGTGCCGGATGATGTGCGGTACATCCGAACCGAAAAAATTTGGGAAAAAGGTTTTGGTGTGGCAAGCCATTTGCTCCTGTGGCTTGAAGAGTTGTTTCACAACGGGCACAATCAACGGTGAAAATAATCGAACAGAATGCATCAAACAGCGGCTTCTACCTATCTACCGGTGAAAGCATACGGATGCCTTTTGGCTGGATCTGGCATCTGATTACTACGCTTCGGAGATGCTCAAGCAGGTAAAACTCGATTTTGTCTAAAACTGCCAAAATCTTCCAAACTGCCCTGAACTGCGTCCTATCGAAAGATACTGGGCAATAATCAAGAGGCATCTTAAGAAAGATGGAAGAGAAGCAAACTCTGCAGGTCTGCAGCACAACGAAAAGTTACGGAGAAAGTTGGGCAGAATCTAATGAGAGGTATCATTCATAAAGGAGCATTCTTCATAAATGAGAAGTAAATATTCAAACTCACGTGAATTCGGTCATATGTATGTTGATATTCATTTATATAAAGCAAAACCTATAAATTCCGATGGAAAGACAGGAAACGGTTTGGGAAAAAAGTTTGGCATCGGGACATGACGAGCGAAAGGTTGAGAGATGATGAAATAGTGAGCTCAGTTTTGAATAAAGCAGACGATTCAACTTGCACGGAGGAAGAACGGTTAGACACCGCAGTGGATACTGGTCCCGGCGACAGAGACGAAATTGCTCTTGTTGGCGAAACGGAGGAATCTGGTGCAATGAGAACGTGATCCAATTTGTCCAGAATAATCCGTCACAAACATTGAAGTAGAAATCCCTGCGATCGTTGTGGGAAGCAGAGTGGAAGAAACGAAATCTGTAACTTTCTTTATCTTTTGATTATTTTGGCTCTGCTTTTTCATTGAATTAAATTGAATTGTCACCGTTGTAAAAACTTTAATTTTAAGTATTCCTTCTTTTTGCATCAAACATCGAGAGATCCCCTGGTGAAAATGACTTTGAAACGTCACCACAGTTTTGACATCAAATTTTGACGGATAACTGCTTTTTTATTGGGTCGCGCCCCAATTAGCGAACCCCAACCGAAAAGCGCCCCAACCAAAAAAAAACCCCAATTAGCGAGCTTCTACTGTATTTTCCTTTGAGAAACAGGTGTCCACTTTCTTTAATGTACAGTCCTTAAACCAGCTTAAGGCTGAAAGCCACGTTAATGTAGAAATAAGAAAAAGAAGAAAAAGCTGACAGACAACACTACCGGTAAAATTTCCTACAAAATTGACGGAATAAATAACGAAATCGTAAATCGGCCTGATTCACCGATCTGCGTCATATATGGATCAATTCTGTTGTTGACTGCTAGCTAATCTTCGCTAAATTTTATTGTTTACCTACGTGAATGAAACTGCATTTCAGAAACTTCTTAATCATTCTTGAATTAGCACTGTCTTCCTAAAGTTGTATCAACTGTGTTTGTTTTTAGATCACGTTTAATTTTTGCCAATCTTGTGAAACAAAACAAAAACAAACGGACCTGGGAGCGAACTGCCAAGCTCAGATGCCAGATCAATGTGCCATAAAAAAATGCACAAAATTTGCCAAATTTTTCATCACTGTTTACATTACCTAAACATGTATGCGAAATTATAAAAACTCCAGCTACCGTTTGATATGAACACAACAGTAGGGTTAGTTTCGGAAAAGTGATCAAAATGTATGCAACGTAAATTATTTTCGTTGTGGATCAAGCTCACTGATCATAGCAAAATTTGTTAATGACGCCTATGGCATTATCAACTGTTATGTTGTCCCTAACTGAACCATCATCCTAATCCAGGCATTGAAGTTATAGACCACAATATGTTATGGGCGATAAGTAGAAAGAAATAGCAGTTCACAGAATTCCTCAATACTCAGGAAGCGGCTACCCGAGTAAAGTCTAACATCATAAAGATAGCAGTTTGAAAACTTATTTTGATACCAACATCAAATTCAAATCAAGAATTTGATTGCACTTCACAATTGTCAAATTTGATATCAAATTTAGTTTTCATCTGGCTGTAATCTTGCGTTCACTTTTCTTTGAGAAAAATAGTTCTTTTCAATGTATTGACTGATCATCAAGTGGAATACTCATTCTGCTATTACCGGGAAAAATGTACAGCAAAATGACTTTTCAATTTGCACTCACTGATAGCAGGATCAGTTTTAAATTTGATGTCACAGGAGTAAATGTTTGTTGTCAATTTCGATCTTTTAACCGTTAAAACGAACAAAATGACAGCAATCTGAGTAATCATTATCGGCAACATCACAACATCATATTTAGTTTTCTATTTGATCTCAGACTCTACTCGGGAAGCCAAGAAAAGTTGGTGGAAAACTTTCCGTTGACTCCGGTACGATACACTTTTCGGAAGACGATTCACAGCCAACAGAGCCTTGCGACGAGCCGAACGAGGAAGAACCGGATGACATTGTAGATGATGGGGATGAAAATGTTATCCTTCCACAACAGAGGACTTGAAGGACTTGCCGCAAAACACGACATGTTTGCAGTACTTTCTCAGCTACTGTTGACCGACCCATACGGAACGAAAATCCATATGTTGTAAACGACGACCCAGTATGAGAGAATATATAGTGCACCCAATAGAATCCTTACAAATTTATAAAGGCTGTCTTGAAAATTTATACCATCTGATTTAGGAAATACTGTACCTTAGGGTAACAACTAGTCGTTCACTAGGAAGCATTAGTTTTGTATTGAAATTTGACTGGACGTTTGTTAGCCTCCTGTATACTAAATCCAACATGAAATCGATAGTTTCTATGGTTATTCTAGTGTACGATTGAAACTTTTCCGGTTATTTTTGCAGCTCCTGGTAGATTCGGCGATACGCTCCATCTATCTTCCTATTTTGATTGATTAGACGAACAGAAAATCCCTTTCCTTATTAAAATTTAACTTATTGTGGTTAATGCGTTAAAAACAAAAAACGTGAAGGGGCGAGGCTCGCAAGAAGACAATGTTGCCTCCCACCACAAATTCAGATCGACAGTGATGAAATCGAGGTGGTAGACGAATTCGTGTATCTGTGCTCATTGGATACCACCGATAACGACACCAGCAGAGAAATACCACGGCGCATTATGGCGAGCAATCGTGCTTACTTTGAACTCCGAAGGACGCTAAGATCGAACAAAGTTCAGCGAACTACAAAGGTGACCATCTACAAGACACTATTTAGACTGATAGTCCTCTACGGCCACGAAACATGGACATTGCTACCGTTACCACAGGCCCACAAACTGCTGTCTGTGAGCTCAATTCGATAGAGATGCGCGTTTAAGGAATAATGATTGGACATGAGCCTTGTCATTACGCGGATAAAATCGCGGCTCATATTCAACCCTTTGAACCAAAATTTTCTCGAAACCTGTGGGAGAATAGAATGTAGCCATCTTCCCAGATCATCATCATTCCACTTTTGTTGCCAATTGATGAGAACCTTCTGACGAACAATTGTAAAAAAATCATTGAAGGCGATTTGTCGCTCGTGAATATCGCCTTCCATAGCGCCCACCTTAGCCAGTGAGTCCGCTTTCTCGTTACCCGGTATAGAGCAATGAGATGGGAGCCATGGGACCCCATAAGGTGATAATGTGTGAGCTGTTGGATGAAGCACTCAGTGGCGACCGTATTTCTTACAGGAAATACGTCGAGTGCTTCATCGGCCTCATTGAACGAATAGCCTCCAGAAAACTTAGGCTATCCGAAAATATGAAATAATGATCAGGGGGAAGTGAGGCGATCCGCTCTAATGCGTACGATATAGCTGCAAGTTCCGCAACGTATACCGAACAAGGATTCTGGAGCTTGTATGAGGCGCTATGAAGATCTGATTACACCAAATCCAGTAGACGCATTGATTATTGACCAATCCGTGCAAAACTTCTTCTCTGATGTGTTTTTGAGTGTTTTTTTTGGGGGCAAGTCCTTCAAGTCCTCTGTTGTGGAAGGATAACATTTTCATCCCCATCATCTACAATGTCATCCGGTTCTTCCTCGTTCGGCTCGTCGCAAGGCTCTGTTGGCTGTGAATCGTCTTCCGAAAAGTGTATCGTACCGGAGTCAACGGAAAGTTTTCCACCAACTTTTCTTGGCTTCCCGAGTAGAGTCTGAGATCAAATAGAAAACTAAATATGATGTTGTGATGTTGCCGATAATGATTACTCAGATTGCTGTCATTTTGTTCGTTTTAACGGTTAAAAGATCGAAATTGACAACAAACATTTACTCCTGTGACATCAAATTTAAAACTGATCCTGCTATCAGTGAGTGCAAATTGAAAAGTCATTTTGCTGTACATTTTTCCCGGTAATAGCAGAATGAGTATTCCACTTGATGATCAGTCAATACATTGAAAAGAACTATTTTTCGCAAAAAGAAAAGTGAACGCAAGATTACAGCCAGATGAAAACTAAATTTGATATCAAATTTGACAATTGTGGCGGTACTTGCTCGCGAAAACTGAAGGTACAATTGTCGAACGATGGGGCTCCGGAATTCCCTGAATTTCTTCCGTAAGATCGAGTCTCACAGACGAGCAAAAACGATCAGGAAAATCCGCCCGATTGGGATTGAACGAGGATGGTCCAATCTCCAGAGTCATGTACTTACAGTACAAGCATATGAATCGTGTTTGAGGATTTCGCTCAAGCAACTTTTCAAAATTCTCGATTACCAATGGGTTCAATATCTCGCAACGGATGAGAAACCGGAACGACAATTCCGCGAAACGATCGGTTAAGGGAAGTACCCCGGCGAGTACTTCAAGGCTCATTGTATGCGTCGAATGCATACAACCTAGCGCGATTCGAAGGCAACGGTAGTGAATCCGTTGTAGCTTCAAGATGTGTGTGTGTTGGCCGCCGATTGGAAACAAAAGCTACCATATTCCAAGACCGACAGGATGGTAGTTTGATATAACCTTATCTGATCTCCCAGATCGGCTCCTCACAAAGTGCCGGTGATGGATCGAAGAAAATTGGTTCTTTGTTGGCACTTTTGCTTGCGATACGCAACACGCTTTCCCCAAGTGCATTTGGAATCGAACCAGACACCTGAATACTTGAAAGACAAGCTCTGAGGGATTGTTTTACCCGTCAGTTGCAGCTGGAACTGTGCTGGAAAATGCTTCCTAGAAAAAACAATCATCTCAGTTTTCTCAGGAGAGTTGACCGACGATGCCGCGTTCCGCATTCTCCTTCCGACATTCCAGAGCGTTTTCATGGAAGTTTCTCGCGTTAAACCTTCGACGAACCGACGCCAATAACCGCGCTTTTTGGCTTTGAACAAGCTCTTGAACGTTTTCTCCAGGCCCATGAACCGCTCGTGATATTCGACCGAACCTTGTTTACGAAATAGTTTATACGCCGTGGGAGGACGTTTACGAGTGGATACGCCGAAAACAGGCTTCGTTTGTGCTTGAAGAGCGCAATAGATGATAAGACGCGATAAGTGACTCAACCGAATCAAGTCCTTCAAGGATCGCGTTCGCGTACCTCTTCCAGTTGATGTTTTTTGTAAGATTGTAGGTGATGTTAATTGGACGTTGCGTCGATGAACCGTTGGAAATCGAGATTTTGATGGGTTAATGATCACTACCGTAGGGGTCCTGGATTTATTCCCACGACTAATCCAAAGATAGTGTGTTCGAACAAAGTGACAAATCTAGTCTGCTCTCTTTAGCTGGAGGTTTGGCTACGCGTGTTACTTCTCCAGTGTGAATGCTGGTCATATTGAAATTGTCGCAAAGGTCGTAAATTATACTTCAGCGGTGGTCGTCGTATAGCTCCCCCCATTCTGTACCGTGGGAATTGAAATCCACTAAAATCAGCCGAGGCTCAGGTATTACCGAGCAGATATCCGATAAAGCTCGTCGAGAGACGGCCGTTCTCGGAGGGATGTATACCGAGGCAATACTGAGGCTTTTATATCGAATATTCACCTGGCATAATTTCAATTCCCGATACTGATGGCAGATCGATCCTATAAAAGGAGTGAAGCTTGTTGACCCCCAAAAGCACACTTCCATACGAATCTGCACAATCGAGCCGGATAATGTTGAAATCGTTAAGGGGTAGATTAACGTTTGGAGAACAGAGGAAAGAACGTTTGGAGAAAGCCATGTTTCGCCTTGAGCAAATGCGTCACATTGTAAGTCGTTCAATAAAACTTTCAAGACATCAAGTTTTGGAAAAATGCTTCTACAGTTCCACTGTAGAATGGATATCATATCCTCCTTTGCAAATTAGCCATCGAGGGATACGAATGAACCTAGCAAAGGCCACTTAGAAGCTAATTGCTAATCAGAAGAGTTTTCAAGATTGGAAGCATCATACTGATGATGTTCCGAAGAGGGTCAGAGATGTTGAACATATCAAGAATACTATCCACAATGCCAGAAAGCGTGAACATGGCGCCCCTCTGTTCTGGTTTGGAAACTGGGACATCTGGTAATCTATTGTTATTATCTGTTAATTGCGTAACGTTTTACGCTAGCGTATGTGAGATACTACACAGCTAGAACATATTAATTTTACACGAAACGTAATTCTTCTTTCTAAATAATCAGGGTACGTAAACAAAGATTTCGTGTAAAATTATGTTTCCTGAGACTGATACAGACGGCAGACGAGGAAAGGTGTGTTTGATTGAATTTATTTTCTCATCATTTTCAAGTTATTCTTCTGTGCTAAAAGATGTTTGCATGTGTCGGTCTCAGGGCACCAAAATCAACATGACATTTTGGTAGAGTGTAGATAGAAATTAATATTATTGTGTAGTGTTTCGGAAAAATAATTAAAATTTACCTAATTGAAATAAAGTCTGTAGTATGTTCAACTATCTGTCATTTTATCAACTTTTAGCAGTGTTATATACTGTTCCAATACCATTTTAGTTGATAAATCAATTGAATAATTTACAGTTCACGTTCAAAATACCGTTCAAAAATAGTGTAAAACTCCCGGAGTAGATATAGTTTTTTGACATAGGTACTGTACATCTTTTGACAACAAAGCTTTCCAGGAAGAAGACAAGCTGTAGGTGAAACACTGGTAGACACAACAAGTCTTTAGCTAAACAGGAATGGAATATTTTGCACAAAAGGAATGCCTTAATTGCACTTGGCTTCGCTGAACCAGAATCTTGCAATTAAATTAATTTTAAAGCAGGTTTCCACTATTTGGCAGAATAACTTTCCAATTTTGTTCATCTTGACTCATGCGCCTAGATTATTGAACATATGGAGATTTGGATCAACCCTATACTGGAAGTTGAAAATTTTTGGTCGTAAAAACTGGTTGGTCGTAAATGAGCTGTGTATCAAAGGAGTGTATTAAAAAGCCGCAAACATCCTGTCAGAACAGTCGAATAATCCAGCTCATAATGTCTTCATAGGATTAATCTACGCGACAACTTGTTCGATAAACAGAACATTCCAGTTCTAATGTTTGTGAACGACCAACTCCGACAACCATTCCGGGTGTAGCTCAGGTGTGCTTCTTGACCCTGAAGATTCTCCTCGAACATTCGTGAGCGCCAACAGGCGTTTGGAATTCGAGCAATATATCGTGCTTCTTCTGGTCGATTCGATCAAACACGAAACCGGTTCCAAAGAATATCCGCTTGTATCTTTTGTTTCGGTTGATTGTAAGAAGTTGCTGAAGGATCTGACCTTCGGATAGCTTTCATCGATGTTTCGACTAATCAAATTAATTCGATAATGCTTAACACCCAACAACCCAACTGCTGAACTTCGATAGTTTGTTTATGAACGCCTTTTCGGTGCATATTTTGCTGTTAGAAGGTCGACAATCTGTCGAAGATGATTTAACGAATGTGTATTTTCTTTCGATTTAAATTTAGAAATGGGCAAACGTCAATGTTTATCGCGTCACAAAGAAAAACGTTTTCCCAGTTGGGTTTTGATGTCATCGGAGAACGTCAACTGAAAAGTGTGAAAATACAATTGGTCTAATGTCGTTTCTGGTTTTTTGATCCGGAACCATGCCGGGGTACTATTTGTTATTGGCGGCTCAACTTACTTTGTTTGTAAACAAAAGTGTAGATAGCTTAACTCAGTCGAAAAGAAAAATTACATTACGCTCAACAGTTGCCATTTAAGATTGCAAATTTTGCAAATGTTAAATCCCATATGAAACTCCAGGATTATGTGCCATCGTCAACTCCACCCACTTGACAAAATATTACCTACATATATTTCGAGTAATGTTCGCCGGTTGTGCTCTATTTTATGCCTAGCCCAGCGTCTCATTTTCGCCGAACTTAACAATCATTCCTGTAGGAGAAGTCAATATAGCGACGATCAAAGAACGGCGGGGTGACGTTATTTGTACCTATTTGCTTTCGACGAATTTCGCACTGCTCGTTGTGTGTGCCCGCACGCTCTTCGTTGAGCAAACAGACGCAACGTATATGCGTCGCCAGTCATTTCCAAATTTCATCTATCACACCACCGACCGCCACGCTCTTGGACTTGCGAAGAGCACGAGATTGCAAAGTAGTGGTCCACATGTGTCCCCACACAGTGACGGTTAGAGTCAGGATTGTGTGATGTTATGCAAGGGATGCTAACTGGTTGGGCGATCAGGGAATATTGGAATATTGGGTGGGCAGCTGCCGCAACAGAGTAGCGTTCCGTTCCGGTTGGATCGGCGCCGGTGTCCTCGTCGTTGCACCCGATGCTGGTGTGATGCAAGTGTAAAGTAGGTTTGTGTGTTATGGAATGTTGGTATTGCCTCAAGTTGAGACGCTGCTGTTGATGAAAGTTCAAGTTCATTTCACGAGAAAAAAAGAAGTGAATTGAAGTAGCGTGGGTGGGTCGGGATAGTTGAGCTGGTCAACATGTTTCAACAATCCTACCAATCTTTGTGACTGGAATCAGAGGAATTAAAATTCAACGTGTGCTGCTTCACTGTCGCTTTATTGCAATGGAAGTGAATGGCAACTAAAGTTGCATTCTGTTTCATGTATGCTTTTTTTTTCTTTTTGAGACTGAAAATTGGCCTGCTAGGGGAAGGTTAATGTCAATAAACTTTTTTTCAGACAGTGTAATGTATATTACATTCACTACTTATGAAAAACGATATAAATAACAGTATGAACAGAACAGAAAGTACAAAAATTCAACAAAAAATAGAACTTGTTTGTATTTATTTTCGTATGTTTCGTCATAACATTCGTATTGTAATGCGAAGACGATTGCGTTTAGTTTCCACTCGATGGAATGGAAACTGCTGTTCCTTTGTATCATGGTATTGCAATATTCCATGAGTTGACAGGAAAAGTATAAAAGGATTTTTTTAAATCAATGAATACATTCTTAAATACAATACAATGAATACAAATCTTAATGAACTAGAAACTATGACAATACCTACCCAACAAACATAACATCTTTCATAACAGCTTATGTAACCAAGTATTAACTTCTTAGGCTGAACAACACAAGGGACAGGCTGTTTCAAATAGCAGATCGGAGAAGGAACTAAATCAAACAAAGACACTGAAAAAGCACTCATACAACATTTCCTTCAGCATGGAAGTCATCGTATATGCTTCCTGTACATAAGAAAGGAGATAAAACCGATATCTCTAACTATCGAGGTATAACATCGCTGGCAGCTGGTTCCAAGTGTTTTGAATCCATTGTCAACGAAGTTTTGCTAAGCACGTGTCGAAACTACATTAGCTCTTGCCACTGCCATTGCAGCAGTGGATGCTGGATCGCAACTTGATACAGTTTACTCTGACATAAAAGCTGCCTTTGACACCGTAAACCACGTAATCCTTTTGGCAAAACTGCAACGACTGGGAGTTTCAAACCGAATGTGTAAGTGGCTTAGATCATACTTCGGCAACAGATTATTGAGTGTTAAAATTGGTATAACGCAATCCAGCTGGTTTTCTCCCCGGTCCGGCGTGCCCCAAGGGAGCAATGTGGGTCCTCTACTATTCGTATTATTTTTCAATGACGTCGTGAACCTTCTGGTAAGCGGTGGGTTGCTCATTTATGCTGATGACTTGAAAGTTTTTCTTGTCATCCGACGAGAAGCTGATTGCAGACGACTTCAAAAGCTTGTTGACCTTTTTACTTCTTGGTGCAGCCACAACTTCCTTAAAGTGAGTGTCTCCAAATGCTCTATAATATCGTTCCGTCGTTGTAGAATGCCTATTCACTACAACTACACGAGGCATGGGGAGCAACTCCATCTCCAGACGTTTTCAGGCAGGTTATGATGTTTTCGATTTTAATTTGTCAACTAACACATTTAGAGAACGGTTACGCAAAATCCGTGCTTTACTTATAACTAGTATTATTATTATACATTTAGATTTCATTTCATCATGTTGTCAGATGATATGATTACAAATAAACAAATAAACAAATCAGGGATTGTAATGTTAGCCGAGCTCCTTCATTCGGCCTATGTACCAAATATGTCATTAATTAAGCAATAATGAACAAAATTATGTTACTATCAAGATGACCAATTTAATTAGATGCAATTCAGACATTATTAATCAATTAACTGTTGTTCATTTCCGTGTAATTTTTGATTTTCTTAACTTTTTATGCATCGGGATTTCATTGGTTAAGCTGCACAGATTATCTCCATGATCTTCGGGTGATCTAAAATTGGCAAATTGAACCTATAAATCGAATAATGCAGCCTATATGTACAGAAAATAGTCACACGTTATAAAATAACTGTTAACATAGATAACATGAAATAACAATGATTTAATAAGAAAACCGTGGACTCAGTGTTAGGGACATATTTTTGTCGTTGTTCCTAACTATTGCCTGTTGTCTAGATAACTTAGTAAAAATGTTGTTATTGGTAAAACATTCAATGTAACTGTATGAATTTCAGTTGTATATTTTCCAAATGGCTCATCTAAGCACAAACCATAGGAATAAAATCTGTCAAGAGTGTATTATAATGTTTTCATTGGCCGATAATTCATATGCGAACATCATGTACAGGGTGCGGCAGAAAAAAATGGGAAAATGTTCAAACTTGAGTATTGGGTTAATTCGTGTAGCTAGTGACTAATTTCTGTCGAAAGTGTATTTGTTTATGTTTATTTTCAAGTGCTACATCCAAACATTCTATTTGTTTTATTGCAAATTCGTCAAAATGTTCGCGAAAGAAGTGATCACCAGTTTGTTGCTCGCCCAGAAGAAGCCGAAAGAGATTGCCAAGGTGGTAGGGTGCCATTTGGCAACAGTTTACCGCATAAAATGTCCCTGCAGGATGGTCCTAAGCAGCGGAAGCCGGGAAGCGGACGTCCGCGCTTTGCACGCACGCCGAACGTGATCAAATCGGTTCGTGCAAAAATTGCTCGCAACCCGGTGCGTTCCATAAGAAAACTTGCAAAGGAAGCCAATATTTCGGAGAAATCCATGCGGAGAATCATCAAAGAAGACCTGCATGCATCTTCCAGAGCAAGAGTGAAACGCTACTTGATTACGGACCGGGTCAAGGAACTACGAGTGACTCATTCCAAGAGATTGTTTTCCTTGTTGAAGAAGGAAAAAATGATAATCCTGTTCTCCGACGAAAAGCTTTTCAGCATCGATGCTGTGGCCAACAGCCGCACGGACCGGTTCATTTCACCGCAGAAAATGGAGAACGTTCCGGAAAAAGTGAAATTCAAATTTCAAACCAAACATCCGGCTGGTGTCATGATGTTTGGCTTGGTGGCGTCCAACAGTTTGAAAATGCCGCCTGTTTTCATTGATGCTAGAGTTAAAATCAATACCGAAGTGTATATCGGTATTTTAAAGGACCAAGTGCTTCCCTGGGTGTAGGCCAACTTCTCCGAGGACCAAAACATTGTCCTACAGCAGGATGGAGCGCCGTGTCACAAGTCCAATCGAACCCAACAATGGTTGAACGATAAAATGAAGTTTTGGCCGAAGGATTTGTGGCCCCCTAGCAGTCCAGCTCTTAATCCGTTGGATTATTCGATTTGGGCATATGTTGAAGCACGAGCCTGCAAAACATCACACCCTAGTGGGAAAACCCTGAAGTCAACCATAACACGCACATGGCAGTAAATGTCGGAGGACTACGTCCGAAAGGCATGCTCTGGCTTCCGGCGTCGGCTCGAGGATGTTATTAATAAAAATGGAGTACACATTGAATACATTTGTTTAAATGGACTTTATAAAGATAACTGCACTCGAAAATGTTGATATTATTGCTTGAATTAGTTGAAATGGGATTTGATAGAAATAGAACAAATTTTCGCATTATTTTCTGCCAAGGTGGTAGGATCGAAACACCTGTAAGTGTTTCAAAGCAGTTTTATTTAAGTTTATTTTGTGAATTGTTTATTGTTGAATTCTTCAAATATAGGTGGCAATGCATTAAATCATAAAATCAGGAAAAAAATCCACATGAAGACTGCATTTAATAATAAATCTATCTAACGAGCCGAAGTTGCATCCATGAATAGGCCCAATTTGGTGCTGATAGACCGACCATATCCCTCGAAATTTTCTGACTTTATAGTTGTGTAACTTTTCGTTACATCCTTTTCTGCAAATACTCAGTTCGGTAAACTTCGGCATTGATCGTACCTTTAGTGTAGAAAACCGATGACTTGGGGCCGTAGGAACAAATTGCCTGCCATACGAGAACCTTCTGGTCAAATTTTTCCTCCTCGAACGAATTTTCGGAGATGCTCACATCTTCGCCGATGACCTTGGGGTAGAATTGCGGTCCTGGAAGCCTTCTGGAGTCCTCTTTCACATATGTTTCGTCAACGATCAAAACGCAGGCAGATCTTCTTCTTCTTCTTTGGCGTTTCAAGCTTATTGCTTTCGCAATTCGCATATTTCTTGCTCTCAACTAAGTGTTCTCAATGCACTTCCACAGTTATTAATTAAGAGCTTTTCGATGCCAGGTACCATTTTCAGGAAATTTCCAAAATTGAATTTTCAGGAAATTCAAGATTAATTTACTGAATATATTTGTTTTTATTTTGTTTTTGTTGTTGTAAACTCGCATGGGCTTTTATCATGCCAATATTCAACATAAAATTAAATGCGCATATGATACGCTGTAAAAAAACTCAATTTGTTTTGGATATATTCCTATCAAACAAAATTTCCCGCAGCACTAGAACTTTTTTTTTAGATATTATTCACTGCTAAATAAATGAGAAGAGCAGAGAATCGAACAAAGCAGAAGAGCAAAAAACAACTACGATATTACAGTTTGACAGCTGTGGCCATTTGGCCGTATGCTGGTTTTCATGGCAGCCAATAGGTTTTATGAAAGTCCTCAAGTGGTCATAACATCTTTCACTAGAACATTTTCAAAATTTTTATGGTCTCATAAAGGTTTCATTATCTTGTTTGCACAACCGTCTATAGAGTGGGCCACTTTGTACAAATTTCGGCTTTGAAGAAGCATAGAGGAGGTTTTGGTAGACTAAACATTTTTGAATGTAGTTTTATCAAGGAATCCTGGACGATTGCTATATGGCTGGAAGAAAACTAAAATTGTTACACGGGTCACATTTTTTTCGAGTACAGTCTTTAATGCGGTAGATTGTTATAGGGTACGGGACGGGTTTTAAGCAGTTCATGCACCATTTTAGTTTCTTAAGAATAAAAGATAAGTCATCTACAAATAGAATGAATAAAAGTGGTCCTTGATGAGAGCCATGTGGGACTCCCGAAGTGGCACGAATAGGTGTTGATTGGTTTCCTTTAAATCTTACAACATGATCACGGTTGGTTGGGTATGAATTAAGCCATTTGAGGAGTTTGTGCTGCATTCCCATTTTTTTTTGCAATTTTAATATAAGTATAGGTATATCGAAAGGTATATCGAAACTCAAATCTGAGTACAAAACCTCTACATGGTTTCCGTTACCCATTGCTTCCAGAGAATAATTAACGAATTCTAGTAAATTTGTGGTTGTCGAACGACCTTTAAAAAATCCATGCTGATTAGTATTTATTCTATTTTTGATTTGGTTAAATAATTTTTCAATCACAATTGCCTCAAAAAGTTTTGAAATGCAAGATATCAGGGCTATACCCCGATAATAAGGAATATCAGATTTTTTACCAGACTTAAAAATAGGTACTAGAAATGAGCTCTTCCATAATTCTGGAAAGTCTCCGGATTCCAGTGACATATTAAAAAGCCAAAACAATGGAGAAGTAAGCTCAGCTGCTAAAGTCTTCATAAACAAAGGAGGAACTCCATCAGGTCCTGAGCCTTTGGATACCAAGCAACATGGCTTTATTAAAGGACGCACTATTAGACAAGAAGTCTTAGATCTGACATTGTGCAATAGTGCAATTTATGAAAGAATTGCAAATTGGGAAGTTTCTGAGGAAACGTCATTGTCAGATCATAAACAAATTGTGTTTGAATGGAGTGGAGGAAATTGGTCAACTACTACGTTTAGGAATCCTATAAAAACTAACTGGGATCAATATGCACAATATTTGAATTCGGAGTTATTTACAGAAGGTGGAAAGATTGATTCAGTTCAGAAATTGGAATCATTTTCCCAAAAAGTAAATGATAAGATTTTAAATTCTTTCACCACTAGATGTCCTATCAAAGAATCGTCCTCTAACAGGGATGTTCCATGGTGGAACTCTAAATTGGAACGTCTGCGTAAAACGTCTCGTAGATTGTTTAGTAAAGCGAAAAAACCCTCAGATTGGACCTCCTATAGAAGTGCACTTACTGAGTACAATAAAGAAATAAGCAAATCGACACGAAGGTCCTGGGTTCTAACGTGTGAAAACATAAGCAATACTCCGGAAGTCGCTAGACCTCAAAGGGCTATTGCAATGGATCATACGATTGAACTTGGAAATCTGAAAAATGAGGATGGATTTTTTACAAAAAACTCCTAGTGAACCGTTAAAGTTGATTATGGAAACCCATTTTCCTGGATCAGTTTTGTGTGTAAAAACAGTGATGGATTACTTGAAGGTGAAAAATGTTCTGTTGAAACAGGAAACGCCGCAAAAGACTTGGCTGATGAAATCTTTAAGAAAGCCAGGGTAGAAAATGCATTGAGATCTTTTCAGCTTTACAAAGCTGCAGGATCGGACGGAATATTTCCAGCATTGATTCAAAACGGCAAAGAAGTGTTGATCATGCCATTAATTGAGATTCTTAAGGCAAGTTTGAGACTCAACCATATTCCATCTTTATGGACACAACTAAAAGTTATCTTTATACCTAAATAGGAAAGCGAGATAAGGCGCTTCCTAAAACATATAGACCCATTGGTCTTTCATCATATGGGAAAATAGTTGAATGATTATATCGCTTCAAATTACATGAACAACTATCCACGAACTGAGTTCCAGTTTGCTTACCAGTCTGGTAAGTCAAAAGTTATGGCACTGCATACTGTGGTTTCAAAGGTAGAAAAAGCTCTTTCGATAAAATAAATAGCACTTTGTTCTTTCTTAGATATTGAAGGAGCTTTCGACAACGCTTCCTATTCGTCTATGGCTCGTGCCATCAAGAAAAGGAACTTTGACATGAGCATAATTAATTGGGTTCACACCATGCTGGCAAAAAGAGAAATCACTTCAGAGCTGGGAAGTTCGTCTATTACAGTACGGGCAACGAAAGGTTGTCCCAAAAGAGGAGTCCTCTCACCAATAATGTGGTTTCAAGGTTGTAGGTTTTGCGGACGATATAGTAATATCATAGTAAGGGGAAAATTTGACAATATCATTTCAGAGAGAATGCATTCACCCAGTCCTGGTGTATTCCTCAAAAGTAGTAATTGTTCCTTTCACCAGGAAAAGGAAGTTGAATCTAAAAGCTTTTAAGCTAGGAGGATTGGAAATCCATCTTAGTGAACAGGTGAAATACCTAGGAGTGATAGTGAATGCCAAACTGGATTGGAATGCTCATGTTGAGTATGTGGTCGGCAACTAGTGCTTTCTGGATATGCTCAAAAACATTTGCAAACAAATGGGGTCTACGACCAAAAATGATAATGTGAATTTATACATCCATAATTCGTCCAGAACTAACGTATGCTTCGCTTGTGGCGGCCAAAAACAAAAGAGACTAATGCACAGAAAAAGCTGACAAGACTTCAACGGGTATGCTTAGACTCAAACGGTTGAAAACTTTCAAGTCTGGTCGGTTGACTTAGTCGGTCACCTGAGCATTTCACAAAGCTTTCAAAATGGGCCAGTGATGTATATGAATGGAGACTGGATGAAACCTGTTGAAAACCATGACATCCCTCACAACATAAATATGTGAGATGTCACGTATAGATTGGGAAGTCGGAGGTCCCACTGTTCGTCATGGTTCCATAAAATTCTTTACAGATGGCTACGAAAACGGGACCAGGAATCTTCGGCCCTGTGGTAGAATTCTCAGTGGCGATGGGAAACTACCCAACGGTCTTCCAGGCGGAGAACTTTGCTATAATAAAATGTGTTAACGTTTGTCTGAAGGGGAAATATAGACATGCTAATATTTGTATTTTTACAGACTGCCAAGCGGCACTCAAAGCGTTGAGTAATTCTAAATGTACATCCAAACTTTTCTGGGAATGCATTCTTTCACTGCGAAAGGTGTGCCAAGAGAACTCCGTAAATTTATTCTGGGTTCCGAGACACTGTGGCTTTGAAGGTAATGAAAGAGCAGACGAGCTTGCTAAATAAATACACAGTTTATTGGCCCAGAACCATTCTGTGTTTTTCATCGTGCATTAAAAAAATTTGCACACCCCTCATTTTGAAGATGTGCCATGCCTCTATTTTGTTTTTGAGATTAGCACTTCAGTTATCAAAATGTCGTCGAAGGAAGAGAAGCAACGCATCAAAATGTTGCACGTGCATGGCGAAAATCCAAACTACTCGCACGCCAAGTTGGCGAATTTATTGAATGTGGCTAAATCAACTGTTACCAACGTATTAAAACTGTTCGTTGAACGTTTGTCGACAGCCAGGAAAGCTGGATCGGGGAGAAATCGAAAGCCGGACAAAAAGAGTTGCCCGCTGTTTCAAGTGGAACCCCAACCTCTCCGTCCGAGATGTCGCAAAGAAGCTGGGAGTGGCGCCTTCAACCATGGATAGAGCTAACAAACTGTCGACTTACAAGATGGTGACTCCAAATCGCGACGATAAACAAAACACGTCGGCCAAAGCACGATCGCGAAAGTTGTACTCGACGATGCTGACGAAGTTTGATTGCGTGGTACAGGACGATGAAACTTAAGTCAAGGCAGACTTTGAACAGCTTCCTGGACAAGAAATTTTCTACTGCAACCGGACGGGCAAAGGTGGCAGATATTTTCAAGCACATTAAACTGTCAAAGTTCGCGTAGAAATATCTGGTGTGGCAGGCCATCTGTACTTGTGGCTTGAAAAGCAACGTTTACATTGCGACCGGAACCGTCAACCAGGAAATTTATCTGAGCGAGTGCCTACAAAAACGTCTGCTGCCTTTCCTGAAGCGACACAATTGTTCTGTTTTATTTTGGCCGGATTTGGCATCTTGCCATTTCGGAAAAAAGGCCATGGAGTGGTATGCTGCCAACAACGTTCAAGTGGTGCCCAAGGACAGGAACCCTCCCAACACGCCAGAGCTCCGCCCAATCGAACAATATTGGGCCATCGTCAAGCGGAATCTTGAAAAGACTCAAAAAGCTGTTGTGAGCGAGAAACAGTTCAAGGCAAACTGGCGTTCTGCGGCGAATAAAGTGGACAAGGAGACTGTACAACATCTTTTTGCAGGTGTTAAACGAAAGACCCGGCAATTCGCATTCGGAAAAAGGAATCTTAGCTGAATATTTCTCCTGTATTCTGTATTAACTGAACTTGAAAAAGAAAAAAAATTGGACTTATTAATAAAAACTTTAATCGACTCACACACATTATTGTTTGACCAAATTTTGATCGGAACACCCTTTATATCATACTGTGCCATAAAAATGGAACTGAAATCTTGGGAAGAACAAAGGCTGATGACCAATTGGTTGGTTACCACAAAGTGTGTTCAATCGAAAAGTAACCGGACATTGCCCGAGTAGATATCATTTGCAAAACATTGGCCAGGTTCAGAATGATATCTGTCGTTTCTGTAACATGGAACGTGAAACCTCGGAAGATCTGCTCTGCAGATTCAATTTTTCAGAATTTGGGTATAGAAAACAGATATGTAGTTTCCTCAATTAATTACACAAAATCCATCACAACTCCAACACAATTTATCCTCCAATTCCCACCCCCATTATAACCGCCTATCCCCCTTAAATTCCTTCCACACTTTTTTCCTTCACACAAAAAATTTCAACTAGGGTACATGTCCCTTAACTCAGCCTATTATGCAGCGGTCGTTTACAATTTTAATCATAACTCATAATGTAATTGAGCTGGAAACGAAATTCAACTTGGTATACGGTTGCTAAGACATGCCTAATTAGACGTTTACAGTTCTGAACCATGGAAAGTTAACCGACTAACTTTATTAAGCCGAAAACTTTCGACGAATATGGATGCAATGTCGGTCTGTAGGCACCATATTGGGTCTATTTGTGGTTGCAATTTCGTCTCATCATTCAGAATTTCTGTTCAAAAGAATCGTCGTAAAGTTTATTTTTATTATCTTACAAGGCATTCCTTTTTACGTTATTTTTGCTATACTCAGCACCAAATTTCACAAATTAAATTAAGATAAAGCTACTTTATTACACCTAAATAATTTTCACCCGCGATCGATTGGACATTTCATTTCAAAGCATTACAACTCCTACTTTATGAAATTTGTTTTTCAGATTTTGGTTTGAGTAAGCCCTTTGGAATATGTACAATCACGTTTTCATACATTTTCATTGAAAACTTTATGAATAATAACTGTTTACTATTTAATAAATTCATTAGGCCATAGTTGGGAGCGTAGTTGAAAATGTGTCCCTAAAATTGGGTCTACAGTTTTCTTGAGAAATCATTGTTAGTTTTTCTCAGCGAATCATTAATGTATAACGTGTAACTTATTTCTGTATATCTAGGATGCATAACTATTCATATCGGTTCCATTTAGCCAAATTTTGCTAATTTGAAGATCATGAAGTTTATTTGTTCAGCTTAACCAGTGATTCCATCGTAGCTAAAATGTCAATAAAATTGACAACATCACTCAAGTGTACAACTTTATATTGATAAATAATGTCTCAACTGCTTCAAAATATATCGATATTATGATGCAAACATAAATTTGCTGATTATCACTGGATTAATGACATAATTGATACATAGGCCGAGTTGAGGAGCAGGCCTAACATTACATCCCGTTACCCTATTTTTTTACCACCTCCCCGACAAAACAACCTCCCCCCCCACCCCCCCACCCGAGGACCCCCCCCACACAAAAATAAACAAAAAAAATGATGTTTTTCCCCCCCCCTACCCACACCCCCACCACCCCACAAACCACCACCCCCCTCCGCTCCCCCCTCCGCCCCCCCCCCCTTCACAAAAAAAAAAAAATTTTTTATTTTTTCTGGGTAAAAAATGGGGGAAGTAAAAAAACACGGTTCAAACCACACACACTTTCGTACTACGATTTCTATTTGGTTTTACCTTGAAATACATCTCTACCTATATTATGATGGAAAATATATATAACAAACTTGATCCTTACATTTTAAATGATTATGTCATAGCGAATTACCAAATATCTGAGCTCACATTTCTCAAGATGACGGAGCACATATTAATAGAAGCTAATGATGACAATGCACAAATTAACCAAGTTCAACGTTTGCTCTTATTTTCAGATTTGGAATACTAAATCGCACCACGGTAAGTCCGCATTTAGCTATAGTTGCTCCTCGTCCATTGACTTTTTGTGTCAGCGTTGAAAAACTTTACCTCAAAGCAACCAACCTCATTTAATTAACCGGATTTCATCTAAGGTCCAAAACAAAGCAGCTAAAAATATTCACTCCACTCTTAGGGTCCAGCGAGAGAGTAGCATCAAGCCCTCGTCGCCTGCTTAGGTTGTTATATGTACTTTGGGGTCTTTCGCGGCATGTTCTTGAAACTGAAAAGTGAATGGACCAGCAACCATCACCGGGAATTTCGTTACAAGAGTTAACCGAAAAAAAATAAGTGGTCCTTGCTGAGTCACCCCAAATTTGCAGAATTGCAAAAATTCGAAACGTTGAACCGTATTTACAGCTCTTTTTTTTATTACCTAGATGTCTGTGTCGCCGGTTCGGGCCGATAAGTGCCACACCGACAGTCGTGGAGGAGATGGGTATGTGCGCGCTGGGTCATTCGGCCTTGATTTCACTGGCCATATTTGCGCCGATTTACCGCAAAACTGACCTTGAAGATTGCGAATGGCTGGCCGAACGACGCAGCAGACCCGCGAAAGAGAGCTGAAATTATTTTGCGGGACTGTGTGAAAGATGCAAGCTTGGGGCTTACCACAGTGTTTACACATGATTAGCAAAAACATGGTGTCAGCAGCGTGCGGTTTGTCTTTGGCATGATGTGGCTCAATATCAATTTGCTTAGCCGCTCTTTGTTAATGCACTATCTGCTGACCTGACAAGTGGGTAACAACTTCTCGGTATCTTTGGACGCACAAAATCGTTATGCAACACGTGGAATGGGGTGGGGATGGTGGCAATGTGTTTCATTCATGCTCAGCTGCTCGCGACATATCATCGAATTCGTGGTAGCATGTCGCGATCTATCGGTGGTTCTGTCGATCTTGGGTGAATTGAGTAAAAGTGGCCGCGGTGTGTTGATTGAAGGGTGTCCACGATAAAATTTCCGCACATAAAATAATTTACTAAAATTCAGCCTTCCATTCGATTGTCATCAAACATTCAGGGCATTAAATGAAACGAGAAAACTAGTTTTAGTGCTCTTTATTTAATTCAACTTCGCCTCCGTATTCGCACGTACTTGTGCCATAGCACCTCCTATGAGGTGAACAACATCAGAATCGACTTTATTTTTACATGATTAAACATGTTTCTTCATTTCTTCAACTGTTCTGATTTCTTCAGTACATCTTAATTAAGATGTAGGATTAAAACCTTTCCATACGAAATTAAGACTTATATTATCCGCGTAATGGCATGAAGTTAAATCTGGTAAGATCGTAGGGCCATTGTTTTTTTTTTTTTTTTAAGAATAGGGCCATTGTATACCTTCCGAAACGGAAGAATTTGATTTTGGAGAGTTTCTTCTGAGTACAACTGTCCATTCAAAGCATATCATTGCCTTAAAAGGTGTGCTCCGCCTTCCTTACGAACAAATCGCTTGCTGAATCATGATTTCATTATGGCAATTGTTGACAATTTTTGCTCTCTAGATGTTCTGGAATACTTGTCTTCAGCAGTAGCATTTTGGTTCCCCGGAATTTGATTGATTTCCGCCTAAACATATGTTTCAACATCCATGACACAGTAGTGGTGCGTTCTGAACCTCAAACGTACGTAATCCAGCTCAATATTTGGCCTTCTGGACAGAACTTCATTTTCTAGACAAAAAAAAAGAATCTGCCACATCTCGAGCGGAGGCGTTTGCTTTCCGTTCGAAAGTCCCTACCAGTGCAGGCAAATCTCATGGTCGTCACGCGACTATGAAAAACGGGTTTTCTCACTATTATGAGAAGAAATGAACCATCATGAACTTCTGTGTCATTCTCAAATGATCATGAAGTCAAGAGATTTTTGCTCATATGATTTTGTTCTTAAATTCAATGAAATCGATTGATTGGAATTTTTTATTCAAAATTTTGGGATGAAACTAACAATAATATTAATAAATGTGCTTATAATAGCGATGAATAAAGCACTGTCACGTACTATCATGACGAAAAAATCGAGATTCAGTAGAAAATCTACATATTCGTTTTAACGCCCAATGAGATTTTCAAACGTAGGGAAACAGCCTCCATATTAATCTCATTGTTCCTATATTCATCCTACGATGAATCAAACAATTGGGCAGTTGAAGGATCGGTTTCGGTTTCTAATAATGTTTGCTTACGTTAAATAACTACAACAAACATTACTAACTAATCCTGTAACGTGTATATTGTTTTATTACAAGTAGGATGAATTGCAAAGTGATGAGATTAATATAGGTACATCTTCCCGATTTCGGTAAAAATCGTATATAATTTTTCACTGAAAATTACATTTGCCAGCCCTGGTCCCAACTCTGCCCGCTTGTGATCCTTAAGACTATATGCACGAGTTACAAACGATTCCCAGACGTTCTTCGAACTGTTTTATGATATATCATAAAGCCTGTCCACGATTCAATTTCTGACACTTTTCTTTCAGTGTAGATTTTGAATTTTTTCACGGATCGCTGGAACGTTTCACTTATATGATAGCTGAAACTCCCCACTTTATTTCGTGGCACAACATGTTTACATTCTTACTACATTCAGTAAAATTGCGTCGAATCAAGTGGAAGTGCGCAAACGCATTTTGTCCGAACGGCAGCAAAATCCGAATTTATCGATACGCGATCTTGCCAAGAAACTAAAACCTCCGAAAAGTACCGAGTTTTGTGTTTGCAAATAATTTGACCACCGCTTCACTGTAGATCGGAAGGTTGGAAGTGGAACAAATCGAAAAGTATGCTCCCGAAAAATGGACAAGAAGATGGAAGCGATTATTGAGAAAAATTCCAATCTTTCTGTGCGTAATGTGGCTGGCAAAGTTGGAAAGTCAAAATCATACGTACAAAAAGTGAAGCAGAGGCAAGGACTGAAGGCGTTCAAAGTGGAAAAAGTGCCCAACCGTGATGACAAGCAAAATTTCACTGCAAAAAGTCGTGCTCCTCAAGCTTTACACCAATTGTTTGCAAACATTTTCTTGTACCATAATGGACGACGAAACATACGTACTCGAGGACTTTAAACAGCTTCCGGGTCTGGTTTTTTTGATTCCGCAATGCAACGGAACGCCATTGCCGAGCATTTTCGGATAAAGAGGGTGTCAAAATTCCCGAAGAAGTGTTTGATTTGGCAGGCCATGAGTAGTTGTGGTCGAAAATCTGAAAGTTTCGTCTCTACCGGCACTGTCAATAAGGATGTGTACGAGAAAGAATGTCTGCAAAAGCGGTTGCTACCGTTTATCAGAAGCCACGACTCTCGAGCTCTGTTTTGGGCAGATTTGGTCTAATGTCACAATTTTCCAAATTCCGTCCTGGAATGGTATGAGGTACAAGAGATCAAATACGTGCCAAAAACAGCCAATCCACCAAACTGTCTAGAACTTCGCCCAATAGAGAAGTACTGGGCTCTAGTTGAGCGGAAACTCTTCGAAACTAAGAAGCAAATGGTACCGATGGTTTCAAGGGAAGATGGAGGATCGTCACGGCTCGCGTATCTGAGGATACCGTACGGAACCTGATGGCGGGTTTACCACAGAAAGTTCAAAAATTTTACAGAAAGAAGGATTAGTATCTTAATCAACTGTTTCTAATGTAGATATACCTCTATTATTGTGAGATTAACAATCGGTTTTGTTGAATTATGTGTAATTCTGGGTCTGACCAAAGTATAAGCTCCATACGAAATTTAAAAAAAAAGTGCTTAGAGAAATGTCTTCGAGGGGGGAGGGAAGTGGGGTTCTGAGATTTTCAAAAATAAGTAAGTGGTTTATAAACAGGCCCTTAGTGAAAACATCAAGCCAATGTAGTGTTATAAGTCGTTATTCTCTCTCAGGCTATTAACACTTTTTTTCGCGAGCGTTTACTGACTCGGAACTCAGTTAGCTACGTGCACGTTTGCAGGCTTTGTTGATTTTTGCAAAAACTCAAAATCGCAAGGTAAAATACCACACAGTAAAATACATATAAAAAAGAGATGTTCTGAAATGTTTTAAAATTTAAAACAAAATTGTTTAGACTCACATCAATTGGATGGAAATTTAGAATTACTCAGTAATTTTGTTTGTTTGAAATACGACGTGGCTGGGTAGCTCAGTGGTTACCCGTTCTGCTTACTGAGCAGATGGTTGGGAGTTCAATCCCAGGCCCCGTCCCCTTCCTTGCGATTTGTCACTTGCCTCTTTCTATCACCACTAGATTTAAAATAAAAAGCAGTCTATTGCGCTTTCATTGATCGCATCACTTACCATAGTGAATCCATGATCTATAAATAACCTGCCTCACTAACATAGTTTTCAGGTATACTTTGTCTAAGTCCTTCCAACAAAAAAATCTTGTAAGCGGCAAATCAATTTAACCAACATTTATTATTAATACGTAAATGAACGTCTTTTCTATCTGATACTGTTTTTCATTTCCACAATTGATTTGTCATTTTCTAGAAATTGATAATGGAAGAGCTTAGTGTCGTATACATATAATCGAGGTACACCTGTAATTTGTCACCAGACTTAATTCATCCATAACTCAGCATTTGCAGACAGAATGGTCTGAACACTTGTGAAATTTTAATCGACTATTTTTTATTTGAACGAAAATTTGCACACGCAATTGGTTAACGAGACTGTGTTTTTTCCATTAGTGGAAAAAAATTGACTTAAGAAACTGAAAAGACAGGGTGAAGTGGTCATGTTTTCATTGCAAGAAAAAACCTATCGGGTGATATATCATTGTTCTCAGAATGTTTTAGACGTTCTGAGGACTGTTCATCAAAGAAAGTGGACACCTGTTTATCAATGGTTAAAAGGGTTAAAACTTAACGAAACATTATGAATTTTCACTCAGTGTGTAAAAACATTGTTTACTTTGGCAACACACCTGAAAAATTGAAAAAAGTGAGAAATTTTGAACGATGGGTCGGATCAGCTTATCAACTCGCAGATTGATTCAGCACAAATGTTTTTCCTAAAAGTTGTCGTTTCGAGAATTGGCAAAAAGCGGGAAGGGCACTAAATCTGCAGTGTTCAAAATTGTTAAGGAGTGTGGAGAAACGTGTTCTCTTGAAGATTTACCGAAATCTGGACGCAAAAAGGAGGCTTCGAACCAGAAAAAGGAGCTGCCAGCGGTACGCTTTTTGAAAACGCATAAACCGTTTTCCTTTTGTGAAATTGCCAAAAAAGTGGACTTTAGCTTCGGAATTGTGCAGAATATCAAGTAGCGTAACATTATCAGAACCAACAAGAAGCAGAAAGCACCAGAAAGGAAGGATTCACAGAAAGCTACCTCGAAAATACGGTCACGGAACTTGTATGACGTTCTCCTCCTAAAGCCGAACCGGTGCATTTTGATGGACGACGAGACGTACGTCAAATTGGATACCAGCACACTTCCGGGCCGCAAATTCAACGCTGAGCAGAGGACGGATGTGCCTGATGATGTACAATGCATCCGTACCGAAAAATTTGAGAAAAATATTTTGGTGTGGCAAACCATTTGGTCCTGTGGCTTGAAGAGTTCTCATTATTTCACAACAGGCACAATCAACGGTGGAAATTACAGGAAAGAATGCATCACCTAGCTTCTACCCATCTACCGAAAACATACGGATCCTTCATTGTTTTTTTTTGCCGGATCTGGCATCTGCTTACTCCGCTTCTGGAGATGATCGAGAAGGAAAAAGTCGATTTTGTCGAAAAATGCCAAAATCCCCCAAACTGCCCTGAAATGCGTCCTATCGAAAGATCCTGGGCAATAATTAAGCGGCATCTTAAGAAGGATGAAAGAGAAGCAAGCTCTGTTGACTGCTTCAAGAAAACTTGGTCTGCAGCACAACGAATAGTTACGGAGAAATTTGTGCAGAATCTAATGAGAGGTATCAAGAGAAAAGTCCGAACGTTCTTCAAAAATGAGAAGTATACACTGATAGGCAAAATAAAGTGCACACCTCTTCGTTTTTTCAATTTCTCTCATTTACTTGGTTCAAATTAAAGTACACACAGTGTAGTTTTTTTTTCTTATTTTATTTTTTATATTCTTTTTAAGTTTCACTTATGGAATACTGAGAAAAAAAAAGGAGTTTTACTTAAAGAAAAAAAAATCAATTTGTGTTGAAAAAAAAAAACAGTGACAAAATAAAGTGCTCGCTTCAAAAATCGATATGTTTTCGATAAGTTTCCATTGGAAGACCCCTCGATTGTTTATGTTTGATATTTTGACATGTTTTGAAGCAAACGGCTCAACCTGGTGCATTTGTATACGTGATCGCATTTGTTTCAATTGAAAAAAAATTTCGAAAGCAATTCCCTTGTGTATCCGAAAATTGGTCGTTCGTGATGTGCAAAACGGTGAATCGCACCGGGCTGTCGCTAAGTACAGTATCAGTAAGGCAGCGGTTGGCAACATTCTTCTGAAGCTTAAAACGTTTGGATCAGTGGTGGATCGTCCTGGCAGAGGCAGGAAGCGGAAAACGGATGCGATAACGGACACCAAGATCATGCGCGAAGTCAAGAAGAACCCGAAGGTAACTGTCCGCGAGATCCAGGAAACCCTTCAGTTATCAGTTTCCGGTCGAACTGTTCGTCGCCGTCTCGTAGCACAGGGGTTGAATAGCAAACTTGCCCGGAAGCGCCCATGTATTAGCAACAAAGCCAAACGGCTTAAGTTTGCTAAGGTGCATGCTGATAAGCCCCTAGAGTTCTGGAAAACGGTTCTCTGGACGGACGAATCAAAATTCGAGCTGTTTAACCGAAAGCGGCGGGTTCGTGTTTGGTGCAGATCGGGAGAGGAGCTTCAGGAGCGCCACATCCAAGGCACGATGAAGCATGGAGGAGGAAATGTGATGGTCTGGGGGTGTTTTTCGTGGGGTGGAGTGGGAAGCATTGTGAAAATCGACGGGATAATGACGGCAGATTCTTACATCAACATCCTGCGAGAAAATCTGGAGGTTTCGCTGATCCAGACGGGCCTTGAAGAGAAGTTCGTATTCCAGCAGGACAACGACCCGAAGCATACTGCCAAGAAGACCAAGTCTTTCTTCCGGTCTTGTCGGATCAAACCGCTGGAATGGCCTCCACAAAGCCCGGACCTCAATCCCATCGAGAATTTGTGGGCGATTCTCGATGCTAGGGTTGACAAAACTGATGTTACCAATAAAAATAACTTTTTTGAAGTCCTGGAGCGCGCCTGGGAAGAGCTAGATCCACAGCACCTAAAGAACCTGGTCGAGAGCATGTCGAAGCGCCTGCAGGAGGTCCTGAAGGCCAAAGGAGGACACATCAATTATTGAAATGCTTTTATTTTACTTTAATTTATGTTTTCTGTAGCCTAAATGAAGTGGGAACTTTATTTTGTCACTGTTTGTTTTTCAACACAAATTGTTTTTTTTTTTCTGTAAGTAAAACTCCTTTTTTTCAGCATTCCATAAGTGAAACTTAAAAAGAATATAAAAAATAAGATAATAAAAAAAATACAGTGTGTTTACTTTAATTTGAACCAAGTAAATGAGAGAAATTGAAAAAACGATGAGGTGGGCACTTTATTTTGCCTATCAGTGTAGGCCGTTGCTTGCCAATTTTTTTCGAAGCAGTAAGCCAATTAGAACGAAATTCTTGAATCGTTGATACCTCTTCACCAAGCTTTTCGAGGTTTCCCTTGACCATTGACCAGTATGTTTCAATCGGGCGGAGCTGTGGACAATTTGGTGGATTACAATCCTTGGGAACGTAGCCCATACCAAGCGATTGTATCATTAGCGTAATGACAGCTGGCCAAATCTGGCCATTACAAGGATTTAGTCGCATGTTTTTTCAGGAAAGGTAAGAGCCGCTTTTAGAGGCATTCTTACCGGTAAATCTCAGCGTTTACGGTATATGTGGTTACGAAAATCTGAGATTTTAGCCCACTGGAACATATTGCTTGCCAGACCAGATATTTTTCAGGGAATTTGGTTTTATACTTCCGTTTCAGATGTTCCTGAGAGATATTTGAATTTTTTGAAGCAGTATGTTTCGTCATTCATGACAACTCAATTGAATTTTGTGAGAAGTTGTTCATAAAGCTTTCTGGAGCCTGTTTTTACCGATTTTTGTTGCTTTGCGTTACGATCTGGGTATGTTTGAGCTTTGAATGATCTCAATCCAGCCTTAGACTTCACTTTTTGCACAAAACCGGTTGACATTTGCACTTTTTTCGCAGCTGTCTATGTTGACACCTCCGGGTTTGCCAGAAAAGCAGCAAGGACTTTTCTCTCCTTCCTTGTGTTGCTTTGTCCATGTTCAAAACCACTTCCAGCTTTCCTTTCGACAGTAAGACCCCCATTAAAACAGTTGATTTTGGCACATTTAACGATTTTGCAATGCATCGAACAGTAGAATTGTGATTTTCCAAATAATTGTGCAAGATTGATTTCCTGCGTGCTAGTTCAGACGGCGTCATCTTGAATATAGAATGCGCTTTTGTGTGTGTGATTCACGTTTTTGTGATTGTGTGATTGTGTGATGTGTGTGTTTCACGTTTGTCTATGTATTGGTATGTACATAACAAGTTTCATTCCATTTCGTAGTGATTTGACTAAGAAACAGGATAAATACTTTGTCCGGATTTTGGTGTGAACGGCCTTTAAATATTCAAACTCACGTGAACTCGGCCATATGAATGTTGATTTTCATTTATTGAAATCAAACTTATGAAATTGTTCGAAAATAAATATTTTCCTTTGAGAAACAGGTGTTCGTTTTCTTTAATGAACAATCCTTAGTAAATATCGATTTAAATTGGTTGAATATTGTTCAATTGATGATTTGCCAATTCCAACCAGGTTTACTCGACAAAATTGGAGTGACTTAATGATGTCTCAAAGTCTGGAAGTGAAACTTAGTGAGAGAGTTTATTTGACTCTTGTACACGTGCACGGCCGCAAATTGAACTCAATGTAAGAGTCACATTGGGCTACCCTGGTAACCAATAAGCATTGAAATATGCACTATTTCGGCATCATATTTGCATTTACGATTCTTTTTTATGTACATTGGCAGTCTGAATGCATAGCTGTTGTATAATAGCATACGCAAAGCTTATGCTGGACATTGAAGTTTATTTTGGGAAAATATTAAAACCGTTTCCATACGTTCCATATAGGTAAGACGCGGAATAAAAACACATCGAATACGAAGCAGCGAGTTCGAATCCTATCCTAGGAAATGCAAAACTGCAGCGAATTTAAGTTTCCCCGTTCATAAGAAAAAATAGGGGGGGGGGGGGGGTCGAAACAGAAAGCAAACGTCCATCATCATCAGTACAGGAGAAGAAGAAAAATATAAGAGGCAAAGCAGGAAAATAAATATAATCTTTAATTGATAATAGGTCTTATTGTTTTTGCTTCGCATTTCCAATCAATTTAATCAGCATTCTAAAAGCAAAACTCCCCAGCAGTAGAATTTCAACTACTGTCATCTAGCTGTCATTTGCAAACGTTACCAATTCATGCTACCAATGAATGACATATTGTCGAGATAGACGTCCTCTTTTGGTGGGGTCCAGCATTAAATTAGCCGTACAGCGGGCCAAAATCTGCTTTTGAATAGCATTTTGTTATTCGCTCATATGCATTATATCGCTTGTCGTTAAGACGCATATAGAGTTACCTACGTGCTTTATTTAATGCTTGTTGGTTACATGGGTACTCAGCCGATGACTGACTCTGCTTTTTATGAAACTAAGTCTAAGAACGCGTGCATCTGATTTTAATAAACTTTCTCACTTCGTTAGAATTTGCACCACTTTCGCTATTTTTACCAAATACTCTACTGAGTAGTAACTTTTTTTCGATGGAATTGTTGTTTTAGGTGTTCAAAAGGTAATTTGATATATTCCACTCTCTTTTTTTTTTTTTTTTTTTTTATCTGTGTTTGTGTGTTTTTCTTTTTCTTACTCAAAAATGTTCAATTCAAAAGAAGCCAAAAGTTGTATAGTTTTAAGTTTTTTAGACAATTAAGAATTTAAAAAAAAAAAAATGTGTTATATAAACCACACTTCAAATTCCAGCCCACCTTCCCATCCTTTCAGTTGTTATTCCTATTAACCTCGAGACGGCCGCGAGTAATCGGTCCTATCCCCTTAACGTTAGGTTTAAGATAATTGATGTATATAAATATGAAAACTTGGCTCTGTAAAGTTAAATCGATTGAGCCTGTACAAATAAATGAACTGAAAAAAAAAATATTCCACTCTGAATAAGATTCGAGCTTTGCTGGAAAACGTCAGATTCTATTAAAAAATTGTAGTTTTAAGTACTCTTAACTGTATTGACAGTCAACACAATTTGATATCGACACAATCAACACAATATCGATAGCTTATTGTTGCAAATTATTCTGGATTATAAATCGTTTTAGCTTTGATTAACATTATACTAAGTTTTATAAACAGACAACTAAGTTACGTGGGACTCGCGGGAATGACAACCGGTCCAGCCTGATAACCGTTCACTACATTTTCTGCTGAATCATGTCCGCATACTTTGGCCACATATAGTTTATAGTAACAAGAAAAATAATAATAAATTTCTTGACAAAAGAGACGTGATTCAAACACTTCTTTAAATTCATAATCCCTACAAAACTGGATTCGATTCTTACCGTGCTGTATAAGAATCCAGTCTCCAGAATGCTTCGTGCATCTTCGAGCTACATTTGCATCCCGATCTGCAAATTCAAATGTATGCAAATCAAGTCACCGTGGATTGCCTTTATTTACAAGTTCTAATGTTGCAAACTGTTGGATGTCCAGGTTTGGAAACTGGTTTCGAGGCGTATTTTTTTCGAAATAAAAACCAAATAGTAAATGCTTACTGTGTTATACCAATGTGCCTAAGATCGGCCAATACTGATGATGATGGTAATTACGCGCATGTGTGGTTTCGATCAGTAGAAACCGAAAGTAGTTCTGTAAGAATTTCCCAAGCCATTGCAGCTTGAGTGAAAAACTCGTTTCTTATGATTACTCTTTGAGCTGGTGATAGATGGCGTTAGAGGGAGAAAGAGTGGGATAAGATCGCAAGTGGCTGCTGGGTTAATTATCTGGTGGCGCGCGACGATGATGGTGATGACGATTGGTTGTACTTTGTCCACTGAGCAGATTTATTGCAAGGTTGCAATCATTTCCATTTGAGAAATGCATATTCAAAAGTTGCCGCAATTGATCTGCCGGGTGTACAGGCGTCGGGGTGGTTTATGGTTGTGGTTTGTTTGGTTTAAGTACTTACCGATACCGGGTCGGAACATGCCAATTGGCATGCCTCTGCTGTTCTGTCGGACGACGTCCTCGGCGATTGCCTTTGTGAATGTGTAGGTATTCGGCCACTTGTCCAGCAAGCTGTGGGTGGGAGGATGGATTGAATAGAAACGTTAGTTAGTGATAAATCTCATGCGTATGGGTTAGTACGGTAAATTTTTATAATGTTAAAGAGACCATCGACTCATAAGAATATGGAGTTCGAGATCAAAATCACAGTGGCCCAAAAAAAAAACATATATTCGGTGAGAAGAAAGATTAGTAATTCGAGTATCGAGTATTAGTACACGACACTGAAAAAGTCTTCACATTGTTGACGAAATACGCATATCTGTCAAGATAAGCAATAAAGGTAGTTGGAATTAAATGGAAATTACTAATCTTTCGTCTCATTTTCTAGTTACAGGTATTCCATTAAAAAAGCTCATATTCCCAGGATTCATATTTTCGGTACAAATTGATAACTGATTATTGACATTAAAAATTCCTTCATTTAAAATTATTTATCGAGCATAAATTTCAACAGCAGCACTGAAGTAACTTGAACTTGCCCGACTATAAAATACAGGCATACCTCGATGTAAAGCAACTTTATTTTTCGACTTCCATCGTACGCTTCTCGTGAATTTCATCTATACAAATCATAGCAACCAGTAGATTGGGAATTATCTCATCTATCCAATTATATTCCTTTTTTCTTGGATGAGGTATGGTTCGCGATAAATCGATGATAATAGTCAAAAAATAAAGTTGCTTTATATCGAGGTATGCCTGTAGCCGAATAAAACATGCATCGCAATGTTTACGCCACCACGGATTAAATGTTCGCGACCGGTTTTGCCGAAATTTCGCGAAAATAACATTCTGAAGCGTCATTTATTCATAGATTCCAAATCAGCATACCACACATACATATCACACAAACATGGCTAGTTATATATGGAGCGATAGTCAAAACGTCAAATCAATCTGTCAGCCCGATTGGGCTAGACATTGCTGTTGGCCAAAAATAAAACAACAGGAAATGAGGATCTACTGAAGATTTCACTTCCACTAGGAGTTTTGATTGGCGCTGAAGGAATTGAGGTGCTTGACGAGTTCGTGTATATGAGCCTATTAGTAACCGTTGATATTTGCGCTAGCTTAACACCGCTAACTGAGCAAAATCAGTGATCAGTTTCAACAAATTAATGACAGCGCTAACCACGTTCTTGCAATCAGGCACGAATTGAAAGGAAATGTGTGAGTGTCATCCGGACTGCATTGGGGAAATTTGTTGTTAGAGGATAGTGGAATTTAATTGAATTGAATTCATTTAGGAGCTTTTCAATCTCAGTTCGTTCAGCTCTGTTGCTTAAAGGGGGTAAACATTATATGACTATGATTCATCTCGATTTGTTTTTGCAAATATTTAAATGTGAAGAAATCAAGAAAAAAAAACAAGATTATTTCTATGTATTGCAACCTCAGAGATCTAAGAATAAACACAAATAAATTTAAATATTCGGCAAAACCGGAAACTGAAGGCTATCCGGCACGAGTGGGTGATTTAAATAGAAATCTTTTGATGCAACATCCTCGATTAGCTTCCTTATTGGAATTTATAAATACAATCGAGTCGAATGCTGAGAATTAGTAGTATACATTTAAACTTATTTTATCATCTTCAAGATGAAAAATAAAACATAATTGATTTCAATTAAAAAATAAAAATTAAATAGGATCGAAAAAACAGAGTATTATAAAACCAATTCAAGTACTTCAATCGTCACTAATTAAAATGAAGGTGGACATATTATTGGATTATTTTAAAATGGCTTAAATTATTTTAGTGTATTCTGTGGTGACATGTTTGTTTACATGTCAAAAATTGGTCGCGAATGAAAATTCTTCACATTTGGTGCTTGGAAAAGGGTGTCACGTACAACCGAATTGCAAAACGGGTGATAGTGAACCACACCATTGTCAAAAATGTAATCGAAAAGTTCGGTGAGACCGTTTCCGTGAAAGATTTGTCCCGATGCAGGAAACCGGCCAGCCCGGCTGGGACTTGAGAGTGGTTGAGTACATAAGGAAAAACCCATCGGCTTCGATGCGAGATTTGGCCAAGCAATTCAACACCAGCATCGGGATGATTAAGCGGATCAAATAACGGAACTCCTTGAAAACGTGAAAGAAACAGAAGGTGCCGAAAAAGTCCCTCGAGCCGCAAGCTCGGGCCAAAACAATAGCGCGAAAAGTGTATAACCAGATTCTGGAGAACAAAGACATATGAATCCTGATCGACAACGAAACCATGCCAAAGAAGATTCGCGAGCGCTGCCCGGACCGCAGTAGTTACGAAATCGGTAGACCAGAACCTGGAAGACGCTAACCCCACCGTGGTGGATGGAAAAGTTTGGGCAGAAGACGGTTGTCCGGCAAGCGAACAGTATACAGAAAAATATTACAACATGTTTTATAAAATAATATCTTATATTGAAATTTTATCTTTGATATTTGGAATGATCTATTCTGTTTTCAGGTTTTCCAGGACTAGAAGGATATTAATACATATGTAATTTTTATTTATTTTTCAGTAACAATTCATCGGATGTATCATTTAAGTTTGAAATTCGAATAAATTAGCATTCTTGTCTGTAATGATATCTTAATTTTTCGTGTGCAATATATACTAAATATTAAATAAAATATAACTGGGAAAAGGAAGGACCATCAGGGCACCTAAGTAAAACGATTTGGATAGGGAGCATGAGACTGCCTCCTTCCTATTGTTAACATTTCGCGGAACGAGGGCGGGCTCTTCGATCCCATCTATTGGGTTTATTCTGTCAATCGAGGGCTCGATTCTAGTGCTGTCTGTGTGACCTTGCTATTGGAAGGAGATTCTTTTCCCTATATTCACGGGTTTCACGTAAGTGTCTCTGCTTACGGGCCCGCCCAAACGTTTTTGGCACTTCATACAGGAGCTTGATGATCACATACAATAATAGAATCCTGATCAAATCGTTTCTTAGATTATTCCACTGCTATGGAATGTTACCTTGCTACAATAGATGGAAATATTATATCATCATCATCATCATCAAGATGGTTGTCCGGCAAGCGATTTGTAACTGTTGTTTGCGGTCGTCGATTTTTTTCACGAAGTGTACAATGAACGCCAAGGTGTACGAGGAAGAATGTTTGAAGAAGATATTGCTGCCACTGTACAGAAAACATAAGGCTCCTCCCTTCTTCTGGCCGGATTTGGCTTCCGCCCACTACGCCAAGTCGGTTCTACAGTGGTTAGCAAACAATAATGTACAATGCGTGAAAAAGGACATCAATCCGCCGGACTTTCCGGATCTTCGGACAATTTAATGGTATAGGATCGTCGCGCTCGTCAAGCGGCGCTTTCGGAAGGAGGGTGCAGTGTCCCAAAACAAGCAGGAGTTCCAGCAAACCTGGACAGCAGCCACCAGGAAAGTCACAAAAGCAACTGTGCTGAATTCAATGAAGAATGTCAAATCCAAAGTCCAAGTGCGTTTTACAGAAACTGAGATTCTTATTAATATAAACAGTGAAATGCAACAAAACGTTGTTTCCTTCATGAAACCGAAAACTGAAGTCAAAATATGCTTTTTTTCACTCTTTTATTCGAAAATCAATATTGCCAACTACTTTTCGATACACTCCTTGTATTTTCAAAAGTTTATTTATAAGCATTTTCGATGGCTTGAAGATTATATAAATAAAACACAACTCTGATTATCTTCTACATTCGATAATCTGAAATTAAACTGAAACTGTTTGAATCAATAGATTTATGTGATCCACACAGCCGTACTTCTTCAAAGAGAGCAAAAATGAACCCATGAAATGTCCACCTGAAAATACAATTGCAATTGATGTCATCTCGCCCACAAATTGAAATTAAAAACGTCGACAGTGATGACTTAATAGTAGTTTCCAATTAGAACAAACACTCCGAATCAGCTTAATTATTCATTTGGCAAATAACCGGGATCGGACTCAAACCGGTGAAAATCCGAATACTAAACGAAAATTTTATTGAAATTTTTTAAACTGTAAACAACTGTATACATTGAGATTAAATTTTGATATCGTCTGTTTTGGAGTTGTAGGTGGAGAGTCTCTTCTACCGTAGACATAAAAAAAAACATTTAGAGATCTGGATAAACTACTAGGGACAGCCCAATGGCGTTGTACGCAAAGGTGACGTTGGATAACGTAGCAATATGTAAGGAATGTTATTTGTTTCAAAGAGCCTGTATTACAAAAGAGACCACATCGATCGATTGGAACAAGGAACAAACCTTGCAAAAAGTAGATTCGCCCATTTCGAAAATTTCGCCGGAAATGCCGAAATCATCACGGCTTCGGCACACGAACGATATTTTTCGTTACCGACCACCCTGAAACACAGCCCCCAGCACTTCCAAAAACATGTCAACTCTCTTTTCCACTTATTTTGGGGCCTGATAATGGCCGTTTGGGTTCAAGAGAACCACACATTGTCGTGAAGCTGCTTTACTTGGTCCTGGCTTTGGTTTGGTCGAAATCGGCATGTTTGCCTAGCTCTCTTGGCAACAGCAGTCGAACGGCGGTTTGAATTTCCCGCGGGGTCATCCGCTGATTGATTTAAGCCAATCGGGAACCTGTTTCAGCACCCGGTAGATGTACGTGCTGTACGTTTCGTTCTTCCTAACGCTTCCGCCGGCGGACCGCGTTTGCTTCTTGCGGCCTTTTTTGGCAATGGCCTTCTGAGCTTTGCGAACTCTCTTCGACGCTGCTGCTGCTGTTGCCTTCTCGATGGTGGAGCTGCTTGGTTTTGAGCTTTTGGGAGCTATCGCTGTGTCATAAAACGGTGCGACACGTCCGAAAATCGAAGATTTCCGGCAGAAACACGTGAAGAGCGCACTGCGCTCAGACGTAGAATGCTGACGATGTGAGTGTCACTCTTCTTTTTTTAAGCCCTATACGACGAAAAGGCACAGTCGTTGAATATACACACATACACAGCCAAAACGATTAGTCTATGACTCTGTCGTCCGTGTTGGGGAACAACCATGCAGATTATGATCCATACTATTGGTTCACCATACTCGGATCAAATAAACCACCATCACACTTTGTAAATGGTCCCCACAATATTTACTGTTGGTATAAATCGGTCCAAAACAGTTCTCATGCGTGATTATATATTACCTTATTTTCCTATGAAAAACCGCCACCACACTTTGTTAGTGGCTTCAATAGCATCATTACCGTTGGCTTAAATCGGGTCAAATCGGAAATCAGAATTAATTTACAACTCGGGAATTCAGCGTATCGTTTACCAAAACGAGTCATGCTTCCAATCCAACCCTTTTATCCAACATCCCAGTGATTTCTCGTAAAAAAGCGAGTATTACGTCTACACATTCCAACCCTTCCCTTAGGACTGTTACAAATATTATACATGTGCATGTACAAAATTTCGTCACAATCTGTGAAGTGGTTATCGGGTTGGCTTTCAAGCAAGAAGTGCTTCGACAAAATATTATGGGTCCGGTCGTGGAAAATCCAGGCCAGTCCCACAGATGGATCGCGAAACAGTTGGGAATCGAAAATTCGACCGTGCCCGTGTGGTTAAATCGTTTAAGGAGACCCTGACGGCGGCGAGCAGGCAGTGGAAGAAAAGCGCAGACGACCAACCCCGAGAAAGCAATGAAGGTGAGGGATTACTTCAAGCGTAATCGGGACTGTTCGATTCGGAACGTGGCCAAGAAGATCAACTCTCCCGTCAGATTCGTCCAGCAGACAATGAGGCGGGCCGGACTTCACGTCTTTGTGGTAAGAGAGGCGCCTAACCGAACCGATAAACAGAATACGGTGGCCAAACCCCACGTCAGGAAGCTGTACCGCGAGTAATTGGTGCAGCCAAAATGCACCGTAATGGACGGAGAGACGTGCATTCAAGCGGACGCCAAGCAGATCCCCGGCCTGGAGTTTTTCGTCCGCAAGTCCTGCCTGGATGTTCCAGAAAAGTTCCGGAAGAAGAAGGTTGACAATCTCGCCAAGAAGTACTTGGTGTGGCTGGCGATCTGTGGGTGCGGCAGATTTAGCAAGCCGTACATAACGACCATCAATGTTCAAAAAATTCCTTCAGAATCTCTAACATGATTAAAATGCAGAAGAAAATTCAAGATCATTTTTCAATAATGATGTGCAACTGGCCACCAAAGTTCTAGATTGAGGGTTGTATACGATTTTTTACATGATTCAAATCTTAATACTTATAGTAATAAATGATATACTATGACATAATGTTATGTATGATGTAATGACATTGTTCAAATATTATATATGATATAATGTAACTGGGAAAAATATAAAATATATAAAAAATTCCCTTTTTCCCTTTCCTTTTAATTTTTTTGGCATATTTTTTTTTTTAATTCCAATTTTGAATTCCATTTATCTCTAAAACATGGAGCAACAAGACAAGCATGAAAGGCTTAATATGTTTTCAGCATTTCAGTTTCAATAACATTTACCTTAAAAGAAAATTCAACAACTATTTTCTCAATGGTTATTGCTTCAATAGAAGACTGGCATGTGTTTATTAAAATATATTTTTGTTTAGCAATTATTTCATTCATCATCAAACTTTTCCATTACTCAAATTGCTATATTTGAAATCTATCGAGAATGTTATCTGCTAAACTTTTGAAAACATGTCCTATAAAATTATCTGTTCATTGCCCTGTGCACAAGCACATGGTGAAGTTCGTTTCTTCCGCGCTCCTTTGCTTTGGAAGTCTTTCATAGTTCGTTGTTCCAAACATTAGTTTTTTCCTCGATATTATTTCCACCGTAATTGGAATTGAGTTTTTATTTTCTGAGGAAGGAAACGTGCAGTTTAGGCAGTGCAACAACGTTATTAATTGCAATTGGCAAGGCACAAGCCATTTTGCACCGCATCTTTGCGTGGTCACGCACACCAGCAGTCCATCTTATGTAAGCATTCATCCGTTCATCTGCCAACTATCACCGACCATCGTACCACCGACTCGTTGCGCTTCACTCATCACCGGTATAGGTGGCCGCACACGTTCGTTGTTCAGCAGCAGCAGATCAGTAATACATATAAGATAAGCTTTTGTTTCCTTCTCTCTCCTGAATACATTGCCATTTCATTTCGTGTTTTTGTGTTTAGCTTTAGTTTTGTGTATTGTGTCATAAGCTTCCACAGGTGAGACATGGATGATTATTCGGAATATGATTAATCTTTGCAGCCAATAACGAAGTGTCTCATAAAATCATCAGGTCACGTGCCTATCTATCTGATTCAGCTGGTTCATGGGTTGTCTATTTTCAGCCCATATCGAAACCTCTGAATGTTTATCAGATTACTAATGATCGGACAAAACGATTCTCGGCCGTGACGGAAATAATTAAAGTGAGACCCAATAAAATTCGATTCGTTGTGTCCAGCCTCAAGCTAGCTAATGAAATTGCTGTCCTTCAGCTTTTAACACTCGAGTATAGGCGTATTGAAATTGAAGGTGTGGTCACCGAAACGAGTTGAACCCTCGAAATCCTGTTCAAGCAGGTGGTTGGTCGTTTTAAGAACCCTCTGCTTTCTCCAGGTAAGATACTGGACGTTCAAAGACCAGGCTCAGTATCGATCATTGAGGGTAAAAAGAAATTTACCTCTTCAGAATAGTTTCGCGTGACCTGCTCTGGTTCATCCCTACCTCAATACGTTGAGTTGGGAAAATTTTGGCTACTTATGCGGTTGTTCGTATCTCGGGTTATGGTCTACCAAAGCTGTAAGCAGACGGGTTATACGACCTCCCATTGCGGCAGTGAGGCACGCTGCTTGAATTACTCGGAGAAACATGAGGATGGCGCCAGTGCAAATAGCACATCAAAATGTGTTTTATGAAACGGAAATCCTCCTCATGCTCTCTCGTCGTGCCCGGCGTACAAACAACGCGGACAAAAATTAGAACGCTCGCTAAAACAACGTTCCAGACAATCTTTTGCAGAAATGGTAGAAAAAGCCTCCCCATCACCTAATACAAATAAAGATTCCTTTGCTCTTCTGTCAGATTCTCACTTTGATTTGGGTGAAGAGGGAACCCTTTTCAGTGTTTCACGGAAGTGACGACGTATACGTCCATAGAAAGTAGCTGAGCAGAAGCTCCAGATCAACTTGCCCAATTCAAGGACTGAGGAAAAAAATAAATTCCTTCGGGTTTTCGTAGTGCTAAATAGACAGGACTTCCCATCTCACCCCGGGACATCCAAAACCCCTGTTTCCCCATTTTTAAGAACAAAATACCTATCTTCATCTGGGCTGTTCGCATTTGATGATATTGTGGAAAGTATCTTCAAGTAATTTCAGACCCTTTTAAAAGTATTTTTCCGGCATAGCTTCCCACTGCGAAGACTTTTTTAAAGCAATTGCCAAAAGAGGTCTGGGATTAAATGGCTGTTCTGCAGTAGAATTGTCGAAGTCTTATTACTAAACAGGAATCTTTCATATAATCAGCTCACAATATCGGTTGTGATGCATTTGCTATTTGTGAAACATGGCTCTCTTTCGAAATCTACCTTCCTTCTCATGATTTAAATATGAGAACTGTTATATAAACTATCATATACTAACTTGATCAAAAAGTTCATATTGTCCCTTTCAACGTACTCTCCATCGACTGCAACGCACTTATGCCAGCGCTTGATCCAGTCCTCGAAACATATTTTATATTCGGTTTCCGGCATGGCCATCAGAGCCATCTTCGATTTTTCCATGATCTCATCTCGGGTTGTTGAAACGTGTTCCGCGTTCTTGAGTCGACCAAATAGGAAATAGTCACAGGGAGCCAAATCAGGTGAATTCGGAGGTTGCTGAATGGTATTCGTTTAGTTTTTGGCCAAATGTTCACGGATAGCGACGTTATAACGGCGTTTTCGTGGTGCAAGATCCACGAGTTGTTTGCCCACAAATCCGGTATTTTGGCGAATTGCTTCACGCAAACGTCTGATAACGCCCAAATAATACTCTTTGTTGACGATCTGGCCTTGTGGAACGAATTCCTGATACACAACTCCCTTGTAATCCAAGAAGATTATGAGCATCGCCTTCTTTTTCGACTGAAAACGACGTGGTTTTCTTGGTCGCGGTTCATTCGGTGCACGCCATTGACTCACTTGATGTCTGGATTCCGTGTCATACTCATAAATCCAGGGCTTGTCTCCAGTAATGATCCGTTTTCTGAATGTTGGGTCAGATTCGGCCTTGGAAATCATGTCAAGTCATGAAATTCAGGTTTTTCGGCACCAACTTTGCAGCGACACGTCTGAGGCCCAAATCATCAACCAAATTAAACGGATCCAAAGAAAATTTCCAACTCTTCTGCCATCTCTCTAGTGGTCAATTTGTGGTCTACGGTCATCGATTCTTTGATTTTATTATTTTTTTTTGGTCGGTTTTCGATGTCGATGACCTAGAACTTCTCTCATCATCGTTTATGGAGTCATGGCCACTTCTGAAACGTTCGTGCCACTGATAAACGACTGTTTTCTCCAGAGTCTCGTTGCCGAAACACTTTTCTAACATTTTCAATGTCGTCGTACCATTGAAACTGTTTTTAACGAAAAATTCAAGACAAACTTGTTGTCGCAAATTCAATTCCGTTTTGAAAATTGTACAAAATCGAGTGCATACACAATCGCAGGTGTACTCAATACGGCGTAACTTTTACAAATGTCAAGCTGATAGCTTTCATCTAACAGCTTAAACTTTCATAGAATGTTTATTACAGATGTGGCAACCTAAAAAAACGAAATCTCAAATCGGGTGTCTGAGAGCGCCTTACGGTGGTGATTCCGGGAACTTTTTGATCAAGGTGGTATCTTCAAAACTAACTCTTTATAGGAAATTTGATGGCCCTCAAAATAAATAGCACTGATTGTCCTGAAAAGCATGGATTTTGAATGATGACCATGTCCGCAGTAGCATTTAGGCGTTATCGGTCTTCTTTGGAAGCAGATTGTTTCACGTAACTGCCTTCGATCAACTGGCTGCCTTGCCATCGGCTGTTAGGCCATAGGCTGCCCGCTTTTAGACATCCGCCAGCTGCCAGCCTCCTGTCGGCTCGAAGACTGCCCAACAAATGGTGAAGGTGAACCTCTATAAATATCGTTTGCTGCTGCATATGAGACTTCGATTGTTCGAATATGTAATCTGTGGTTGGGAAATACTGTGCATTTGGTGAATTTAGTATGAAAAACGTTATTATAATACATGCCATCGTATTTGTGTTCTTATCAATAGTTTACTATCAAGAACAATGGTAATTGGGTGGTTAGAAGGTGCATAGAAAGATTTCCAATCGGATGATGCAAAAGTTATGAAATTTTAACGAGATTTGTATGAGTTATTAACGTTCAAGAACTGACAATTTACTTGACGCTTTCAGTTTTTCAATTTGTGCCCCCAGGGGCGACCCCGGCGAAGAGGTTAACATCTATACCTCTCACGCCAAAGTCACGAGTTCGAATCTCACCCACGGACAAGTTACGAAAATACCAAAGAGGTATTTGAGTGACTGCAACAATCCTCTTTGACCATTGAAATGATATAAAATCCGGGAGCTAGAAAGTGATAGCTTCGTGTTCAACCGGCATCACCCGTCGTTCAGGCGATTGCCATTAAGGGCTTATGCTGAAGCGTTTTTGGCGGCAGCCATTACCTCAACATTTAGAATTGATATAACTCAGAATCTGTACTAGATATTGAAAATTTAATCGCATCAGTTTGTATGTTTACCTGCTGTGAGCAATCTGATAGAGTTCAATTCGATGTTCATTCACTAACAATCGAGATTTATCAATTTTAAATAGCGAGGTAAGTTTGCGAGAGAGAGATAAAAGATAGGAAAAAATACATGGAGCAGCGATTCACCTTAAGTGAGGGTTCGATTTCCGCTTCAGCCTGTGGAAGTTTTCGCAAAACGAAAATGTCCATACTGGTCCCCTGGGTGTTAAGTGAAGTTGTCCATTGTAATTCGCTCTATGTTCAATGTTTAGTCTGTACAAGCTTAAGTTAAAGATGGTTGAAATGTTTTTTAAAGAGAGTCACGCCCATTCCGAGGTTATTTTCACATACAATAAGCCCCGCATGTAAACATTACCGATAATTGTACTGCAACACACTTTCAGATTTCGAAATGTAAAAATTCCAAACCAGGCACGCATTTAGTATTATTTGAAAATAGGACTTGTGTAATATATTTATAATCTGAATGATCTCACTAATGGTCGCATTCAAAATAACACTAGCTTATTCATTCGTAAAAATGTAAAGTTTCTACGTTGATTTGTAATTAATTTCATGCACTCGCGACAAACACATAAGTGCAAAAAATAACGCTGCTGACCCGCCCGTTAGAAATGCATTCAGCATTACAAAAAATGAAATTGTCTGCCAGCCGCGCACGCGATGCGCTCATGCGTGTTGGCTTCGTTCGTTGCTTTTGACAGAATTTTGTCACCTCACATTCTGCCAATAATCAAAATCCCCCGCTATGACGCGACTCTAAATTGAAGTTCATAACTGGTAGTAATCAATTTACTGAGCATGATGAGCATGAGCATGATTGACCGCCCGAGGTTGTTACTCCGTTATTATCAGATCAGCTGTAATTACACAGAAACCCCCCGGGTGTAAGGTCGGAGCACTTAAAAAAAACCAAAAAAAAAAAAAACGGGAATTAATACCAACCATTACACATTTTAGAAGGAATCGATATTTTGGTCGTGGGATGAAATCAAACCAATTTCAACGAAGTTGATTCACGGTCGTTTGAAGCAAGCTAGAATTTCAATTGAAACGCTTTTGACGGTGGTTAGATCGCAAATGAATTTAAGCTTACTCACGTTTGACATGAAGTGAATTGGGAGTGAATTGGTGAAAGTAAGATTCATTCACTACACGAAAGCTAATTGAAGTGGAGTGAAATGATTACAAAAGCGTTTCATTTTCATTTTAATGCTTCGACGATGTAGGGTCCTGACTGTACACATAAACTGTTGGTGGTGTACGGGCCTAAAATTTCGCATCAGGTGACTGTTTTGCCAAAAAAATTTACATTTACCACCTGTGCATAGGATTACGTAGCAATGTATAATGCATGTTATTAATTTAAAGAACCTGTATTAGAAAAGAGGCGACATTGATCGATTGGAACAAGCGATTATCTGTCAATGCCTTGCAATAAGCCATTCCAATCGAGCAGGAGATCTGTCAAATGGATGTCGCCTCTTTCCTAGTACAAGCTCTTTAATTAATTTGTGCTGGAAATTTGACTTTTCCCTGAAAAGGGCCGATGGTCGTCTGCGATAGAACGCCACGGTGAACGGTGCGACACGTCCGAAAATCGAAAATTTCCGGCAGAAGCACGATGAAGTACGTCAAGAGCGCACGGCGGTCTGGCGTAGAATGATGACGATGCGAGTGTCACTCTTCTCCTTTTTTGCACTATACGACGACAATGCACAGTCACATACACACCCAAACCGGTTAGTCTATGACTCTGTCGTCTGTGTTGGGAAACAACCGTTCAGATGCGCGTGATTGGTTGATTCTTGTTTTGACGGCGCTTCACGTTTATTAATTTTTTTCAATAGTAAAGTAGTAAGTAGTGTTAAAAATCAATAGTTTTCATTTTTGGAATCGAAAATTTTGGAAATCGATCGCGAAATGACTGAGTTATTATCGTTCAAAATCTAACCATATTTCGTGACGCTCCAACTTTTCGCAATCGCAATGTGTACGTCAAAAAGTTAATATTAAAACACGTATACTAATAAGCCTCTTTCATTGAACTTTCTTCAATCAATGTCAAACCAAAACAATAAAATACGACCACCCAACAGCCAATCCAACAGCATATAAATTTGGCCAAAATTACATTAAATTATTCGAGCTAAAATTTACATTTTTTTAACCATCCGGTTTTGAACCATGTTACTATGGGATTATTCGACCTTGATCAGCTCTTTTCACTTTCTCTTCGCGATTATATTAACAACATATGCGATACCGATTTTTTTTTTCGCAGAATGCGTGGCTCCGCATTAAAGCAGTTCCGAGCTACCGAAACCTATTAGTAACAATCCGCAAAGTGGCGGCGGGCAGTTCGTTCTAGTATGAAAATAATCGAATTAGTGCCGGGAGTTCCCCTATATCCCCTGTATCATGCTCCCTGGCCATACTCACATGGGTGTGATGTTTTCCATCATGGTATCGCTGACGCAATCTGTCAGCGAGATCATCTTCTTCGAGTCGATCGGTGGCTCGTAGAACCTCTCTTCCACCACTTTCTGCGGGCACTGTGTGTATGCCGTGGATACGTAGATTACGGACTTCAGGTGCTTCATCTCGTAGCACAGGTCCAGGATGTCTCGGCAGGCTTTCACGTTGATTTGCATGGCGGTTTTCATTTTTTCATCGAACCGCACCGTGGCGGCCAGATGGAACACGATGTTGACATTTTCCACCAGCACTTCCCGATCCGAGGGGCTGATGCCGAGACTGGGTAGCATACAGTCGCCTGCAATGGCTCTGATTTTGTGATCGTATTTAGGGCAGGCTACCTTCATTTTGTCGAACATCTAGACGGGGGACGAAGGAGATGAGTTCTGTGATTTTTGGGGGTAACAAGGCGGTTCGGAATACTTACGGCATCATCGAATATTTCCTCCACACGTGAAAATATGTCTTTCCCACGTTTACTTCGCACCAGAAGAAAGATGTTTTCTACGCCCGGACAACTGGTGAGCAGTTTGTAGATCAGTGCTGAAAGTAGATCACCAAAAAGAAACGAATTAGGAACATTTCAGAATTAATAAAAATATTTTGGTTGTTCTTTGTTCTTACAAAATCAAAGAAATCTGTCCTTGGTAACAAAAAGTCTACTTGACATGGCCATTCGATGCCGTCCCAGGGTGTTTGGCATTAAATTAGCATACATTAGCAAGCAGCCCACAAAGGTGCGGACCTAAGAAGTTGGGTTGTAAATTTTATAATGGAAACGGTTGAAAACAGCAAAAGTTGAATGATCTTCCTATCTCTCTCCCTTTCTCTCGCATACATAGGGTTCACACGAACTGATCATCCGGTTTGGACGCTGTTCATTTGTCATGTGGTTCAGTGGGTCTCGCGAGGTGGAACTCCTATTGCCGTATGCGCTGGAATGGCAGACACCTGGGCGATCGGATCCACTTTATCGTGACAAGTGATCGTAACTTTTGCAAACCTGGGCGAATTAAAACCACGTGAATACAGTCATTTTTTCGTATATTTAAATTTGTTGAAGTGAAATGAAATAAAAGAGAAGAGAATGGTTTTTGGTTTCACCGATAAGGGACGAGTTGGATTTCAGAGTCATATCTCGTGTCAGGGGATCAAAGCGGTACATTTATGCTATAAGGACGTGGCGACGCGAAATGCAATTCAGTCGTGGGTCGGTTTAGCTGGACTTGGTATCAACATTACCACGTGATTTACAAAATAGTTACATTCGAAAAAAGAAGGTTAAAGATAGAGGGAATAAATGTACAACAACCAGTTGAGAGTGAACGATTTGTTCCGTTTGATACGTGTAGTTTTTAAAAGCAATAATTGTTCTTTATGGCATAGACTATTTTCGGATCGAGTTCTATTAACATATCTGGGTATAGCCAATATTGAGGCGTAGTTTTTTTTTGCTACCTCACATAAAAAAAAACATTTTTTAAGATATTTTTTTTTTCGTTTTAGTATAGACTGCTTATCATATGAAATTATAGTAGATATATAAACACCGTGGTTGGGAGCGTTCTTCATAGAGAATGTTTCAGTATTAGAACGGTTATGAGTTAATTATTTATGCCGTCCGGAATTGTGCGGCGTCTAGTGGATTGGAAATCTAATGTTTTGTTGATTCAATATTATGAAAACGGTTGATTAATGATTGATTGCTAGTGACCTTAGTTTATGGATCTGTTCCTGTTTTGTCGGACATTCATAAAACCAATGAACTATGGACCAGAAATTAAAACAAATTCATTAACTCCAAAATGAAGCATTTCCTGTAGTTCATGTTTAGCAAAGATTCTTATGATAAAATATATTACAAGAAAAGAAAGTACATCCCATTAAAAAGTAGTTTGGAACTGATTCGTATAGGTGGTGCCTGGTTGAAACTGGTTAGAATCACGTTTTAGAGGGCTTGGGATGAAGAGTTTAAGATTTTAATGATATTTTGTGCGCGAGTAGAGTTTGGGGACTTATGCACAACAAAAAATACTAAACAAATCAGGGTTGCCAGTTTGCCAGAAAACCCTCAGTTGAAATTTCCCGGACATTATCTGTTTTAAAAATTCGTTACACAAAACATCGAAAAAACAATTTTTATTCCGAAATTGTAAGAAAGTGTTAAAAAAATTTAAGTTTATGAACAAATTTTCACGTTAGAGAAAAATGAAAGAAATGTAGTCATAAGTATTTAAAATTCCAGAATGTTTTTTTGTTGTTCCCGAGTAATTCCCGAAAAACTAATTTAAATTTACGAATACCATCGTTTTTTTTATTCCGAAAAGAGACTAGTTCGCACCAACGGCAAAAAATCGAATTTGTCAAGAAATTCATGGTATGGAAAGCGATTTGTACGTGCGGGATGCAAAGTACTCCATTCGTGACGACTTCAACCATGAATGGCCAAGTGTACGTAAAGAAATGTTTACATAAAGGTCTTCTTCCGTTGCTGAGATTTCATAAGAACCCATGCAATTTTTTTTAGCATGACTTGGCAAACAGGTACTGAAATGGTATAAGGAAAATAAGGTCAAACACCAAACACCCTTGAGTTGAGACCAATCCACCTGACCGCGAGCTTCTTGCTGCAGTAAAGGACCAATTCTCCAGACCTCCTAACCATCGACAAAATCACTTTCAAAGAGGTGAACCATCACTACCCTCACCTTCCGCTCTAGCACATTCAACCAATTGGATGGTACCGGGGGACCACTCAACGAGACCGTGCGTGGCGTGCACTTGTAAGCATTCGTGTTTTTCCCCGGAATTGACGGACCCCTTGGAGGAGAACAATAGCTTTGATGCACCCGTCGATGCTATGTAAAATTTGACTACTTCTCAATCAAGGAGAGGTCATAGCTCTAATTTGTCGGTTATCCATATATTTTATGAACTGACTGAAGTGAAGAAGTGCGCTACAAAAATAACAAAAGTGATGTCATGCAATTTTCAGATTTTGCGCAAAATTTTAATAGGATCAGTAAGAAAGTCGATCAAATTAGTATTAAAATTAGTGGATGTTCGAAATCAATTATCCCAGGGACAGAAAAACTTGGCATGGAAGTTTAAGAGGTGAGAAGATTTCAATAGCAACTTAAATGTGTTCATAATCGTTATTTATCATCATCTGATAAAAAATCAGGTGAAGGAGTGCTTTCGACTGTTAGTGTTCAGCACGATTCAGAACAAATTTTAACTCAAAAGCATGCAGAGTTTGAAAATGTCTGTTTTATTGAAGGGTGAACTTCACGTTTTTTTTTCTTAAATGTTTTTCTTATTAGGCTCAAGTGCCATAGGCATAACGGAGCCGAGTTCTTTTTCATTTTCACTATGATTACAACAACAACTTAGGTAACTATGTAAGCTTAGGGAAGCCGAAAAACTCACGGCTAGGACGAGGTTAGGATTTACAAAAATAAGGGTAGGAATGGGGAAGTAGGCGTTGATTTTCAACAGCATAATGGTGATGCGGTATTGTCTCTGCTGGTCAGGTGAAGAATGGGGATTGTGCTAACTTGTGATAATACAATCAGAGTAAAATTACGGGGGAGGGGACGAGGTGGACAAAGATCAGATCTGGCAATTTCGAAATCGAGGCAATACCCGACAACGTGGTTAATGTCCTGATAAACTAAACCACAGCCGAATTGATTGGTGTCTAAGAGCCCTATTCGATAGAAATGAGAGCCTAACGAGTTGTGATTGGACATTAGACGACACATTACCTTGATAAAATCCCGGCTAATATCCAACACTCTGAACCACGATTTTTTCGATACCTGTGGGAGAATGGAATGCAGCCATCGGCCCAAATCCCCTGCATCCCATTTTTGTTGCCAGCCTGTCGACGGAAAATAGGAAAAAAAAAAATCATTGAAGGCGATTTGTCGATCATAAATATCGCCTGCCATAGCGCCCACCTTTGCAAGTGAATCCGCTTTCTTATTACCCGGAATCTAGCAATGAGAAGGGATCCAAACTAAGATGATGGTGTAATAATTGTTTGATAGGGCACTCAAAAGAGATGGTGTTTCACTAACGAAATACGGTGAGTGCTTCGCCGTCCTCATTGAACGATTAGCCTGAGGTGAGCTGAGACTATGCGTAAAGATGAAAAATTGCATCCGTAAGCTGTTAGCTGTTCCTCCCATCCAAAATTCAACAGGAATAGAACAAGCAGAAGCGGTGTACAATGCAGTTGTCGATTGGGATCTTGAAGACAGGTAATTTCTATTAGTTTCAATATTATTATTGATAATTTTTAAATTATACCGTTATTCCGTGTTTTAGGGTTATGTTTACATCATTTGATACCACTGCGTCAAACACTGGTCGAAAGAAAGGAGCGTGTCAACATCTTGACAAAATGTTTAAAAGACAGCTGATTGGACTTCCCTGTAGACATCACATACACGAGCTGTTAGTTGGAAAGGCATTCAAGGCACTACAATTTGAAACTGCACAATCTCAAAATGTTGAGATTTTTAAGCGGTTTCAGACGGAATGGAACCGTTTAGAAAAGACTCATACTTTTGTGTTATTAATGATTTATTAAAAACATCAAAAACACCACCCGAGGGGGTTGAATCTCTGGATTTTTTTGAGCGACAATTAAAAGAACAACATCACCGCGAAGATTATCGCGAAGTTATTCAGCTTACGCTTATATTTTTGGGTGGAAAAATTAAAGAACATTTTAAAATTAGAGCTCCTGGTGCTTTCCATAATGCAAGATGGATGGCAAAAATTATTTATTCACTAAAAATGTTCCTTTACCGACACACTTTTGCGTTACCTAAGGCAACTCAACAACAGTTAGCACGATTTAATGTATTCATTGTAAAAGTATATTTGAAAAACTGGTTTCTGTCTACGTGTGCTGCAATGTCTGCAAACAATGACCTTAATTTGATAAAATCGCTTAAAATCTACGAAGCTGTTGACGAAGAAGTTGCCAAAGCAGTATATAAAGGGTTCTTGAAACATCTGCAGTATTTGGATAGCAATCTCATCGGATTGTGTTTATTTGATGAAACGTTGGATATCGCAGATAAAAAAAAATATATTGAAGCCTTACATACATCAGGTAATTATTTTGTTCAATTCGATGTACGCAGAACATTATATTTCTAACAATATTTTTATTTTCAGCTAACAAAACAAATGTGTGTGCTAAATCCATAGTCGAATCAAACGACGTTTCAACACTACAGCTGCACTCATTTGTTCAAGGCAGTCAGCATACTAAAAACTTGTTATGTGCTCTAGAGATTCCGGAATCATTGTTGGAAACTGATATTACGCAGTGGAATAGCAAACAAGAATATGAAAATGCCATTAAACGAATTAAAAGCTTGGAAGTAGTAAATGACAATGCAGAACGAGGTATTGCATTAATCAAAACATATAATTCGAAATTGTCAACGGATGAAGATCAGAAACAGTTTATTTTGCACTTAGTTGAAGAACATCGAACAATGTATAAAAGTTCAAAAAAATCAGATGTAATTTAAGAAAATATATGCGATGCAATGTACCAAAAACCTAGCAACATGAATTTTGGAAATATCACAATACCGTTCCCTCCCTTTCGTTACGTGTCTTTTGTCACAACCATTGAAAAGGTTAGTTATATCTGCAAATACCGTATTAATGAGATAGTTCCCCATCTTAGGGGTCCAACAAACAATTTTAGCTGACTAAACTCTTCTTTCTCATATAAACAGCTGAATAAACGTTTACTCGGTCAAAATTGTTAATTAGGTTGCAGTCGAAGACTTCCCACTCTACAATATTCGGTAAATGTAGGATAGATAACTCTGAAATTTTTAATCTTAGCTTGCAACGACGGTGCAAAACAGAAATAAGAAACTCACTGATGCACAATGCTTAATCTCTAAGATTAGTATTAGACGAGGGCACCGATCTGTTTCACCTTAAAGAAGCGTCGCATTCCGAATGTAAGTCTCGCAAAAGTTTCCAAAAGGACCACAAAGAGAGCGTCTCTAGTAAATAATTCTCTTTGGTAGTCCGTACGCTAATCTTACAGTCTGTGGATAGAAATCGGTTGAAATTATTATATTGATGCACTAATTAATGAAAAAGAACGAAAGAAGCGAATTTCTCATTGTAAGATAGGTAATATTGAAAAGTTTTGTGAGAAATCATTAAGCTTTCTGACGTCTATCATCTTTCTCTTTCAAGCACGTAGAAAGAATAGGATTGTTTTCATACGTTTTTTGTTTTTTTTTTTTTTCGTATGTAAACAAGCTATTCTTTCTACCTGCTTGGAAGAGAAAGATGATAGACGTGAGAAAGCTTAATGGTTTTAACCTATACGAAAAATATTGACTGGTTAAAGCGCTATTCGCATTACAACGGGCCCGACGCGGGGCGAGACCCGCCGGGGTAATATTTTGAAATGATTGCTTGGATTTTGTATGTGACTGTTCTCACTACGCTGATGTGCCGTGCTGGGCGTGCCGTGCCAGCATAGTGAGAATGCTCACATACAAAACCCAAGCAATCATTTCAAAATATTACCCGGGCGGGCCTCGCCCCGCGCCGGGCCCATGTAATGCGAATAGCGTTTAAATTTGCTGGAAATATTTTTTATTGTTCTTAACGACCCTAATGGAAAATAACTGAGCCACCCTAATGAAATATCATATATTTAATATTGATAATGGCTTACGATTATATAAGAGATGTTTTGATACTATTATCTTATTTTTTTATTTTTCTATAAAATGGACCACCCTAATGCAAAACAAGTGAACCACCCTAATGAAATATCACATATAATATGCTAGCAGTTGCCAACGATGATATAAGACATGTTTCAGTACTATTGCCATGGATATCTCAGCAATTGAATTCAAATCCTCCATATCAAATTCATTTCACTCCTCCACCTCAAAAAATTTCTAAGTCCCAAAAAGTCAATTTTTTTCAAAAATTTTTTTTTTCGAGATAACACCAGATCTCGACGTTTCATGCATTTCTAAGACATTTGGCATCAAAAACAAAAAATCGATTTCGGAATTTTCACGTACCCCCCCCCCTTGGGAAATTTTTCGTGTTTCAAAAATGTCAAACTTTGACCGCTTTGGTCCAACACTTAACGAAGTCAGATTGAGCTCAAATTTTGCATGGGGACTTTTTTTGAGGAGACGAAACTTTTGAGCACTACCCGTTTTTGAAATTCGATGGTCAATTTTTTCCCATACATGCCATTGGCACGCTATCCACCCCCCAAACCAAAAAAAAAAAAAAACATTTTTTTCCCCCCCCCCCCCAAAAAAAAAAAAAAAAAAAAAATAAACACAAAAAAAAACCCCCAAAAAAAAAAATTTTCCCCCCAAAAGGTAAAAAATTTTTTTTTAATAAACCTTCTCCGTTTTTTTAAAAAAATTTTTTCCCCCCTCCCCTTTCTTCCCAAAAGATGGCTACCAAGAAGATCACACACACACAAGCACCTTATCTCGCTCCTCGTGGTTGCACCCACCGGCTGGCTACAAAGACATTATTGGCCCAAGCAACCGACTGCCTAGCACACCACAGCATAATTTATGGCTGCCTAGCCAACGGCTAAGTAGCAACAGACTGCAGCGCAATCAGCTACCTGAGAAATTGGTTGGTCGCCAGTGCACCTTCTATGGTGCTTGCCACCACCAGCTGCCAAATCCAAATTGGCGCCTTGCCGCTCCGCACTGCTGAATGAAGTTAGTGAACCCTCCAGGGTAAATGCCATTGCCAGGCGCCAGCTGCCAAGCCATACTGGCTCGATGCTCCGCACAGTTCCAGTACTGCAACACGAATAAGAAAATTTGCGAAGGTGTACCTGTTTTATATCGTTCACTGCTGCATAAAAGTCCTCCCTTGCTCACATTTGAAATCTGTGATAGGAAAGCACTGTGCATTTAGATTATTTTTTTATAATTCATTTATTAGTACAGGCTCAATCGAATCAACTCTACAGAGCCAAGTTTTCATATTTATATACATCAGTTATCTTAAAACTAAAGTTAGAAGGATAGAACGGATACTCGCGGCTGTCTCGAGTTTAATAGGAATAAATAATTTTAAGGATGGGAAGATGGGCGCCATTTAGAAAATTTAGCCTGCAAAACAAAATTATAAGACATCACCTTTTATTTTCGTGATTTCCACGAAAATAAAAGATGATGTCTTATAATTGATACGCGGGAAAATTTTCAACCGATTGATGTAAACATCTTGAAAATCTATCGAGCATTTATTAAGTTATAAGCGTTTAATTTGTAACGCTATTTCGTGACGGTCGCTCATTTTTAGATTTTCAATTGACACCCTACCCTTGCCGTAAGACGTAGTCTACGTCAAAAACTACAGTAGAACTAGAGAAGTCTTGGAAGTAAACACGATTAGGAACATTCGAAGAAGGGCTCACCTCCAAAGTCATGTACCAATACAGTGGCTTCAAAAAAGCCAAATTTGAACATATTTATTATAGATTAACTGACTTTTACTGGTAATCTCTTCTAAAAGAAGAAAACGGCATAATGAAAGCGGTTGACAATTTTCTGTCTGCTCTTCATTGTATTTATTATGGATGCAACAGTTCCTAGATCTAAAAAGAAACCGGAGATTTTCAAAAATCCTGTTTTGTTTACTTAGAAGATAAAAAAAATTGAAGAACAGAAAACCAAAAACTCTCAAAGCTTGGAGAGATACGTGCGCATTTGCAGAGAATTGGATGCTGAAATATCTCTAGCTTCTGAGAGTTACAACACAAGGGTACAAAAGAACTTTAAATCTGACCCAAAACAGTTCTTTAAATTTTCAACTAATGACTCAAAGCAAATTTGCAACAAGAGTTTAAGAACAGTAACGAAATTAGAGACTATTACTACTTCTCACACTTACATGAACAAATTAATAACGTCTCAGTAAAACAAATAACTGTAGAAGAAATCTCCATGACATTGTAGATGCCTTGAAAGGACCTGGACCAGATGGAATTGCAGCCTGGCTTATGAAGAATTTAGTTTCTGCTTTCGTTAAACCATTGTTTTGGATCTTTAATCTATACCTTCGGTCTGGAAAAATCATTTCTTCTTCCGATTTTTAAGTCAGGAAAGAAATCATGTATCAAAAATTACCGTGGAATCGTAATATCATGTATTTCTAAACTTTTTGAAACTATCGTTAATCAGAAAATATTCAGTAAGGAGTGTATCGAATATAAGCTATCCACATACATTTGCGTTGTACGCATGTATTTGTGATGGTTTTTTATGCTCTGAACACTGCATGCTGTGCGTTTGACTGTCAGTTTTCTTTTGTTTACTTGTTTGTGCGGTTCAAATTCTGCGTTTTCAAAATGTCGCGTATTGAAAAGGAAGTGAAAATTAAGGTTCTGGACACATGGCTAAGTGAGAAGGGTATTACTATGCGAAAATTGGCGAAGCGGTTTGGAATTCATCATGCGAGTGTTAAAACCATCATTAATAAGTTTGGGGAACACTATTCTTTGGATGAGCTACCAGGAAGAGGCAGAAAACCCGGTTCTTCCAACCCGAAACTGGAGCAGAAGGTAGTATCTCTAATCATGAAGAACAAATCAATGTCAATACGTGATTTGGCCAAAAAAGCAGGAACGAGTGTCGGAATGATCCAGCGTATCAAGAGCCGAAACCACCTTAAGACCTACAAGAAGCAGAAAGTCTCGAAACAAAGTGCAGAACAGAAGAAGCGAGCAGCAACAAGGGCCCGGAAATTGTATTCGCGTCTTTTGCAGCGTCCGGATGCATGCGTTTTGATGGACGATGAGACCTATGTAAAGGAGGACTCAAAAACCCTTCCAGGTCCACAATACTTTACTGCCGTCGTTGAGGAGGATGTGAGCGATGCGGACAGGTCGATTCAAGTGGAGAAATTCGGTCGAAAGGTACTGGTATGGCAAGCAATATGTTCCTGTGGTTTGAAGTCAACCATTTTTTACACTACCGGAACTATAAATGCGGAAATCTATCGATCTGAGTGTCTCCAGAAGAGATTGTTGCCTTTATATAAGAAGCATAGTACACCTCCACTGTTTTGGTCGGATTTAGCGTCGGCTCACTATGCCAAAACCACTCTCAATTGGCTTGCGGAAAAGGGTACAGATTTCGTTGAGAAAAATATCAATCCACCAAATTGCCCTCAGCTTCGACCCATCGAACGTTACTGGGCAATCGTGAAGAGGGTCTTCAAGAAGACTGGTAAGGCAGCTGGGAACATGCAGGAGTTCAAAAGAATTTGGGCTCAAGCGTCCAAAAAATGCGATGCAACACTTGTCCGGAACTTGATGAAGAGCATTCGATCCAAAGCTCGAAAATTCGTGAAGGAATAACTTAAATTTCATCCGGTCTTCATTATGTTCAAGTTTAACCTCGTACAATAAAGGATCAATTTTTTGTATGAATAAAATATTGGTTTTCAACATAATTTGAAAGAAAGTTTGTGGATAGCTTATTTTCGATACACTGCTTAAGCTGAAAAACCGCATAACTTGCAATCAACATGGTTTCTGTAGAGGAAGGTCAATAGCAACGAATCTACGTGAATTTGTTTTGAAGGAAATATCTTCTTATCAACATGAGACCCATGAATCTTGTAAATAAAATGTGTTTGTGGACGAAATATGTGTGCTGTGTGATAGACGGACGGGTGTGTGATGCTGTGTACGATAAAAGGCTGAAGGGAATCCCAAAACAAACTCCGAATGAATAAAATACATTCCACTTATGGAGAAGTCCAGTATTTTGCACCCCACAACTGGCAGTATAATTAAATACTCCCGAGACGGTGTTGGTTAGGGTCCGGTAACCCAACATTATGGTCCTTCGAGCCGGAGGAGTGGACAGTAATTTCTGCTAGAACCATTGATATGAAGAGAAAGTATTGATAGTGCGACAGGCTGTGAAAATTGAATAGAAGCAGTTGAAATTGAGCGGAGTTTTATAGGAAGGAACTGACCAACCACCCCAACATTCTCTAACTAACCCCCCCCCCAGCGCAGGAAAGAAAAAAGGGGGAGTTCCTTCCCCTGCCAACAGAGTGTGCCCCCCCTCGCCCTCATACACTACCACCCGCACCAAGGGATTCTACCAACAATATATAAAATAAATAATATGTTTTTTTAAAAACCCCCCCTAATTAAAAATTTTTTTCCACCACCTAAAAATTTTAGAAAAAAAAAAAAAAAATTACACCCCCACCACCATCTTCATACCCCGACGACAGGAAGCTCTTCATGGGAATAAAAACAAAATCAGATCTTAAACAATTTTAGCAAGAAATAGACGTTTTCTACAATTAGTGTATCAAAAGTCTTCTTGGCCTTAACGTAAAAAACCTGAATTAATCCACCGATGGTGAGACTGAACCCTTCTTACACTTCACCAGAATTACGAACTCAAATGTGGCCAATATGGTACTGTATACATATTTTCATCAGAAATTCCAGGAAGAACCAGGAATATTCGATATGTCATACATTCAGTTTTTAAAATGAATTATTTGTCAATCCTGAACGTATTGTTCATCGATGTGATTAAAAGATTGCCATTAATAGTCTTTAACGACCTGTTTATATTAGGTATATAAAAGGAAAAATTACATAAATATGGGAAATTCCATATAATCAGTCCATAGAATGAATTATTACACAATCCTAAGCGTCAATTTTGATTATCGATATGGATTCAAGATGCTTAACAAGTACATGTTCGTTGAAAATTGTGTAGTTATAGTGAATGGAGACTTTGTGTAATTTTCGAATATACTCGTTGCAGTTCAAAACCGGACCACTCGAGCCAACCGATCCTACTCTAATTCTATAGAGTCGCATAGTGTGGCTAGTCCGCTGAATGTGCTATACAACGCACCAGATGCAGAACAATAGAATACAAGCGGCATCGATTGGGGTGAGTGGTCTTGTTCGCTTTTGAACTGCAACGAGTATATTTTCATCTCACAATTATGTGCTCTCAGTTATTGTTTTGGTCATATCTCCATGAAGGATTATCCAATCCTAATGAAATTTTGATCAGTTATTTAAAAATTTTATAAGTTTAATTTGGCGCTAAGAAACCTAAAATCGGTACACAAATAGCTCAGTATGTAATCGGAGACTAAACTGTTTGATTACTATTATAATAGGCCGTCAAGTACTGTTTCGTTCATATCTTCGTAACGAAATGTCCGAATAAAAAAAAATCAATAGCGTTCTATGGGAATGTTGTAGCTTTCATTTGCCGTCAACAGAACTGAAATCGGTTCACAAATGGCTGAGAAACCGATGTGACATTATTTGTAACACACACACACACACACACACACACACACACACACACACACACACACACACACACACACACACACACACACACACACACACACACACACACACACACACACACACACACACACACACACACACACACACACACACACACACACACACACACACATACATACACACAGACATGTGCTCAGTTCGTCGAGCTGAGTCGAATGGTATATGACACTCGGCCCTCTGGGCCTCGGATAAAAAGTCGAATTTTCAAGCGATCTTAATACCCTTCTTTTGGTGTAAGAAGGGTAAAAACATTATATTATATACAAAAAAAAATAAATAATTTTTTTTTTTTTTTTTTTCCGTATTGTTTTTTAAAAAAAAATATAAAAAAAAAAAAGATTTTTAGGTGTTATTATTTTTTGAGATAAAATTATTTTTTACCATAAAATGTTTTTTTTTTTTTTTTTTTTTTTTGTTTTTTTTATTTTAAAAAAAAAATTTTTCTTTCCCCTCGGTGTGACTTTTTTTTTCCCCTTTTTTTTTTTCGGGGCTGGCGTGTTTCATATTGTATCGGTTATTTTTTTTTTTGCCGCGCGGGTTTTCTAACGATTATGAATCATAAATATGATCCCCTCCCCTTACCAGGTGAATTTTGATCCATCGAGCTCTACCCTACTAACATTTAAAAAAAACTCCTTCCTATGATATTTGTGGGGATGCAGAGGTAAACACGGTCCCTAAACAGCAAAGATCACAGATCTATTCCTGCACTAGCGACCAACCAACTCTCACAAGCTTCAATTGACAATTATAGATACAGCTCCATCTCTGTTGAAAGATCTGGAACAAATATGATTACGACAAATGTCACAATGTCCGCTGAAAGATCTAGAACTAATATGATTACGTCGAAAGACGTGAAATGTCACAGTGAGAAACTTTGCCTATGATGGCAACTCTCTAGAGCTTCATTTGTCAATGATAGACTGCAGCGCCATCTCTGCGGCAAGATCTGGAATTGATATGATAACCTCACAAGACGACAAATGACATACTGAAAAACTTTTCCCAAGTCGAGCATTCTCTAGCGCTTCATTTAGAAAAGATAGACTGCAGCGCCATCTCTGCAGCAAGATCTGAAACGTCTGATAATGACAAAACACGAAAAGTGACTTAATAAGAAACTTTGCTCAAGCCGGCAACATTCTAGCGCTTCATTTGGCAAAGATAAACTGCAGCGCCATCTTTTCGGCCTGATCTGGAACTAATATGATGATGTCAAAAGACGACAAACGACATACTGAGAAACTTTGTCCAAGACGGCAACTCTCTATGTTTGTATGTAATTTTGCTGACACATAGAAATCAAAACCTCCTTCCCTTTGTACACGGGAAATAAATTGTTCTTTAAAATGAGATAAACAGGTCATGATTTCATGCATATGTTGTGTTTTTGTGTTATGAATATACACCATGAACAATATTCACGATATCATGAACTATTTTTCCGCCGCAATGAAATCATGATTTGATCGGGTTAAAGCCATGAGCTGAATTCCTGATACTGAAAACTTTATTCATGAATCTGGCAAATCTACTTTATCGACTCTAGATGTAAACAATAAACAAATCGATCGGCAGGATTCGAACCTGGTGTTGGTGTGAAGAGCGGTGATAGGACCTGGTGGATGTACTTACTACACTATTGTAATTCTTGAATAGATTATTGATTAGTGAAAATGATTACACAACTTTAGATTAGAGGCAAAACAACTCTTCCAAAGTTCATGACTCGCATCTGTCATTTCATTCCTGAAACCATGAATAAGAGACATGAATTCATAAAATAAGATAAGAGCTAGTTTCATGGTTTTTTATTCATAAAAACAGAAACGGATTTGTCTCCGTGTAGCAGATTCCCAGTGGCCAATGTTACTGAAACCAGGCTTTTCCACCACCAATGCATTTTTGAGGCCATAACCTTTCAAATGGGGTGCAGCATTGTGTCTAGGTTGAAATTTCATAATTCTAGAAAGGGTTGAAATCCGGGTCAATATTGACCCTGATGTCTTATGTGTCAGTTTTTTTTTTAATATCCGAGGAAGATTAACATTAGCAGTTCATCCGAAAGAAAACACAATACCACTCTGAAAAGCTGACCAAGTTTAAAGAAAAAAGATCGTGAGTTTTGGATAGTTCTGGAGAGTCCATTTAACCGATTCTTCGATACAAACTTATAGTAGGAACTAGGAAATACGTAACGACGTGACGCATGACTTAAGTCAATTGAGTCGATTCAGTACCGATTTGAAATGAAAACAACCTAATAATCAAAGGACGCATGTTTCGAGTAGTTCATTACGTCAATTGACGCAAGTATGTGCTTAAAATCAAATGAACTGATGAACATAAAGACGAAAATGACCGACAGACAAGTTGACAGGAAAAATATTCATCGTGACTCGATAGCAAGAATCAAAATGGAATACATGAAAATGATCTTGCTCGAATCGAAACGATTGCGTAGGAAGTTCATTTTCCTCTTTATGCGTCGATAATGTTGAACCCTGTTTGTGAGTGTAAGGAATTCGGCGCTGATCAAAAGCATTTTTTTGATCTGAAAGCAAATTGTATGCTTTCAGTAAGTATCTGCCACTGGGAACTTAATTCCATGGCTCCGAAAGTTTTTGACGCTAGTTCTCGAGTTGGGAAGTAGGTTACGATAGGTAAGCACATCCGAATAAGGGCAGTTCTAATTACAAATCTTCACTTCATCAAATGAAATTACTTCATCAAATATCTCAGCTGGTGCATGTTCTGCCTAAAACCCGTTCCGTACCCTATGATGACAAAATTGAAAACATAAAATCGCTTGAATCGGATTTGAGTGCAGTTTATTGACCTTTGATAATCCTTGCCCCTTTTCGGAACTGCACATCACGTGAATAGTATGAAATAAAATAATTGATTACTCGTATTTAGACGACAACAAATTCAATACACGAAAATGCAACGTTAGCATGCTAAACTAATATTCTTGACTAATAAGTTTGCAAAAAAAAACCGTCTCCTTGAGGCACGATTACGTTCAAAATAATGTTTCCGTCATAAATCTGTTAAAGCGTGAATCAGAACACTTTGGCTCGAATGTGCTAATTTTCGGAATCCAGTTTGAGCAAATCAATGACCAGATTATCAACGAAAAAAATAAAAACACAACTTGTCAAGCATTTATCTCTCATTTCTGTGTCGTCAAGCTGTCTCAATTTGGCAGGCTGTCTGCCCGGCCGGCCGAAGTCTCTATTTCGTCGCATTGAAAGTCACGCAAATTGGCAAGTACCCAAACTATCACGATTGGAAAAATTTTGCATTCAAGCAGTTACCACAGTCGTTTATTCGGGGGAGGTGTGAATGGATGACTTTTTTTTGTAAATTATTTTGTCTTCATGTTAGGGGGAAGTTGATGTTGAAAATCCCCCAAATATCCGGGTTTCGTCAAACGAGTTGTTGGGGGAGTTTTCGGATTTGGTCGTTTTACTATAAAAGGAGTTCGGCTACAAAGTGGTAACACCACCTGTGTAAAATTCACGAGGAAGGTTAACGATTTAACATCTCGTCGGTTTCTCGTCGACTCGGTGCTTTGACCTCTTAGTTTATTGGCGATTTAATGCAGACTGTAGATTTCGTTTTATTATTTATATTTGTTAATATAAAGTATCCTTAGTAGATATCTTCATAGAAAGGTTATCTTTTCCTCGGAAAGCTAGTTGTTAAATCAGTTTTGCTCTCAACTTCCAGACATTTTTTTCTGAAAAAGGTATCGAGTTTGATCAATAAGAAAAAAGAAGATAACAGGCCATAAACAAATAATATGCTGAGACTATCAGTTGCTATGGCATCACTTTTCACAGTTCATTGAAGCAATTAGTGAGACACCCATTGGGGTCAAAAGTGCCGTGTCGTAAGCTGATCCAGTTTGGCTCACGTTAACATATCGGTTTGAAATGGAGTCGCAAAGCGGCCGACCGGGACGACCTCGAACAGAAAGCTACCCGCTCGTCCGTCCATTCATTAACGGTGTCTATCAGGCATTACTCACATTTCGCCATATCATGCCATGCAGCCTTTTTTTGCAGTCGGTAGGATAGGTTGCGGCGTTCTAAGGTTGCTCGTAAATTGACAACTGTAATAGCCTTCTCAAATTTTTGTACCTCTGCTGGCTGTTGACCGTCGTCGGGGGTACGTGCGGATCATTACAAAACCGAAAGCTTCCTCTTCACCTTAACCTACAAACCGTGGCATGTCGGTTTGGCTTACACCAGCGAAGCAGTTTGTCCGGTGTGCATGCAAACTAGAGAGGCTTCCATTTTCGAGACTGACCCTGAACAATCGAAGTTGACGTCCCCGTCGTCGTCTTCGTCGTCGTTAGTTCACACGGTAAGATTGAATTTTTCACTACATCATCGTTAAGTTCTTCCGATGATGGTTTTAATTTTATCGATTGTATTAACGGAGTCGGAGATATGGAATAGCGGAAAGAACCTCAGCAAATGGTAAGTGCTGAGCTATCATAACAACTCGAGAACGGGTAAATATTTATCCATCATCGACCGTTTTGGCTTTTACGGAGTGCAGCAAAAATATTTACAACCGCCTCTCTGTCTGCTGGAGGAGGGGTAGAAGGGATTTGCTCCCAATTTACAGCAACAGATCGAAGCTCTCAAGTACTTTTTCCTACCTTCTCAAAAGCTTTGGTACCGGTAGCCCAGGAAGAGGCGGACTGTTTACTGTTGAATTATGAACGCAAAACAAAGTGGAACCAAAACAAACAATTTTGCTTTGGATTGTTTGCTACCCACGTGGCCGACGATGACGGTGGGACTAAGGAAACCGACGTATTTTGACCAATGGGGATTACTTGGTTTTTACACTTTTCTACGACAATTAAATGACCAGGCGAGCATGACCGCTTCGGATGCAACGACGTCTAAATTGGGGATTTTTTCATACGGCGATGTTTGGGCGGCGTGGCAAGCTTTGTTTGATGATGAATCAAAATGCGTTCAACTGGAACCAAAAAAAGCGTAGTGTGATGAATCACTGTGAGAGTGCCTTTCTCTGGGGGTTTTGCATTATGTGGGGGTTTTATCGAAAATAATCTATTAATATTCATCGGCTTAATTTCTTGGTAAAGAAACAGGTGGCTGTTGGTATGTTTTGGTGAGCTTCTTTTTTTGCAAACCTTGAGCACTTTCCAGCGTGACGCTACACCACAAGTAGCTACGAGTTTTTCGAACATCACTGATACCGTGCAGAATCAATATTCGGACTTTTCATTGTTAGTTAATTAGTAGTTAATATTTTGGGCGATTGTTAGCGGTGACCTAATCCAACACTAAAATTTACTTGCTGGTAACTGATTAATAACTGCGAAAAGTATCTGGATTTCTATCCAGCACGGAATACGTTTTTGACCGTTAGTTGCTTTTCTTCTAGACATCGAACACAAATAAAATGTTTATTGGAAATTTAGAAAAATGAAAATTTCACGATTTATTTCTTAAATTTTGTGACGCGACACTATCGGATTTCCTTCCAACGATGTTTTGTAAATGGTCTAGTTTCGCGTCAACATTATGCTTATTCTTTCTTGACGATTGAAGCTTATTGCTATCCATGTCACAATTAGTTTATTGCCGGCTGTCTAGTTCTATTTGGCAAAGAGTTCACTAGGGTTGTGTAGGGTTTTAGACGGGTTTGATTTCCAGCCTCCTCTAACGGCAGCTTCTAGTTCGCGACCTGTTCCGAACTGTCTTCCACCTTTATAAACAAGCCGTGCCAGGATGCCGCACAAGCTCTCGATGAGGTTTTGATTCTACGACGGACTACGGGCTATTCAGTGCAGAATCTTGATGCCTCAATCCGAAAATCATTACAAAGATCTCTTGCTGGATTGCCGCATTATGCTGCTGAAACTGAATTTGGATTGGATTTGGATTGGATTTGGATTGGATTTGGATTGGATTTGGATTGGATTTGGATTGGATTTGGATTGGATTTGGATTGGATTTGGATTGGATTTGGATTGGATTTGGATTGGATTTGGATTGGATTTGGATTGGATTTGGATTGGATTTGGATTGGATTTGGATTGGATTTGGATTGGATTTGGATTGAATTGGATTTGGATTGGATTTGAATTGAATTTTAATTGGATTTAGATTGGATTTGAATTGGATTCGGATTGGATTTGGAGTGAATTATCATTGGATTAAATTTAGACGAAAATCTGATCTGAATAAGATTTCAATGGGATTGTATCTGAATTGAGTTTGGAATTGTATTGAACTTGGAAATGGTTTGGGTTTGGATTGAATTTATAATTCGATTGGATATAGATTGGGTATGGATTGAGTTTGGATTTGTATGGGATTTTAATTAGGATTGGATTTGGATTCAATTTAGAATGGGTTTGGATTTGAATTTGGATTGGATCGGATTGTATTTGGTTTGGGTTTTAATTTTATTCGATTTCGATTTCAATTCGATTCGGTTGGATTAGATTGGCTTGGATTGGATTGCTTTGGATTTGGATTGGATTTGGATTTGAAATGGATTTAGCATCAATTTTAATAAGATTTGAATTGGTTTGGATTCAATTTGGTTTGGAGTTGAATTAGATTTGCGTTGGATTGGATTGAATTTGTATTCGATTTAAATTGAATTTGATTTTGATTTCGATTAAATTCTGATTGGATTAAAATTAGATGAATATCTGATTTGGATAAGATTTAAATGGGGTTGTATTTGAATTAGATTTGGCATTGAACATTGATTTGGATGTGGATTCGATTTGGATCTGTATAAGATTTGCATTGGATTTGAATTGGATTTGAATCGGATTTGAATTTGGATTTTATTTGGACTGAATCTAGAATGAGCTTGGATTTGGATTGCATTTATATTGAACTTGGATTTGATTCAAATTGGATTTGAATTGAGTTTAAAATTGAATTGGATTTGTATTGCATTTAGGATGGGTTTGGATTTGGCTAGGTTTTGGATTGAATTTTGATTGGATTTGGAGTGGATTAAGATTAGATTTTAGTTAGATTTGGATTGGATTTGAATTCGATTTTGATTTGATTCGGTTCGGATTTGGATTTGGATTGGATGAATTAGATTTAGAGTTAATCTAGAATTGGTTTGGATTTGGATTGGATTCGGTTTTAGTTTAGGTTGGATTTGAAATGAATTTGGATGATTCATGATCAACAAATGTGTTTGAAAAACTTTGCGGCCTGTCCTGAACCATGTAATTTATTGATGAATGATATTCGAAACAAGTCAAATCCTAAAAATGAGTTGAAGATCTTTAGCTATTCTAGCACGTTCAATGATGCCATGGTATTTCATGTAGGAAAGTTTGAAAAGTTACCTGTATCATCGAGAGATTTTTTTGACAACCTTTTCTGTGCATAACAAAGGGATTTTAACTTATTTTTAAATACACAGTTTGATAAAAGAAATTTTAATGGAGCATCTTATGCGACGCTTCTTATGAAATGTGGTTTGGTATAATGTTTTAGACAAAAGATATGACATTGATCAATATTATTAAGGCCCAGAGACGGCAGATATCAATTCTTTATGTCATTGCGCAAATGCGATTATATGGGGTAGATGAACTTTTTTTTACTGTAGTTGTTGAGTTTTCCATCCGAAAAGACATTCGGTTATCTCGGGAATCGAACCCTTAACCTCCGGATAAAAAACTGACGTCAAAGCCGGTTTTTTTTTCACTAGGGCGTATCTACAATTGAGAGATTCTCTCCGGGCTCGCTCTCTTTCATTCATTACAGTGCCATTATAAAACTTTCGAGGCATTCTTTAGTACAAATCGAAACACAACATTGCTGGCTAGCATACTCTACAAATAGTAGAATGAAAAACGTAAATGTGATTGATTTATGAATGAAAGAGAGCGAGCCCGGAGAGAGTCTCTCAATTGTAGATTCGCCCTAATGAAAAAAAAAACCTAGAAATAGCTCTCCGGTCTTAAGTTTTATACAGCATTCCAACGAGGCTGGGTCGACGATCAGTTCGAGGGCAAAAAGTTATCGAAATTCTCTAAAAAGTACGTGGTTTGGCAGGCTATATGTAGTTGTGGTTTGAAGAGCTAAATCTTTCAGAATTTCTGGTACGATTAATAGACAAGTTCACATCAAAGAGTGTCTGCAAAAATGGCTACTACCATTCATACAGAAGAACTCGAGTTCTGTGTTACTTTGGCCAGATTTGGCGTCTTACCAATATGGGAATGCGGCTCAGTATGAACTGGGGAACAACATCAGTATTGTATCAAAGAATTGGAATCCTCCGAACACCTCTGAAATTCCAATGGAAAGCTATTGCGTTATTGTGTAGCAAATCCTTTGCCAATCAAAATAACAGGCAAATAATAAGAAAGATTTTGCTAAAAAGTGCGATTCAGTGGCATTCAGACAGGTGACTGAGGAAACTGTACAAAACTTATGTTTCAAAGTTCAAGCACGCGGATATAACAAGTCCGAATAATAATATTCTGATGCAAATGAGTTGTCAATTAACAAAACTTTCTTGGCTCGAGGAATTAATGGAAGAAATGTAATCCTGCGAGTTTTTCTATGGCTAGATTTCACAGTGCGTTTCCCTTACATCGCTTACGCACTAAACCGATCCAGCTCAGCTATTATTATTTCGGCTATTCAGCTCAGTCCTTGAAGTTAAATGTGAAAGGCATGCTAAAATCTTCGTCTGTCTGGCAACGCGTAGCATTTCCTCATAAGCTCTCGATTCTCTCGAACGCGAAAATGCTATCTTCTTCCGTTAAGTCAATATGTTCAATTGAAGAGACAGTGAAAAGTACAATGATACCCAAACGGTCCATGAACGGTATTCGATGGAGATTTCAATGATCTCATTTGAGTGAAAGAGTTTCAAATATGCTTGCTGATTTCGCCGAAAGAAGACTGCATGCTTAAGCAGAACAATTTCAACCATCAATTCCGGGATCAGCGTGTGACTCATGATGATCGAAACGCAGGAGAACCGGCTTTTTACTGGACCATGAATTAATGCTCCTAATTTGAATATAAGTTCTTCTTCTTGGCTTGTTTGCTTTGTATAAAAGCGTATTGTCGGCTCTCAAATTAATATTGTAGATTACTTTCACAAAAATGTCACTGCCTGTGTAATATTTGTGTTAGTATAATTTTACAAAAATTGAGAAGTCATCCCACTCAAAACATTTCTTTCAGCATGACTTAGCTGGGCCATTTTGACTAGGTAGAGGAAGCATTGGATGAAAAAGAATTGATAAAAATACAATTTATGTCTCTGCCATTTTTAGCCATTAAAATGATGCTGAATGTTTTAAAATCGAGAGCTCGCTCAGTCAATTTTTTGTGAGAATTTAGCAGCAAATATTACAATTTTCTGATACTTTTTGCAACAGCAATAAAAGTGTGTTCGTTTCCTGGTCACTGAAATCAAACAAGGGGGTTAGAAGCCTCTAAGTGTAAGTCACAATGTGGTCAAAGATGAGTTAGGTATGCTAGAAGTTTCGTGAAGATTTACCACCCTGAGTTATTTTTTACAGTGAACAGAATATCGACTTGATTTTAATGCTCCATGTTGTTTGTATACGAGCGAGAAATACATACAAACTTTGAAACTTGCTTGCCTTGGCTTCTCAATTAAAACCCTCTCAGTTTATGTAACCTGAAGCCACAGAAAATATTTGGTCGTTTATTATAATTTGTCGTTGAGTTTTGTTCAGATACTTCTTCTATTCTCGATTCTTTGGTTTCCATTTAGGAAGATCCCACTTCCACATGGTTGAATTTATTTACATACCTGCTTTTGATGTGAGTACTTGCGAAAATTGTCTTTCAATTTGTTCTTCAGTGAAGACTGCACATATTAGTAAGAGTGCGTATAAAATGGAACTAAAAAAAGACCTCCTCCAACCGTTGTAATATTGCAACTCAATAACGATTCAATCACCAAATCAGTACGAACAAACAAACTGCTGCTGTTCATGCCAGCTTAGGCGCTGCTTATGGCCACAGCAACACATTAGTCGAACATTTTTATGTGTTGATGCAAACGGTACTAATGGGAACGATGGAGGATAAAAAATATGAGAGGTTCGTTGACACCCATGAAGATGGAATGGCTAATGTGATCTTGGTAGTGGGATTGCAAAATTGCACATGATGGAGGGCGATCTTTCTTTAATAAAAGGTTGTGAACTTCATAAGTTGAATATTTTGTAGGGTAAGCTTTACACCTCGAGATATTGAGAGTTGCGAGTTTTACCAAATTGGGAATTGCATCCCTGTAATGTTGACAAAAGATTATTCGTGCAAAATCACTTTTCTGTAATTCTTAAAACATCATGCCATCAAAAATACATACTTCCTATCATGCCATCAAAACATATTTCCAAACGATTAATCATGAACTTGTTGTCGTACGTTAATGCACACTGTTACTTTTACCAATAAAAAAATATGCAAATAGTAACTTGCAAAAATCTCAGTAACTACAATATGCAGATCAATTAAGGATTACTCAAAAGCATCTTTCAGAGCAAGACTGCACTGTCATTTGAAAAGCAAACCGTAACATCGCTTTACATTTTGAACGTTTATTGTCCTTAACGAAAATGAAGAAATTAACCGCATTTTAAGAAGAAAAACGCCGTATTTTCGATTTAGTCTTCAATTCACAAACAAACAGGTTCCTCGACCCCCCCCCCCCTATTCAAGAATGTATTGAGAACATAAATTTCAAGTTAAGCAACACAGCTTGAAATATCTCCATTTGCTAACATTCGATTCCTCTCGAATGCTACGTACAGTGACGGACAATACAATAAGACCAAAGCCCGTTTTTTCATTTTAAATTGACATTTTTGGGGACTTGTCTTTCATTTCACCGTGAAGTAATTTAGCTGGAATTTCGGCTATAGCCTAGAAATAACCTGAATCTGTAACAAATTCTTAATCTGTCAGTCAACACTTTAGAAGTTACAGGCTCCACTTACGACAAAACAATAAGGCCACCTTTTGGTTTCCATAGTTCAGGCTATGTTTATGAATTTGAATTACGATCTGTCGTATACTGATGTTAAAATAACTCGTATAACAAAAATCGATATTCAGATCCTCAAATTTGAGAATTCTGCAAGGAAATTAAAATGTGTTGTTTTTGTTTTGTAGTAAGCGCTATTTGTTACTTTCAAAGTGGAGACTCAAAATTATGGATTTAATGCAGACGGACATTCAGATTACTACTTACTCTAGACTACAGCCGAAATTGGTCCTAGGGAAAATGAAAGACAAGCTAAAACATGACCATTTTGTATGAAAATTGGGCTTATTGGTCTTACATTTACCATCACTGTAGATGTTCAGACTCTTGCCTTCTTGAAATCAGGGTTGCTGCTCGCATTTATCCAATAAATGCACTCGTTGACCGATAGCACTTCTCATACAATGTTTTCCGTACCGCGATGTATGACAAAATGATGGCATTTGGAATTTGCTACAACTTCCATCCATCGCATCACGACAAGCGATTTGTTTTGATATAGATAATCGCGCTTATTCACCACTCACTCGCCGCGAAGCATCGCATCGCATCGCCGTGAGTAAGTGGTGAATAAGCGCGATTATCTATATCAAGGCGAATCGTTCGTCATGATTCGATGGATGAAAGTTGTAGCAAAATCCAAATACTATTACTTTGTCATACATCGCGTTACGGAAAACATTGTATGAGAAGAGATATCGGTCAGCGAGTGCATTTATTGGATAAACGCGAGCAGCAACCCTGCTTGAAATGAACAACTTTTAGTAAAGTTGTGATGCCAGATTATGCTCTTGAATGTATGCGTTGATAGTAGAAAATTCGTTCGATTTAATGTTTATCATTTAATCCATGAATTACATTTATTTTGTTGATTTCATTAGTTTCATTACTTTCATATATTTAATTAGTTTTATAACTTTAATTTTATCAGTTCCATTGATGCCATTAGTTTCGTTTATTTCATTAGTTTCATCAATTTCATTTTTTCCAATTTCATTTCATTAATTACGTTCGTTTAATAAGTTTCACAAATTTCATTGGTTTCGTTGATTTCATTAGTTTCATTATTTATTTATTTAATTATATATATATTTTTTTATTTTTTTCGTCAAACTTACGTAGACTATTACATTTACATATAATTTTTTTCTTTTTTTAATTTCCTTATGCTGTACTTTCAGATTAGATAAAAAAAATTCAAAAATTTGTTTCATTAGTTTCATTAGTATTATTAGTTAAATCCATTTGTTTTATTAATTCCTCTAGTTTTCCGTTAGTTTCCATTACTTAAATAAATTTCATTTTTATACTTAAGTATAATTTATTTCGTTAGTTGAATAAGTTTTATAAATGTAATTAGATTCCCTTATTTCATTTGTTTCGTTAATTTCATTAGTTTAATTCTTTCCATTTGTGTCATTAGTTTTATTAGTTGCATTCATTTAATTTATTTCATTAATATTATTGACTACGTTAATTTCATAATTTTAAGTAATTTAATTAATTTTATTAATGTCATTAGTTTGAATAATTTCATTAATAACATTATTTTCATGATTCCCATAAATTTCATAATCTTCATCACGTCCATTGATTCCATCAATTTAATTAATTCTATTAATTTTATTACTCCCATCAATTACTTTTTCTTGATTTATTCTATTTATTCCATTTATTCAATTAATTGCTTTATTTTCAATAATATGATTACCTGCATTATTTTCATTAATTTTATTTATTAGGATTATTTCATTTATTTCTTCGATTTTAAAATTGTCATTAAATTAATTAATTTCAATAATTGCATTAGTTTTATAAATACAATTCACGTCATCTGTTTCATTATCTTCATAAATATTATTAATGTGATAAATTTATTTTATCCCATTAATTCACTAACCCTTATGTGTTCAACAAGAAAATAACACCTTTTAGTGATCGACAGGGTACCCGGGTACCTTCCAAACTCAAATGTTTGTAACTCTGGCATTAATTGACCGATTTCAATTCTTATGGCACCGTTAGATTCAAAATCTCATTTGTTTCATTATAGTTATAGACAATGTCCGTTTGGAATCATATGGTTCACGGAAATCCGGGTGTCCGGGGCTGTGGTCCGGTACGGAGACACTTTTTAGAAATATCAATTAAATTTCCTGAAATGGATGTCACAATCCTTGGAATAATTCCTGAATTATATTCCATTGTGGGCCATATGCTGACTTGTTTCTGGAACGGCCATTCTCTAACAGGTTCCTGTGGGGCCTAGGGTGGCCATGAACACATCAAGGAGGAAATCTTTGCAATATGGGTATCAAAATTCATGAAATTTCTCCAGTTCGCTATTTTTCAACGTTTTGTGGTTATCTGATGATCTGTCCACGGACCGGTCATTCCGGAACAAGTTCCCGTGAGGCCTCGAGTGGCCATGAACATATTTAGAAGGAAACCCTGGAAATATGCGTATTGAAATTCATGAAATTTCGCCAGTAGGATATTTTTCAATGTTTAGTGGCCATCTGATGATTTGTCCTCGGACCGGTCGTTCCGGAACAGGTTCCCGTGGGGCCTCGGGAGGTCATAAACATATTTAGAAGGAAACCCTGGCAATATGAGTATCATATGGAGCGAATGAGTTTTTGAATCTTACGGTGCTAAAAGAATTAAAATCGGTCAATACTTAATTGCCAGAGTTACAAATATTTGAATTTGGTGGGTACCCTGTTGATCACTTAAGGTGTAAAAAATTGAACTATACATCATGTTTTTATGCAAAAATTTGCCTTTCAACTTTTACTTAGATGTCACTGAATTTCAGCTTCCTTTTTTAAAATAAATTATGAAATTTCGTAATGTAAAATCTGAAAAGGTACCCGGGTACTGTGTTTAACACATGAGGGTTAATATCATTAATTTCATCAACTATATAGTTACAATAATTTTTATAGTTTCATATATCTCATAAATTTCCTGTTTATCATGTATTTCATAGATTTAATTAATATCATAAGTTTATTTTATTTTATAAACATGAACGCCCCCAACCCCTCTGAAACAGAAAAAATCAAATTGTAAACTAATGATACTCCATCGTTAACTAGTGGATTTTGATGCGGTTTTTTGCAATAGATCATAAAATTATCCTAGTTTGTGTATCTGCACTGGTTATTCCGGAAATGTCCGTAGTTTTGGATTCCAAGATGGGAGTACTGGGGTAAGTACCTGTCCAGGGATACTTTTAGATGCAATGTTGCCATGCGGCATATCAAACGTCACTGCGGCCTTGCGGGATCCAAGTTCCTCCTGGAAAATGACCATAATCAAATCATTACCAAAACCGGGCTTGCGACAAATCAAACTTCACAATTTTGCAAAACTAGGTCTTTGGGGGACATTCTGAGGTTTATCATACTGGCCGCTTGGGGTGGCTCTGCGGGATTTTGATCCAAGTTCCTCTGGGAAAGTGGCCATAATCAATTCATTACCAAAACCTGGCTTGCGACGTATCAAACTTCATGATTTTGCAAAACTTTGTCTTTGGATGACATTCTGAGGGTGTCTGAACATACTGGCCACTTAGGGAGGCCTTGCGGGATCCAAGTTCCTCCTGGAAAGTGACCATAATCAAATCGTTACCAAAACCGGGCTTGCGACATATCAAACTTCACGATTTTGCAAAAAATTGGTCTTCGGAAGACATTCTGAGGGTGTTTGAACACATTGGGTGACCCTTCGGAGTCCGAGTTCCACCGAAAAGTGGCCATAATCAAATTGTTGCCAAAAAGTGGCTTGCGACACATCAAACTCCATGATTTTCAAAACTAGGTCATGAAACGACGTTTTGAGGATTTCTGACCATACTGGCCACTTAGGGAGACCCTGTGGCATCCGAGTTCTTCCGGAAAGTAGGCATATTTAAATCTTTCCGAAACCTTGCATGCGATACATTAAACGTTATGATTTTTCAAAAATAGTTTGGCAAAATCATGAAGTTTGATATGTCTCAAGCCAGGTTTTGGTAAAAAATTGATTGGCCACTTTCCCGGAGGAACTCAAAATCCTGCAGGGCCACCTCAAGTGGCTAGTATGGTCAGAATGTCCTCTGAAGACATTTTTTTGCAAAATCATGAAGTTTGATGTGTCGCAAGCCAGGTTTTGGAAAAAGATTTGTGTATGGCCACTTTTCCGGAGTAACTTGGATCCCACAGGGCCTCTTTTAGTGGCCAGTATGGTCAGAATTCCTCAAAATGTCTTCGGATGACCTAGTTTTGCTAAATCATGAAGTTTGATATGCCGCATGCCATGTTTCGCATCTAAAAACATACTGTCCACCATCATTGGACAGGTACTTACCCCAGTACTCCTACCTTGGAATCCGAAACTACGGACATTTCTGGAATTATCAGTGCAGATTCACAAACTAGGATAAATTTTTGATCTATTGCATACCCCGGATGGCAGATTATTATATTTATCCGTTTTTTCTCTTCCCTTCATTAATCAATAATAATCATATTTATTTATTTAATAATAAATCATCTGTCATTAATTATTATAATTTATCTTATTATTTCTTTTTTTCTTTTTTTTCTTTATCTCAATATAATTTTAATTCTCATCCTCATTTTTATATAACTAAACTCTATTTTATTTGAATTTATTTAATTATATTTTTTTTATTAATAAATTTTCTCCCATTTATTTATAACATTTTTTTTACAATTACTTTTAAATACAAAAATGTAATAACGGGTGTCCACTAAAAAATGAGAATGATTTCAATACTTTTCCATCAGAACAAAAACGGCCGCATAGAAATGTCACTTTAGATGAATGAATCGTTGCACTCTCCAGAAAATTTTCATACACTCTTATTTCACTCTAACATGTTCAGTCGTGTTCAGCATGCCGTCGAAACAGGAAGAACTGCGCGCGCGCGTTGTACAATTCTTTCAAGCGAACGAAGATCGTGGAAAAAAATACACGGTGGACCATTTTTGTCGTGAAAAAGTTCCGGTATCCACCGTATACCGTATCCTGGCATGCATGAGAGTAACCCGGAAGAAAGGTTGCGGCCGTCCAGCGAAAATAATGAATGAGAAAACGCTCCGCTCGCTGCGCAGCATGTTCAACAACAAGGATTCGGTAAGTCAACGGGAAGCAGCCCGAAAGTTCCATTGTTCGAAGTCACTCATCTGCAAGACGCTAAAGAAAGAAGGAATAGTGTGTAGAAAGAAAACCAGATCCCCAGAGTACACAGATGAGCAGATTCAAACCGTGAAATCCCAATGCCGCTGGATGACTCGGAATTACGGCGGAAAATCTTTCGTTCTGGACGACGAAAGCTACTTTCCTCTTTCGAAGTCTCAGATACCGGGAAACGACCGATTCTACACTAAGGACAAATCTACTACTCCTCCAAAAGTAATGTATAAGTTCAAGCACAAATTTGAATCGAAGGTTATGTTATACATCGTAATATCCGATAAGGGTATTTCGAAGCCGTGGTTCAAACCAAGCGGTTTGGCCATCAACCAGGAGGTGTACCAAAGAGAGTGTTTGCAGAAAATACTCATCCCATTTCTTAAACAACATCACTCGGATGGCAAATACGTGTTTTGGCCGGACAAGGCATCATCGCACTACGCAAAAAAAACGCTAACGTTTTTGGAGAGCCAAAATATACCATATGTCCCAAAAGACCGGAATCCGACAAATTTGCCACAGTGCCGTCCTATCGAGGATTTCTTCGGTCTTTTGAGCTCCATGGTATACAAGGATAATTGGAAGGCCAAGAACACCAAGCAACTTACCAACAGGATCAAAAGCTGCATCCGAAAAATCGATGTGGCTGCCGTCCAACGGTCATGTTCCAGCATAACGACTAAGCTGCGCCGCACAGCGGACCACGGACCATATGACAATATTCACTAAACTTAGTTTGAAGATTTAAGTTGACCCTTTTAATAAAATAAATCAGTTTGAACAAAACTTCACTGGTATTTTTTTCCTGACCCATTCTTTTCGTTCTCATTATTTAGTGGACACCCGTTAAAAACACATCCCCAAAAAACCACATACTCCCACACCCCCAAAATTAACATCTCAAAACAAACAGAAGTTGCTCGCGGATTCCAGAGAAAAGAACATCGTTTGTACAAATTTGGGCTAGAACTGATAAGTCATTCCAAGACGGAGATGCCAAATTTGACAACATTTGTTAAAATGGTGTTCATCCTGTCGAAATGCGACGATGGAGCAAGGATTTTCAATAAATGAAAAGTTTCTGGTGGTGAACCAAACTGAAAGAGTTTGGTAGCTCAGAGAATCGTCTATACATTAAAAATATTGTTTCGTCAATTTGCTCCTTTTGTAAATACTGTTTTCGTACAATGAACACATGTCTCAAACATTGTTAGCAACATTCGTACTGCTTGTCATCAGCGAAATGCTTGTATTACACCTTACTCGTACAATGCCCGAATTGAATTTCCTGCAAACCAGACCATCGCTGCTCCTCTTCTATCGTAGCCGAACATGTTGGTATTGCTGCTGTGGCGGCAAGAATCATTTGTTCACCTCGAAATATAATTAAAAGTGTCACATGCTTCGAATCGAAAATTTTGATTTCATCTTCATTTATCTCTCTATTTCTGACAGATCACCATAGAGAGATCTTGAGAGATGATCCACGGATTCAGTAGTAGCTCTTCCCCATTGTTGGAATCAATTCTCATTAAACCGAAACATTAAGGTGAATTGCTGCTCCATGTATTTTTTCCAATCTTTTATCTCTCTCTCTCTCTCTCTCTCTCTCTCTCTCTCTCTCTCTCGCTCGCAAATTTACCTCGCTATTTCAAATTTATAAATCTCGATTGTTAGTGAATGAACATCGAATCGAACTGCATCCGATTGCTCGCAGCAAGTAAGCACACAAACTGATATGATGAAATATTCAATATCTAGTGAATATTCTGAGTTATATCAATTCTAAATTTTGAAGTAATGGCTGCCGTCGAAAATGCTTCAGCGCAAGCCCTTAAAAAATCACGATGAGACCTCTCCCTCCCCACGGTTGCGCTTTTTTCGAGGTTCATTTTGAGTCGATAAAGCAGAACTGTCAAAAATGCATGCAACGGTAAGGACCAGCGAGACGTCTCTATTTTTGTTTTTCAACAAAATTGTCGTAGTTCTTTGGCCGGTTTTCGTTCAATACTCTTTTTGAACATACAAATGTTTCCTTCTTTTGACAGCATATGTGGCACTGCATACGGAGTAAGCTTCAAAATTGTACAAATCAATTTCGTTGTAGAAAACAACGAATGCATTTGTGAGTTGAACGATAAATTTCGTAGTTTAAACTTAATTTTATTATTTTGGGAACTACCAATTTAACAGCTTCAGATAGGCGAATTTTGATCGCGCCCTTAACTACAGTTCAAGACAATCTATAATTTGTAAGAGACATTATCAATTTTTTAGTATCTGTTGTCTGTCATTCGCGTTCACCTGACCTGTTCCAGTGCATGATTCTTAGTGTTCGATATTCGACATTTCGCAGCAGGTCTTGGTTTTACGTTAAAATTTAATGTACATTTATCACCACTATTCCTAAGAGGTATTTGGAAAATATTTTGAGTTTGTTTCAATCGAAGCTTCGAGTAGGATTAACTTAGACCTCTGGGAATGAATCGTTGACAACCCAAGGGAAATTTTCTCATAGTTCTAGTAAAGACACCATAAGATTCGCAAAAAACCCTGAGTGAATCATTGCACAAAATTGTGATGGACATTTAACCAACCTGCGATGATCAACTCAAAATCCCCGTCTACTACGATTTTCAAAAATAACCCACAATCGGTACTTACTTTTCCCCAAAAATCCAGTTCCTCCGGTGATGAAAACACTGGTCCGTTCGTAAAACTGCTGAATCTCGGTCATTTTCTGCTCGACCTGTGCCGGACTGGTGGCGACGGTCGCATCCAAAGTCGGTTGCTGCAGTTTTGACGCCGCGGCCGCAGCTCCGTCCTGATACGATGCCACGGTCATTGCGTGTTTGTTTTTGTTTGTTTTTGTTTCTTCTGCACCGTTTGCACTTTATTCACCTGTTTTTTCCCCACTCGAGCGTAAAATTTCGGTATTGCACTAGATAGAGCAGCACTGCCCAACCGGTCGAGAGATTTCGACGATGGGACAACCACGTGCACGCGCCCGTTTGCTTGTACTGCGAGATTGTGGGTCCACTTTTGACCGCTAACCGAACGACCAGGTTACGCGGTTTCGAAAAATTTCCTTCACTTCGTTCGCCGTGTTGCACTGAATTACACTTTCAACTCTTTCTTCACCTAATCACTCGAGTATTGGGAGAGGTTATAATTGCAGCGATTTTCTTCGGCTTAGTATTTCTCATAAGAACTGCAGCAAAAACGACGATTCCGACACTACTGGTTTGGTTTTTCGTTTTCCTTTGAGGAGAGGGTCGGTTCAACGAGACGGTGTCCGTGGGGTAGTGTGAGTTGGGAGCGTTCAAGTGCTACTGCCACCACTCAGCGTCGTCGTCGTCGGCGTCTTCGTCGTCGTCGCCGTGCCGTTGTCGCTGTTGGAGAAGAAAATTAAATGTGTTACAATAGGTAGCTAGAGTCGGTAATGAATGTGGCGGCCTATGATTTAATACTTTTGGTTGGCCTATTCTGTTTCTGGTGCTCGGGTTTCAGTTGTGCGGCGGACAAGTGTGATGATTCCGGTACGTGGACGAAATGAACTCTGAACTATTGATGATGGGGGAAATCTTTTATTTCAGGGATGAAATCATAATTTTTGATTTCATAATGATGAAATCCGGGAATGGAAAAACCCTTAAGATGCACGAAATTTGTTAGTACATACAGTTTGGGCAATACATTTGAAAATCACAAAAAAAGTTAAGCTGAGATACAGCGTATCAAACTGGATAATTTTTAATGAAAAGCTGTACATTGTCTAACACTGCAGCTATTTTTGAGATTTGTGCCATCAAGTGGACAAGTGGTCAGTTAAACATGTCATAATAACGGATATTTGTGGATTCCTTACGTGGACGTACTAAGAAGAAGTCGGTTTTAGGAAATTTAAGTTGGGAAGAAATTTCTGATCGGAGGGGTACGAAATCTTCCTCAGCGGATTTTCAAAGCTGTAGGTTTAGCGAATAATAAACTAATAAAGCGTTTCGAAACAGAACTTTAAAAATAATGTGTGATGAACCATTATTTAACTAATCGAATCTACTCTCCTCTTTTGTAACTTGAGTGGATTGCAGAGGATATCATGTATCCTACTGCTACCTTCTTTCAATGTTACCTGTTAGACCGTGGAACTTGAACATTCACAGTTGGCAACTATTCCCAACCCGATCAATTGATTTGTTTTACAAAGTTAACTGAATTTGACGTTTGATTTCGACCATTCTGCCATTTACGTTGGTTGTCAGTTTACTTACATATTCTGAACGGTTGAATGCAGACTCCACAGTTTTTCTCGTGGCAGTCTATTGAGCGAAGTGCAAATGCTAACCAAACAAGTCCACCGGTTGTCTCAAATCAGCAGAAGCAAGCACGCTCAAAAGTACACCGCCCTCATTCGCCAATTTTTAGGTAGAATCTCCATTCATAGACAAACATTTCCTCGGGGTACTGAATTTGAAATCATTTGCCGGCTTTTGGTATCCGAACGGCTTCAAGCGGCTCTAGATTTGTACACGGCTCATAGTCCATCCACTTTCGTCAACATCATCAGCAGGTTGAGCAGCTGGTTTGTTGTCATTGCTGGTTAGCATGAGACAGCCAGTGGCAACGATGCTAGTGGTGGTGTGGTGGTGTGCAGTATTTTTGCAATTTTTACATAACCGATACATTTCTGCACTGTTTGGCCAGGCGTGCGCTCGGATGAGGGCCGAGAGGTCGGCACGGAGGTCCGATTACTTAAGCATAGTACAAGTGTGTGACTACCTGTGATGACGACGGCGACGACAACGACGCCTGTCAGCAGGCGCACTTACCACAATTCTACAAGAGACAAGAGCACTGGTGGTTGATGGCGAAACAGATTTGATTTGCTATGCCATGGAAGGAAAATAAACCTTAGATAAATATTCGATCAAACAGGTTTGGAACAGTTTCGACCGTGAATGATTTCTGCTCTCCCGAATAAAGTATCATATATTTCACAGTTTGCTTCCTTCTCCCCGGATGCTCTTGGGGGTGACGATAAATCACGGAAAAGTTTAACAAACCGATGATGCCATAGAAAACGGTGGGTAATACGAATTCCCAAACTAATTGGATAATTTTCTCTACCAGCTGATCGTAGGGTTCATGCAGGATATCATCCGTTCATTGTTGAAGGAAATATAAAAAGAATGGCTAATTTTTAATTATGAATCGCAATAAAATCCTTGGGGCAATTAAAAGTTGGTTGAATTGCACTGGTGCACTTAACGCCATTTCCCCCTTTCGCGCACATTATGAACGTAACGTCGTAAAAAATTACAAAGGTGGCACTAATTTATGTTACCATCAAGCAAACCTGACCATATCATTGAGCAAGAATGACAATGAAATAAAAAAAAATACCAGTTAAGTCTTCCGCCCAGGCAGTAATTTACAGCCACTGCGAGTGATAAACCAAAGCAGGACATGCCCAACACCTACCATCTCCGGTGAGTATGGTTTTTGGAAACATCGTGTGTAATTGCGATTTACGGCTCGTCTCAAAATTCGCGGACAAAAAAACTTCTCTCTTTTCGCTTGAGTTGCTAGCCTTCGGCGACGGCGCTATTATTGTAGCTATCGATTTTAAATTCGGGATGGCAGTAATGAGTTGATTGACGGGATGTACGATGGTAAATTTTACAGCGGAACAGATAAGCTTCTGGGTACTGAATTGGTTGGCCTTGCTGGGCGACGAATATCCGAGGCTTTCGGTGATTTATTATCTATTTTATAATCGACAATTTGTTCTGAATGATGGTTGTAAATATCGTTTCATTCAGACGAGTAAGATTTATATGTCATTCATATGGCCTACTATTGTGCTATATCAAGGTTCGAACGATCATATGCTCAGAACGGGCTAAGTACCATCACTATAATTCTTTGTACAAGTTGTAATAATATAGAATTAAATCTAATTCTTGACCTTTATCAAATTCGAATGTATCTGTCTCTATACCTATAAAGATTGTACTCGAAAAAAACAGACAAAAATGATCACCAAAAATATTTTTGCAAAGTTGGTTTATACATCCTCCTCTCCTAGGCTAAATACCCGCACCTTGGACTTAACTCTACATATCAAATCCTGTGCAACACTTGTTGTTCGGGACGAATGACCCCTAGGGTTAAAGTCCCGTAAAAAACAATAAAGAAGAAGGAGCAACACTTGCGCCATTTTTCTTACATACTTTCATCCACTCTTTCTTCAAATCGTTTTTGAAGACCTTCCCTGTTTTCCGGAGCTTGCCCTCCATAATCACCCAGAATTTTTCTAATGGGTGAAGTTCTCGCGAGTTTGGCGGATTTGCCTCCTTCGGCACAAAAACAACATCGTTGGCTTCGTACCACTCCATCAGTGGTTTCGGTGATGGATGGCACGATGCCAGATCCGGCCAAATCGGAGTGTCACCTTTGTGGGACCGAAGGAAGGGCAGCATGCGCTTTTGGAGGCATTATTCTTTACATATTTGGCCGTTGATGGTGCCGGTCGTTATGTATGGCTTGCTGAATTTGCAGCACTCACAGATGGCCTGCCACACCTAGTACTTCTTGGCAAATTTGTCGACTTTCTTATTTTGGAACTTCTCCGGGACATCCATGCGGGACTTGCCGACCAAAAATTACAGGCCGGGGATCTGTTTGGCGTCCGCTTTAATGTAGGTACGTCTCGTCGTTCATTACGATGCATTTCGGCTACACCAATTACTCGCGGTACAGCTTCCTGGCGCGGGATTCGGCCACCGTATTCTGTTTATCGGTTCGGTTAGGCGCCTTCCTTACCTCAAAGTCCGGCCCGCTCCATTGTTTGCTGGGTGAACCAGAGGGAAGAGTTGACCATCTTGGCCACGTCCCGAATCGAATGGTATGGATTGCGCTCGAAGTAATCCCTCACCTTCCTTGCGATTACGGTATCGGTCGGCTTCGCTTTTCGGCTCGCCGCTGGGTCGTCTGGGTCTCCTTGAACGATTTCACCACACGAGAGATGGTCGAATTGTCGATTCCCAACTGTTTCGTGATCCAGATGTGAGACTGGCCTGGATTTTCCACGACCGCTCCAATATTTTTTGTCGAAGCACTTCTTACTTGGAAGCCATCTCGATAACCGCTTGACAGATTGTGACGAAATTTTGCACATGTAAACATTACACCCTACTTCAGTTTTACCCAAAATTTCTACTTATGCACTAAAAAGTTATACACAAAAAAAAGTGTTGCATATTTTTCGAGTACAATCATTGTATGGACAGCTGTTAAATATTTTCCGACTAAAGGGTGTCTACGGTATAATTGCATCAGGTTTGAAAAGCTGTGACATTTTACCCATTGAATTAATTTTCATATAATTGAAACGGCATTTGTGTGTTTTGTTTGCACTGTCGGAAGTTTTATTTTGAAAATTTTAATAGTTTCGAATATCCAGTCGGAGAAACATGAACTGTATGTGAAAATGGTAATAAATCACCGATCAAAGATTACTTCCCTTAGACAAAAGAGGGGTAAAATAGTGTTAGAAATAAATTATAAATAAATTCTGTTTCTTTTATGTCATGAAACGCTTTCAGGTGGTCTTGCCATTTATGTAAAAGTAGGACTGAATTGTTAAGTTATGGAAAATCGTAATGTTAATGGATTTCACATTGTACACGTGGAAATCAAGAGCGGTGGCTCTTAATACGAAGCCTATACAGACCACCATCATTTGGCTTTAACCGATTTCATGAACATATTGAAAATATATTGTCGATTTAAATGACGCGATGTGAATGTTGCAGTCAATTTATCCACAAATAATGTAGTTATTTGGCTTTTCAGATCCGAATATTATGTTTGTGTTAATACTTTTGTAAAAATATCCTAGATCACATAATACAGTAATGATGATTTCGGAAGTATAACAAACCATTTAAGTTTGTTTTAATATGTTTGTATTGTTTATGTTATATGTTTTATTCTGTCTTTTTTAGATGAGTCCTCTACCACGGGTCTCATAACAAAAGCTTTTTGGTGAGGGGAAAGTGGTGTGTATCAACAATAAAAAAATGTACACTCCTGTCAACTGAAAACTTTCGTACTGACCGATGGGAGAGGTGTTAGAAACCCAACAATCGACTGTTTCTCGTGTTATGAAACGATTCGGAGAACATCTGGCTGTCGATCGGAAGCAAGGGAGTGGAGAAAAGGTGTTTTGAACAGTGATAAGTATTATCCGAACGTAAGCTCTACTATTCCGTTAGGGATGTCACGAGGAAATTGAGTCCCACAGGAAGCAGAAGGAATTAAATAATTCTCAAAAAATTCATGATTTGGTAGGCGATTTGTTCATGCGGAAAACAGAGCACATGGTTTGTGACAACTGAAACCATAAATAGCTATGTATTCATGATTGGATGTCGGCTCCGCAAAGTGTTACACACGCCTTAGCCTAACAAATAAACTTGTAAAAAAAATACATGATTAGATGCATGAAGAAAAAAAAACTACTCCAAGGACGTTTTGGAGTGGTCGTGCCGGAGGATCTCAATATCCCAAACACGCCGAAGTTGCGGCCGATTGAAAGATACTGATCTGTAGTGAAGCAGGAACTTCGTTAGCATCCATAGGTTGTCTCTACGCAACAGGAAACGTTAAAATCACGATTAAAGGGTGTCCCACATCAAATTGCATCACGGAAAAAACGCTGTAGAAAATTACCCATTAGGTATTTCCTCTTGAAAATTTGGGTAAAAGTAGTTTAGAGTGTTCTTTTTTGTTGTACTTTATCGCTGTCAGTTTTTCAAAAATTGGAAGAAATGGCGTCACCCGAAAAGCAACGTCGTGAATTGATTTTGGGCAAGCAGCTGGAAAATCCACAACACTCTCATCGGGACATCGGTAAACAACTCGAAATCGTGCAGTCAACGGTGAGTCGTATTATTAAACGTTACTACGAAACTCTGAGCATTGAACGGAAGGAGAAATGTGGTCAGAATGGATATTCTATTAGTGATCAGGATCATAAGCGTGTCGTGAAAGCGTTTAAGCGGAATCCCAATGCTTCGATCAGGTATGTGGCCAAAACGTTGAATCTGTTCAAGTCTTTCATTCAAAGAGCCAAGGACCGGGAAGGACTGCATACGTACAAAGTGCAGAAGGCTCCAAATCGTGACGAACGGCAAAATACGGTGGGAAAGTCACGGACCCGGAAACTGTACACCCAAATGCTGACGAAAGCTCATTGTCATATCATGGATGATGAGACTTACGTCAAGCCGGACTTTCGGCAGCTTCCAGGGCTAACTATTGTCTTCGCCCAGCACAAGTTTGATGTTCCGGAGGAAGTAAGGAAGCAGAAACTTTCAAAGTTTGTCAAGAAATATATGATTTGGCAAGCGATCTCCGCATGTGGCAAACTGAGTGCGCCGTTCGTGGCTACCGGGACTGTAAACGGACAGCTCTACCTCAAGGAGTGTCTACAGGAGCGTCTGCTTCCTCTGTTGAAGCAACACGAGGGCCCTACTATCTTCTGCCCGGATCTAGCTTCGTGCCACTATTCAAATGTTGTCCTGGAGTGGTACGAAGCCAACGGGGTCACTTTCGTACCCAAGGACATGAACCCCGCCTCCCCCCAACGCACCGGAGCTACGAAATCATCCCAAGGAGGTCAAATCTGAGGAAGACATGAAGAAAAAGTGGGTTTCCGTACAGAACAAGCTGCAGCCGTGATGCAATGTGATGCGAGACACCCTTTAAAAGCAGTGGTGATAGCATACTTGTTTTTTTTTGGTATCTAGCTGGAGCTGCATGACAGCTTGGTTGTCAAGACTAAACCCTTTCTCAACGTCACCTCTACTACGACCAATACCTTAGATGCAATAGCCTATGTTGGCCGCTTGAGCACTAGTTGAAGTAATTAATATCGGACCGTAGTATTTTTCTAAATTTCTGTTTCAATTTTCCCACGATGATGTCGAAAAATGAAAGCTCAAATTAATACCCTATCCTAGATGTCACGAGCTTTGATTGATGATTTCTTATGTTTCCTAGAGATGATAATCCGGGGCAAAGTGCCGTCTAAGGTAATAGCCCCCAGTCCTGAAGTCATCTCCAAACAGTATGCAGTAGTAACTAGATTTCAAAAAGACATGTAAATTGCCAAACAATAAATCTTAGGGATGACACTCAGGCCTTTGATGTAGTCTATATTGACAACTAGTAGTACTGAAGTCAACCCCAAGAAGTATTGCAGTAAGAGTATGGATAATATTTATTATTCATACAGCGAATGCTAATTCTAGACAACCCTCAACCCTCCCACCACTGAACAACAACATAAGTTGCCACGAAAATGAGAAGTGTACTTTTAGTCGTTTCTCTTTGATAGAAAGGGGCTATTCATAAACCACGTAGACTTTTTTTTTCGGGGAGGGGGGGGGGGGGAGGTGGTTGACCAAAGTCTACGCTCCAAACAAAATTTTAAAAAATTGTATGGAGAAAAGTCCATGAGGAGGGAGGGGGAGGGTCTGAGATTTTCAAAAATAAGTCTACGTGGTTTATGAACCGGCTCAAAGTAAAAAGTCTAAGAGTGAATTGCGGCATAACCCACCAGTATCACACCTGATGTTAGTGCCTTTATATAAACGTTCTACGACGTGGCAGTGAAATAAATGTGCAGAATATGTGATACTTTCACTATTGGTCAAATTCTTGGTCTCACATGCATGTTTATAGCATGAGATAAGCCCTCTCACCGTCGACAAGGTGACAAATTTGACCCGCGAGAGTGGTAATAGCATACTGCGCTTTAAAAAACATTCGGTGACATTTTATCTTTTTAATACTGGCCGGACGGAAGGCACTCAGAAGCGGAAATAAAATTAAAAAAAATAATAATAATAGTAATAATAACATGACATTTCTATACATTCTTCTAACGGCGACAGAACATTTTCGCTTCCGAGGACGATAGTTTATGCCTTATGCGTAGCATTTTGATGATGTGTCCTTAATTACTGAATGGATGTGACGTTTATCTTAGGGAATCTAATTTAATAGATGGGTACTATCAAATTGTATGCATAGATTGGTATTGGCACTGACGTTTGCACACCTCGTGGATGGAGCTCCGATGAGGAATAAAGTGTGTACGGAATAAACTTGCATCATTTTTAAATGACTAACTTTTTACCAATTGGGTATCTTCTATTTATATTTTTCTGAAATTAGTTCAATGTGCATTGTTTACACTGTATTAGTTACATTAGTAGTTGTGCAATCGTTGCGAAGATGGAATCGGAAGAACACCAGCGGCGCAAAACAATTTTGCGCGTACCCATAAAATCCGGATCTCTCTCATCGTGCCAACAGCAGGAAGCTGGGAATGGTACAATCTATAGTATCTCGTGTTTTAAATCGGTACAACGAATGTTTGACCATCGATCAGAAGAAAAAGTGTGCCAAAAAGGGTATCCGTATTGTGTAAAAGATCACAAACGGCTAGTGAAAGCTTTCATGAGGATTCCAAACAGTTCAGTTCGAAATGTGGTTAAAAAACTGCAGTTAAGCAAAACTTTCGTGCAAGATGCGAAAAAACGTGTAGGACTACACAAGTACAAAGTCCAAAAGGCGCCGAAAAGCGATGAATGGCAGAATACGGTGGGAAAGTATATTTAGCTAGCTTTACACCCAGCTGTTGACCAAACCGCATTCTCTTGTTATGAATGACGAGACTTATGTAAAAGCAGACTTCCGGGGCTCCTGTTCTTTACTGCTCATCATAATTTCGATGTTCCTTAGGACGTTAGGAAGCAGCAGATGTCAAAGGTTGCCAAAAAATACATGAATTGGGCAGGTATACCCAAAGGAATTTCCTTCAAAAGCGTCTACTTTCACTTCTGAGGTAACACGATGGTCCTACGCTTGTCTGGCCAGATTAAGGATCATGTTATTACTTGAAAGATTTTTTTTTTTTTTTTTTATTTTAAGCCACCACAAACCACCCCCCCAAAAAAAAAAAAAAAAAAAAATAGAGGAAAAAAAAAAAAAAAAAAAAAATTTCAACAAAAAAAAAAAACCCCCACCCGGACCAAAAAGAAAAAAGACGGCCAAAAGTGTTTTGACACTTTTCCTAACATGTTAGCGCTTTGGTGTCTATGCAAATGTTTCTAGAAATGTTATTTCACATTTTTTTAAATACTTATCAAAAGTTTTACTTAAGTGATACTTTACTTTAAAAAACTAACTTTGTGTGGGTACAAGATAGAAGGTTAGTGTCTTCAACAAAGTTTTAGAACTTTATATTTAACGAAACTTTGCAGAATATAGTTAGTACCTATATCGAAAGAATTCTGATATATAATTGATTTAGTATATAGACTAACTTAAAACTGTTTTTTTTTTTACTTTTTTGTGGCTCAAACCTTACCAGATCGATTTAAAATGTTCAACAATGTTATCAATATTATCAAAACGCACACTTTGCTGAAGACGTCAACTGTCTAAATGGCTTTATTTGAATTTTAAAGCGGTTTTATGTTCAAAAAAGTACGTTTTTTCAACAACAATAACTCAGCCACCGGCAAACTTTTGCAGCCAAATTTTGCATAGTTTGGTCAACCAGCACATAAAGTATAAATGTACGAAAAATCTTCGCCGGGTATCATCGGGTACATAAAGTTTTCAGTTCGTTTTTTTGGGCGTACTAATTTCCTTTTCTATCAATATTTTTTAAATCCCTGACATAATTAACCGCACCCTTGGATCCTTTTGCGCAAGAGCTAGCACATTTGAAGATCAAGTAGCTCAGAATAGTTTCGTTTGTTTACAAACTGCAGTTGAGTTTGAGTTTCCAGTTGATTCAGATTTTGTGATTTGAAAATGCTCCGGAAACATTTGTTCAAAGTGTGGCTGCAGAAATATGGTAGTTCAAGTTTCATCAAAATGCAACATGTCCGTGATTTCGTTCTGAAAAAATCAAACTGTTTGTCGCAGGACGAAAACAAGTGTGTAAACAAAGACGTGTCCAGGCTGTGCACCGAATTTAACAATCGCTGCAATAAGGCAGGAAGCGCTAAAATGTTAGGAAAAGTGTTAAACCACTTTTGACCGTCTTTTTTCAGATTGGTCCCAGTGTGTGCCGATTCTAAAAAGATTAAAAAATCACTTGCACCTATTTTACAATAGTCAACCAACTAAGCGATCTGGCCACACTATATAAAAGTCGAGAAATATACACCAAAAAACTAGATGCCCTGGCGAACAGTGTCCCGCCTCTACCTCAATTGAACTCGTCAATTGCAGAGCGCTGGTCGGTCACAGCGCTCTAGATTAGCTTGAATGCGACGTACGTGGTCCCATATTACATCATCTTTCATTATTTTTACAATTTTCCGGCTACTTCATAATAATTTTTCACATTTCTATACATATAAACCAGGTGAACCCAATGACGAATCGAACGGGATAGGAGTAAAACACTTTTACTCCATTTTATCCAACGTGCAATAAAATGTCCATTGAAGAAACTACATAAATGAATCAAGTCATTTTTTATTTACTCTCACTTTTTTTCAAAAATATTGTGTTAGATTTCAAAAGCGGACTACTCTTTTGGTATCCAAATAGTCTAGAAAAGTGGGAACGAATTGTAAATCATATAAAAGACTTATTCTTGGTTACTCACTTAGTTAGCTTAAGTTAGTCTTAAGTTTCTTCAAGATTGTATAGTTTTGACGGGTTTTAAGTTTCTGAATTTCAAAACGAAATTAAGACCCGTCAAAACGAAATTAAGTTTCTTCAAAATTAAATTAGAACTCGTCAAAATGAAATTTAAACCCGTCAAAACTACCTACAAGATTGCGGAGCGAAGCTCTGCTTTACAATCTTGAAGAAACTTAAGACCCGTCAAAACCACCAGCAAGCGCCAACCAAAAGGTTAATACCTCCGATTGCATTATACTGGGCAAACGCATCTAAGGAGCATTTTTCCAAAGTTTAAGGAGCATTTCCCCAAAAAGAAGGGTGCATTTACCCTGCTGCCCTTCCAAAATATTCAATGAATATGTTTCAATACACATCGTACCTTTGCATAGCTCAGAAAGCTTTTGTTACAACTGTAGGTCCTATGTTCTGATCTCAAGGATAGTTTGAATGACCTAAAACATGTCATATTGCTTTATAATTTGAATAATTTGAAGTTTGAATATTTATTGTAACTTTGTTTTGCCAAAAATTTACAACTGTACAATCTTAAGTTCTGAATGCCAAGACAGTTTGGATGTCCTAGACCATCCCTAGAATATCTGCTTGTGTATTTTTCCGTTCGAAAATATTCACTGAATATACTTGAATATGGGACGTAACTATGTATAGCCCAAAAAACTACTGTTACTACCGTAGATTTCAAGTTATGAACTCCAGGACGTTATAAAGTTCAAAGTCAAAGTTATAAAATAATGACTGTTGACCTTCCAAAAGATTCATTGCATATGTTTGAATACATATGGTCACGATATATAGCTAAAAAAACTACTGTTACAACTGTAGATTTTATGTTTTGAAATTAAGGACAGTTTGGATGACCTAGATGATCCCTGTTTATCTCATGCTGTTTTTTTTTGTATTCGAAAATATTCACTGAACATAGTTGAATACGTTGCGAAACTTTGTATAGCCAAAAATCTATAGTTACTACTATAGATCCTAAGTTCTGGACTCAAGGACAGTTTGGATGACCTAGAACATCATAAAGTTATCAAATAATGACTGTTGACCTTCCAAAAGGTTCATTCAATATGCTTGAATACATATCGTAACATTATATAGCCCTAAAAGCTACTGTTACTACTGTAGATCTGAAGTTTTGAACTCAAGTACATTTTGGATGAACTAGAACCTCCCAGAAAGATACAAAAATATTTAACGTTTATCAACGAGCATTTAATAATACGTATGCATATGGACAATATTCTAAAACAACGTTTTACACTATTAATAAGTCATTTACTTTTTCTTCCTGAACTTCTTCATATTCCGGATGTTCTAGGTCGTCAATTAGGCCTTAAACTCATTTGTTTTCTACGTTTTGCAGATAGAAAAATTGATTGGAAACAAATTTTCCAAAAACAGTGTACACTTTTATTCAGTCTGTATGATTTTATACATCCAGTATCTGTGATTTTATACAGCCATCTTCTCAGGGTCATATATGACCCCTTAGGCCTGGAGGAGTTAATATACTTTTTAAGGCAAGGATTAACGTTTATGTATTTTTCAATAGTATGTATCAACAATGTTCTCTATTGAAATTGATGCGTAGAAATATATACGATTGATTGGTGTAATTTTTTTGAGAAATGACTGATATTAATGATATTAATGATATTAATGCTCAAAACCTGACCACTTTTCGTGACGGTCGTAATGCGATTTTTTTTAAATTTTACTCCAGTATAGAAAACAAAGACGTAGTCCTGTGTCAAAAGTCTGGTTTGCAGAACTCGTTTATAAAATATTGCCAATGCCTCACCCAACCAGCCGTTGCATCCAGTGAAAGCTCCAAGTAGGTTGTGAAAATCGCCAAGTTACTTCCGATTCAGGTCAACTATGATCTTCTTATTGACAAATGGAAATTGTTAAAATGCTAGGTGCTGACCTTGAGTACATATTACCGAATTGAGAAGTATTGGAACCAGTTGTTTGCTAAGAAAACGGCTGTAGGTTAGCCCAAATACCCTCAGGTGATTAAGGTAGTGAAAATAGCTTCACGTGACAACAGAATTGAGAAGCAAGATATGTCAGAAGTAATTCTAGCACAAGCCGTGCTGGAAGGCGTTTCAACCGTGCGTATAGACCCGTCTTCGCAAATACGAGCTGCGGACCAAGTGCAGGAGATCGCGGAGACAAAAAAGTCGCTTGATTACAGGCTTCTTTACTAAAACAAAAACCAAAAAGTGAAACTGTGCCGTAGTATTATAAATTTTTGAAAACCGGGGTGATCGCTTAGCTTACTTTTACTGTTCAACATACAACATGTATACAACAAATGTATAAAAGATTAAAAAATACTAAAATTAGGAAATCACTTTTGAGTCACTATTTGGTTACTATTTGGTTACTATTTTTATTATTTTAGTCACTAAAGTCACTATTATTTATCCATAAATCCGCTACCAGCCCTGTATATGCAAATGTCTACATTTTCTGTGAATGAACTTATACTCAATCCGTACATATAAACTAGATAATAACAAAAAAGGTATTATTGGAGTGCATACTTCATTTTTGCCAGTAATGTAGGTTTGTAAAGTAAATCATTAGATTTAGATGAAGGAAACCCTAAATATAGTTTTTCAAAAAAAATCTTGTGGGAATCCTGTTTGACCTTTTGTTTGTTTTGGAAGTTGATAGAAATCTTGTAAAAGCGCTACCTTTTTTATTTCTTCTAGAATTCCTAATAACATCAAAAGAATGTGTATGGCTTAGGAAAAATGTCGAGACGAATCTTCTGACACCAGTAAAATTACATTATGAATCAGATCAGTGAACTCACCTTACGATTTTTTAAAACAATTAGCTTCAATCAGCTGAAAAAATTGACATAATTCGATTATCTCGTTTTCGATTCTTCTACACTACGATTCCAATTAAAAATAAGTTAGCTGTAAATGACATTCGTTTCAATTCCCTGTTATATACCGGTTCTCCCAGTTTTATCAGCTAAGGGGCCACCCTACTACTTGGATTAAGTTGGATTCAGTCAGCGTAAGCCAACAGTCTGTTGGACTTTCTTAATCCAAAACAGTGAAATAAACTGTCATTCACTATCAAATCCGCGCCCAATCTGCAAAAAAATGTGAAATCCTTGTTTTCGTAACAACCCTGATTTGTTGCAACTTGCAACAATCAAGTCTTAACAGCTTCTTTTAAAATAACCATATCACTTCGTTTCATTTATTGCTCGATCTCATTTGAAAATACATATTTGTTACACTTTGATTATTTCAGAAAGAATACGATCACGTTTAATTCACACAAATTGCACGCAATTCCTTCAAACATGTGTTCAATTATACGCAGTAGTTTTTTTTTGTCAACCACCTAGAATATAACAGCAGCACTTTTTCATCCCCACAATATTCAATCCTTGCCAAATTCGCATCCTTCTTATAAATAAATTATGACGGCCATCATTCTTCACCATCACCAATCTCTTACATTTGATTTTCTGGGATATCACTAGCTATCACTTCCAGATTGTTTCTCCAATTTGTCAACTTCAGTCGAATAGCCGTTTGTCACTTCAATCACCAACAAACGGTAACACTGAACTTAAAACATCCACTTATTTTGGTTTACTTATAATCACTTCAACACTTCAATTTCAATCAATCGCCACGCTCAAAACTGCGCGCAAACTTCCGAATTTGCCAATCAAAGCTGCTTGCTTCACCGCTAGATCGCAACTGTCTAGAACGGACGACGGCCCACCGGATCTTATAGTAGTAGCTGGTACTATACACGCAGCAGAGCCTGATCTCTGACGCAACAACGCACAACGCAAATCACAACTTGCGGCCGAACGAGCGCAGCACAGGATGGACGACGGAAGTTCGGCGGGATATTGAGGCGAGATTGAACGCAAAATTAAGTGAGACACTTCGTCGCGAACGAACAAATCTGATCAGCGGTTGGTCAGAAACTGATGATGATCGGCGACATGAACGTGCTGATCGAAATGGGCAATCCTCCTCCACCACAATCAATGGCTGGCGAGTGGACAGTTCCGACCGAATCTTGCGTCTTGCGTGTACGCGCAAGCGCTTAACCACCGCGGGTAGAATATTCGTCGATGCATATGGGCCTGTTGGAGCGCGAGAGAGCGAGCGAAGAGAGTCGATGGGGATATTCAGACAAGGATTGAGTCGTGGAGACGTGATCGACTGATCGTAGACCGAGCACCCACCGACGATGACGGATTGAATTCTCTCCCGCTCTCCGAATGGCTCGCGTGATGCCGGAGAGTGAGTCCCCGAGGTCCTCGTGGAAATTACCTGAGACGGTAACAGCTGATTGCAATCAAAGACAGCTGGTTTGGTAACATACCCCTTCATGGGTAGACCTGAAACCCGCTTGGCGGAGTGGGTGGCTGTGCAGGTTAATGAAAAGAACGATGTTGTTGTTGCTGTTTCTAAGCATAGTCTTTAGTCATATGATCGTGATTTAAATATGCGAGGTTGAGTGTGGTTGTTGCACGCGATGCGTAGTTTGATTGCTACTTGATTGAATTGTATTGAGGGGTAGAGTTGTTGTGATTACTGTTCTGGGAGGTAGATTGCCTAGTCAGAAAGAGGACCAGCTCTTGGTTTCTCTGGGAATGGGAAATGATCAGTTACATGATAACTGTTCCTGGAATATTAAATTGAAAGCTGGAGAAATGATCACAACAGAGACGTAGAAGACATAATCTTGATTGAATTTGATTGTTTCAGATCAATTAAAAAATCTGCGTTCTGATTATCATTCAACGTCTGCTGTTTTGCTGTCAAAGGAGATAATCTAAATTATTGCCAAATTATGCAGAATCGATGCAAATTGCTATTTCAGCACGATAGCTATTATACATGCGTCACAATCAATAGCTGAAGAGCCGAAGTGTGTTTCTTTTTAATGATTTTGATATAATTGCTGCGATCGGTTGGGTAAGCAAATTGACGGCTGGTATTGCAGATCAAATCGTTTCTTGATTCACCGATCGCCAGTTTAAACCAGACAAAAAAATGTACGTTTAGCAATTCTGTGCAGCTGTCAGTACGCATTAGCTTGAAAACCGATGAGGGTAAGCCACAAGTCACATTAATGGCAGCTACTTAGAAGGTGACAAGTGCTTGGAAGGTAAAGCAACTCACTCTCTTTTTAAGGTCTTCAACTGAAATTAAAATCGAGTCGACGACCTTGGCTTTGCTGGCTAATCTTATGGTTTTAACCATGTGCAATTGCGCGTTCTGAGTGGGGTTGATGAACTGTCATAGAGAAACTAAATAAGTTTCGAACGGGTTCATGCCCTCTGATATCCTTTGCTGACAGGTTGTGCGGTAAAACCTGTTTTCTCGACACGATGGATTTCTGTAGTTATGCGCTCTATCTGTGCACGTAGCTCAAGTAGGCACAGACGCGGTATAAGAAGAGAGGGAATTCTAATGTTGCTCTAAGTTTTGATCGAGAGCATAATTTTCTGCAAACGTAAATTCGAAAATGGGTATCTAAAACTCCTTGAATAAATTTCTTATGGCCTCGTTTAGTCGGTTAGGCCAGATAGCAATGTTTGATGTTTGAGCAATGATGTTTTATACCTGTTGTTGCTGTGCAGGTCGATCATTTCCTTGCTTTACTTTTTGGAGAATCTACGATAACTTAAATTCAGATTGACGGTGATGAAATCAAGGCTGTTGACATTTATATACTGGTAAAATGGGAAGTCCAAAGGGTGTTCTTTTCCAAAAATTCAAATCAGGAACCAACACTGCTTCACTCGTATGATGTTCAAACAATACTGAATCTCTCGAATCTCTCTCGAATAGACTTCGCAACGTATAATGCAACGTGTTTGCTAGACGGCAATCATCGCTTTCTTTTTCATATTAAAGTAACGCGATTATTTCACACTCTTTACCCATAAATACCAGCTCTTCCATATTTCAGAAAGTAATAACAACCAATTAAATTATTTAGACGTTTTTCTAGACGTCTTCAGACAATAAAATATAACCCTTTAGTAAACTTTTGTTTTATTTCATTCAACTTCAATACCCTAACCGTACGCTCGCACCTTACGCTTTACTCCACTCATTAGGTTCTATACAACATTTAGCTGCAGCTTCTTCTGTACGGAAACACACTTTTTATTCATGTATTCCTTAGATTTGACCTCCTTGGGATGCTTCCGTAGTGCCTGCTTCATAATAGCCCAGTATTTTCCGATGGGCCTTAGTTTCGGTGCGTTGGAGGGGTTCATGTCATTGGGTACGAAAGTGACCCCGTTGGCTTCGTACCACTCCAGGACAACATTTGAATAGTGGCACGAAGCTAGATCCGGGCAGAATATAGTGGGGCCCTCGTGTTGCTTTCAACAGAGAAAGCAGATGCTTCTGTAGACACTCCTTGAGGTAGAGCTTCCGTTTACAGTCCCGGTAATCACGAAGCATGTATTTCTTGGCAAACTTTGAAAGTTTCTGCTTCCTTACTTCCTCCGGCACTTCAAACTTGTGCTGGGCGGTGCAGAACAGTAGCCCCGAAAGCTGCCGGAAGTCTGCCTTGACGTAAGTCTCATCATCCATGTTGAGGCAATGAGGCATCTATGATCAGACAATGAGGCTGTGTGTATAGTTTCCGAGCCCGTGACTTTCCCTCCATATTTTGCCGTTCGTCACGATTTGGAGCCTTCTGCACTTTGTACAGTTCCTCCTGGTTCTCGGCTCTCTGAACGAAAGACTTGGACAGATACAACTTTTTGGCCACATCTCTGAACAAAAGCATTGGGATTCCGCTTGGACGCATTCACGAAACGCTTGTGATCCTGATCACTAATAGAACATCCATTCTGACCGCATTTCTCCTTTCATAAGAAGCTCAGAGTTTTGTAGTAACGTTTAATCACACGGCTCACCGTAGACTGCACGATTTCGAGTTGTTTTCCGATGTCTTGACGAGAGAGTTGAGCATTTTCCAGGTGCTTGCGCAAAATAAGTTCGTGACGTTGCTTTTCGGGTGACGCCATTTCTTCCAATTTTTGAAAAACTGACAGCGATAAATATACAACAGAAACTCTAAACTCTAAACTACTTCTACCCAACTTTTCAAAAGAAAATATCGAATGGGTGATTTTCTACAGCGTTTTTTTTCCATGATGCAATTTGATGTGGGGCCCTTTTATGGCTCGCCACAAAATCTGGACATCCCTAAATACGTATATCTCTGAAAATACTTCATCAACGCGTGAAATATATCGCAAACTGATGAACGTATGTCTGTTCATTGTGTAAAATCAATTTTTGGTGATACTACAAACTTTTAGATCGAAGATGGCGTCGAAAGAAGAACAAGTGCGAAAAGCAATTGTAAGCGGTCGCAATGAAAATCCGGATCTGTCAGTGACAAAACTTGCAAAAAAGCTTGGTTTTCCCGCAAGCACTGTCCATAACGTCCTTGAATCTTTCGATACACGTTTGACAACAGCCAGGAAGGAACCGTAATGATAAACAGAATGTGACGGCTAAAAACCGGGCTCGCAAGTTGTATTGCGAATATTTGACGAAGCTTTCCTGCGTGATAATGGACGATGAAACTTATGTGCAGAAAGACTTTAAGCAGCTTCCCGGAATGTGTTATTATACTGCCATGCAACGGAACGGCGTAGAAGAGCATTTCAGGACGAAGAAAATGGCCAAGTTTCCCAAAAAATATTTGGTTTGGCAGACAAGATGCAGCTGTGGTCGAGCAAGCCAAAGCTTAATCACTAACGGAACGGTAAACATACCGCGAAGAATGCCTAAAGAAGCGATTGTTACCATTCCTACGCAGTCATGACGCTCCCTCGCTATTCTGGCCTGATTTAGCATGGCGATGTTGTACCGAAAGAGACGAATCCACCTAACTGCCCGGAGTTGCAACCTATCGAGCGCTATTGGGCTCTCGTGAAGAGAGAACTCTCTCAATATAAACAACAAGCTAGAACTATAGAAAAATTTCGAAAATCTAGGACGAAAGCAGCTAAATCGGTTGCAGAGAAGTCTGCACATACCATAATGGCTGGAGTAAACTCAAAAGTTCGTAGTTTCTTCATGCAGCCTAATTAAGTAACTGTAATTAATTTTAAGATGACTAATAATGCACAATTAAATGAATAAAAAAGCACCTTGGATTGAACTAACAGCAAATTTGTTTTATTCCAAATTTGATCTGTCCAGATTTTGTCGCGAACAAGCCTTAAACCACTGCCATCAGTAATTTGATCTTTTGTAGTAGGTTTATTCCGTATCCTTTGTTTAGTGGATGTCGAGTTACTTCATCACTATTAATAAATGATAAGGTATTCGGTGTTTTTAAAGTGCTCATTGTTTGTTTTGTTGGCAATCAATCGACTTTTTATTGAAAGTTTCCGCTACTTAAACCCTCTGAAGAAAGAGAGCACTTTTCAAAAGCGTTCCCCTTTATCAGTTAAATTGTAAATAAAACAAACAATGACTCCGATACTGACCATGCATCAGAACCCTAGTTCTAGCTTCCGATCGGCTTGGATCTCTCGTATTCTATACATCAATCTGACTAACGATTGTGCTAAAAATACTTTTTCACTGCTGGAAGTGATTTATACTTTATCATTGTTCCTAAAAACATTGTTCCATACATGAATTAAACATAAACAGGACAAGATTTTTTGGGTAGTTCTAAATACTGTTCAAATTACAGGGTGCGGCAGAAAATAATGCGAAAAAGTTCAAACTTGAGTATTGGGTTAATTCGTGTAGCTAGTGACTACTTTCTGTCGAAAGTGTATTTCTTTATGCTCACTTACAAGTGCGGCATCCAAACATTCTATTTGTTTTATTGCAAATTCGTCAAAATATTCGCGAAAGAAGTGATCACCAGTTTGTTGCTCGCCCAGAAGAAGCCGAAAGAGATTGCCAAAGTGGTAGGGAGCCATTTGGCAACAGTTTACCGCAAAAAAGTCCCTGCAGGATGGTCCTAAGCAGCAGAAGCCGGGAAGCGGACGTCCGCACTTTGCATGCACCCCGAACGTGATCAAAACGGACCGTGCAAAAATTGCTCGCAACCCGGTGCGTTCCATAAGAAAACTTGCAAAGGAAGCCAATATTTCGGAGAAATCCATGCGGAGAATCATCAAAGAAGACCTGAATGCATCTTCCAGATCCAGAGTGAAACGCCACTTGATTACGGACCGGGTCGAGAAACTACGAGTGACTCGTTCCAAGAGATTGCTTTCCTTGTTGAAGAAGGAAAAAATGATAATCCTGTTCTCCGACGAAAAGCTTTTCAGCATCGATGCTGTGGCCAACTAGTATCTATTGACTACAAACCGGTGGACCGACCCCATGGCTCTTGCTACCCCGGTGAGAACTGATGCACCAAATATGACACGCCAAATTGAGCCTCCGCCTCCGAGCTCAGATCGACGGTGATAAAATAGAGGCGGTGTCTTCGAACGGAAGGTGTTGCGTACGATCTACGGTGGAGTGCAAATGGAAGACGGACTACGAATTACATCAGTTGCTGGGAGAACCTCCCGTCGTTCACACCGCTAAAATCAGCCGACTATGATGGGCTGAGCATGTCGTAAGAATGTCGGACAACAGCCCTGTTAAAATGATTGTCGAAAACAAATCGACAGTCACAAGAAGAAGAGCAGCGCAACGAGCAAGGTGGATCGATCAAGAACTGAGCCACTAGCACATGTTCGCTGAAGAAAGCAATGCCCTAACTAGTAAAGGTCTCTAGATATAGCATACTTTAATTGGAGGCTCATATGCACACTAGCGCCACGTAGTGAATGAATTCCGAACTTATGTGATTGCCACCAGGAAGGGCTTGGTCACTAGCACAAATTTGTTGAAGAAAGCAATCACAAAGTGGAAGGTTATATGCACACTAGCGCCACATAGTGAGTGAGTTCCGAATATATGGGACTACCACCCGGAAGGGCTTGGCTACTAGCACACATTTGCTGAAGAAAGCAATGTCCTAATTAATTAGACTCTTGTTATATAACATTAAATAATTTGGAACCTCATATCCGTACTAGCGCCACGTAGTGAGTGAATTCCAAACGTATTTGATCATCATCCGGATGGACTTGGTCACTAGAACGATTTTGCTGAAGAAAGTAATACCGTAATTTGTAAAGCTTGATTATGCTGAGATACAGCATAATCAAACTGAAACATCATATGCACACTAGCGCCACGTAGTGAGAGAATTCCAAACATATGTAACTACTATCCGAAAGGACTTGGACACTAGCACAAGTTTTCTCAAGAAAGCATCGTCCTAACTGGTAAGACTCTCGAGATATGGCAATCACAAACTGGAAGATTATATGCACACTAGCGCCATGTAATGACCGAATTCGGAACTTGTGTGACAACCTCTAGGAAGGGCTTGGCCACTAGGACAAGTTTACTGAAGACTGATACACTGATAGGCAAAATGAAGTGCCCACCTCTTCGTTTTTTCAATTTCTCTCATTTACTTGGTTCAAATTAAAGTAAACACACTGTATTTTTTTTATTATATTATTTTTTATATTCTTTGTAAGCTTCACTTATGGAATACTGAAAAAAAGGAGTTTAACTTAAAGAAAAAATAAATCAATTTGTGTTGAAAAAAAAAAAACAGTGACAAAATAAAGTGCCCACTTCATTTAGGCTACAGAAAACATAAATTAAAGTAAAATAAAAGCATTTCAATAATTGATGTGTCCTCCTTTGGCCTTCAGGACCTCCTGCAGGCGCTTCGACATGCTCTCGACCAGGTTCTTTAGGTGCTGTGGATCTAGCTCTTCCCGGCCCCATAGTTTTTTTTTTTGTCTTTAATTTACCCTAATAAATTTAAAAAACGGAGAGGTGGGCACTTTATTTTGCCTATCAGTGTATGTCCTAACTGGTGCGGCTCTCGATAAACCAACTACTCCTTATCCCAAACGTGTCACAGCACTCATATTTAGTAACTCGAAAGTAAAGCGTCTCTAGCCGTGAAATTCCCAATGAAACCGGAATCCAATGACACATATTTGTTGGTTCAAGACCGTACAACAATTCTGCTGAAGACTGTAGATATTTATCACTTGAAACAACTGAGAGAGACTTCATTTCCCCCCATTAGTGGAGATCCCATAAGCTGCGGGTATCGATTTTTACGGTTTGCCTGAAAAGAACGAAACCGAAAAGATCGGTACCCGACTGTATCATGATCAGGCTCATATTTGATGTTGTTTTGTGGATATCAAAGTTTATACTTAATATATAAAAACGACAAGTGTAAACATAATGTTTGTCAGAGGCTGATAATTCATCTCCATGCGAAGCGCTAGGAGTGGACGGTAATCCTAGCGCTTCGCATGGAGATGAGGAATTATCTGCCTCTGACAAACTTCATCAAAGATCGTTACTTCCGCGCATGGGAGAATACAAAAACAACAATCAATGTGAAGTGTAAACATATTGAAACGAGCTCACCAAATCCTTGCAGCTGTTTCCGCAGCACTTAACAATCGGTCTTTCAACGTGGTCCGGTCGCAATATACATATTTTGCTTGTTCAGTTCTCATGTAGGAACGCCCTCCTTGAAGACGGCGGTCAGCTAAATGGCTCTCGGCATGGTGAGGACATAGATGGCGAACACATTGGTATCCTCGAAAAGCCCCACCTGGTTCATATTCGAATCAGTGTCACTCCGGAAGTGCAAATCTGCTTTGAAATAATGTGCAAGCTCTCGCACCATATTCTGGAACGAAAGCGAGCGGATCTACAGTTCCGCCTGCTTCAGGTTACCGGCCGATTGTGATTAGGTTTCTCGACGCTACCGGTGGATGGTTCGATGTAAAGGGCCGCTTTTTATAGCCAGCTGTTTACGGGGAGCCGTCTCTCCGGTCAATTTACGAGCGATCTGCTTGATACGCGCCATGTTTCTTCAGCACTCTTCCGGTTGCGGTTATCTTTACTTATGAAGAGGCCATGACACTTTGAAATACGCACAAAAGCACCACTTTTCTAGTCATTATTTAGAGGAGAAGATTTTAACTTAAAAATTTACAACCACGAGAAAACAGAAAAATCGTTACAGCTCTTGAAAAACAAACCGTCCGCGGGCAAAGCTTACTGTGATCTCAATATGCTCAAAATTTTAATTCATGTTGCTAGTTTTTGGTACATTACAGCGCATATATTTCCTAAATAACATCTATTTTTTAGGACTTTTATACAGTGTTCAATATTCTTCAAGTAATTGTAAAAGGTATTGCTTTTGATTTTCATCCAATGACAATTTGGAATTATATGGTTTTATTAATGCAATATCTCGCTCTACATTGTCATTTACTTCGGTCAAACTTTGATTTCGTCTTTTAGTATTTTCATCGGCGCCATCTCCACACCCCCAATATCCCCCAAGGTACCAGAACCTAGTAGGTTAGAAGGTAGAAAACAAAAGTAGGGGCTTCAAATGATGAGTTGACAACTAGCGTGATGATTCGGCTCCTACCTCATGCCTCTACGAGTCATCCCGAGCAGGAACGAATAACTTGATAATTGGCTTTGGTATTTAAGAGCCCAGATTAAGAGGTAAAATACCTGAGGATAATACCATAAAATTGTTCCAACAATGTTATGCGAATATCAAATTGAGGTATAATACCCGAGCAGAACACAAAAAGCATATGAATACCTTATTTTGATCTTGATAACTGGCCTTGGTATTAAAGAGCTCAGATTAAGAGGTAAAATACCTAAGCAAAATACCTAAGAATTGTAAGCAAAATATCTCTCGAATAACTAAACTTGATATTTCGGAAACCTGGGTTAGTATCTGGTCACCTTAGAGGTATTATTTCGGTATTGTTTTACCTCAATTTGGTATTCGCATGACATTGTGGGAACAATTTGATGGTATTATCCTCATGTATTTTACCTCTTAATCTGAGCTTTTAAATACCAAGGCCAGTTATCAAGTTATTCGCTTCTGCTCGGGGAGGTAAGACAATACCAAAATAGTACCTCTCAGGTATTCCCAGGTATCCGAAATAACAAGTTTTGTTATTCGAGAGATATTTTTGCTTGCAATTCTTAGGTATTTTGCTTAGGTATTTTACCTCTTAATCTGAGCTCTTTAATACCAAGGTCAGTTATCCAGATTGAAATTAGGTATTCATATGTTATTTTCTCCTGCTCGTGCACAAAGCCGCACCAACACCCACCTGGTGCCGAATGCCAATTTAACAATAGCGAAGAGGGGGGGGCTCACACACAAAATTTTTTCCCCTCATATTTTAATAGGTTCGCACGCTTTGGAGTCAGCTTTGCATTCCACAACCATTTATCTTGAGAGCATGGATCTCAATTAAAGGTTAAATTAGTTTTTTTGCCATTACTTTTTAGCACTTGCGTCTCTTTTTTTTGACATTTAATTATAAATTGCATTTCTGAACATAAACTACTATTTTCATAAAGGACTGGCATGCAACTATAAGCCGTATGGGATCTAATTTAAATGAATTTGTTTAGTGGTATTATGGTGAGAGATTTATATCAGAAATCATCAAAACGGGCTCTTCAGTCACACTAACTGCTATCATTCGAATGTAACTAGAAGAGTATAAAGAAAAGTTTTTAAAAGTTTTCTTCTAGAATAATCAGTTGCTTTTCATAAAAAAACATCATACATCTTTTCACTGAAATTTTATTTATGATAATTGTAAATTTTTTTAGCTTCTCTTCTAGCTTTTTCATTGCATTGCAGCATTGCCCATTGCAGCACACAAAGAAAGAAACCAGTTTCTTGAATATTATTCCACAATGAAAACATTTAATCGTGCTAAGTGATGTTTATTTGTCCCTTAGGTAACACACAAGGGTGCCGGTAAAGGAAAATTTTAAAGGAAAAATATTGGTCCACCCATCTTGCATTATTATGGTTATGGTTTTCTTATGTTATTGCTACTATTTTATGTTGAGGTTATGTTTCTGTCAATGTGGTTGGTGATTGATTGTATTGCTCTTGACTTTTTTTGGTTTATTATATTTTGTTTTTTTTTTGTGAGTTTTATGTAAAACTTACTTTTTTCTTCCGAAGCGCATGTACCACGGTAGGTAAATAGCCACGTATTTTTATTTCTCGAAAAAAGCAGCCCAAGGCTGATTATTTCTTAAGAAAATATGTACAAAAAACTTGTGTTGCACTTCTTTGTCGCCTATCCCGGTATCAAGCTATTGTCATAATTTAGTCAAAACATATTTTGTTTCATCCATATTTGACCCCGGCAGTAAGTGTTGTACTACTTTGAACGTTATCGTATTGGTTGTATTTTGACTATTCAAAAGAAAACATTGATGAAAATATCTTAACGAAGTGTTCCATGCCAATTTTTTATTTCAAATTTCTTACTTAGAAAGTCACCCTTATGCAAAATGAGGTAATCGCCCGAATGAAATATCACATTTGGAATGTTAACAGTGTCTTACGATGGTATAGGAGATGTTTAAATACATATGTCCTTAATATCCCATTCATGTTCTAATTTTTTTGGTTTTTTTTTTTAATTTTTCGACAAAAAGGACATCCTTTGGTCCTCACAAGTTCCTAACTCATGCTTCCAAGGGTCAGGAGATGACAAAGACCGCCAGCTAAGGGTTGCGTACTTAGCTGGTAGTGCAGCCTGGGCACTATCGTCCTTCTGACTTCAGCTAGATTGAGGAGGTGCGTGCCGAGCGTCTGTCCACCAAGGAGGTGCGGCTCAAACATCGTCTGTCCTGGCATCCAGCGGTTGTGTAAAAAACGCTGTATCACGTCAACTATACATTAGGTGGCAGCCGCACCAAAGCAATGTAGGCAGCGTGACCCCGGTATGCTGAAATCTTACCCTACCATGAAAAATGGAAATATTCTTTATATGGTATATAATTTCAGATCATCCATGGAATTCCCATGTATTGTATAGTAATTTTGAATTGTTTTCTTCCCCGTGGCAATGATAATGCAAGTTCTTCTACAATTGCAGCAGGATCAGCAGACATGCAGGCATTACAAAAATGATTGTTATTATCATTTTATATTATATTATCCCTTCACAATATTTGTTATGCTATTTTCAGCTTCGCATTTGCATCGTTGTAAGTTTTGGCTCATCTAGCTCACGTTATGTATTTGAAGAGATGGGATGGTTTTTATATTTTTTAGAGAGAGGATTATGTACGACAAATTCTTCAAAAAAATTATTCGTCCAAAATAATTAATTCAAAAACTAACATTGTTTATGATCCTACATTTTCTATTTTACAGACAAAAGGAATCATTTATGGTCCCAGTAGGAAAAAAGAGTTATCAAGGAATTTCCTGCCGTTTAGTTAAAAAAAAAAAAGTTCTCGTTTTGGATTTATTGAGTTTTCGTTTTTGGGCAGTAATAATACTCATAAGAAATTTATCTTGCATAATTGTTTGCTTAAATTTTCTTTGCTATTTTGCTAGGCTGCCAGGTGATCAACTTTATTTCATTATATCACGTTGAAATTTTCGCTATTTTAGAGTTTCAATCATCTAAGATCGCAGCGGAAGAGGCAAATAGCGGCATTTTATTGTTATATGTACATTATGTAGTATTTCTTTACAACATCGTATTATTTTCATCCAACAATAAATTGAATTAATAAATGTTAGTCTTGTAAAATTTCAATAGATTTAACAAACTTTTCCAGGATACCTCAAATCAAGATTTTGGGGTATTGCTGCTATCGCTGAAAACGAACGAAAACGTGCTTAAGCGCGGAACACCACAGAACTCTACACTTTAACATTTTACAACATTCCTTGCATTTCAGGATCAACCGAATGAAGATCATATATTATAGATACGAATGCTTGTAGTATTTTTCATTTACATAAATATATACACGGTGTTCAATAAGTTCGGATACAGTTTCAAAATTTGTTAAAAAAATGAAAACATGTTTTTTTATTTTTTGGATTTATGTTATTGAAAGCTATGTTTACAAGGAACGTTTACAACATTTCTCTTGGAATGACCCCCCCTTTGTACTCCTTAACGAGCTTCAAACGTTTCTCGAACGCGTCGCAGGCGGCACGCACGGACTGCATGGGCATTTCGTCCCAGATTTTGAGAATTACCGTCTTGAAATGATCCAAAGTGCTGACCTTGTATTCGTTCAGCTTCGCCATCATATAGGACCAAACAAAAAAGTCGAGAGGATTCAAGTCCGGGGAGCTGGGAGGCCACAAAGTTTTGTCCAGAAAGTCGGTTAAATTGTCCCGACACCAGGCTTGAACCACATTTGCCGTATGGGCTGGTGCACCGTCCTGCTGGAACACGTAGTGCTCATCGCCGTAGAGGCTTCGGAGACTGGGGGCAACAACCTTTTCCAAAACCTCAGTTTTGTAGTACGCCGCGTTGATTTTGACGTTTTTTTCAATAAACACCAAGGGTAGCTTACCACGTTTGCATACTGCCCCCCAAACCATCACCGACGCGGCACTTTGGAACCGAGGGATGTTTATATTGGATTCAGGAATGCTGTCCCTCGATGGCGCCCACACCCGGTCATTTTGCACATTGTGCGGCTGCTGCAGCACGAACAGTTTCTCGTCCGAAAAAACAAACTCCTGACCAGCGTGCCGAGAGAGGATCCTCTTAGCTCGATCCAACCGCTTTTTGCTGGTAGCCTCCGAAACGCCATGGACCTTACGTTTTTTGTAAGGCCTGAAACCAAGGTCCTTGGTGAGTATGGTGTGAGCGGTTCCAATGGAAACGTTGAGATCTGCAGCCGTTTTCCGGATTGAGCGGTTCTTTTTGCGCCGAATTCGCTCCCTCACGATCTTGATGACCCGTGGCGTCCTCGCTGAACGCGGCCGACCGGATCTCGCACGGTCATTGGTCGAGGACGTCTCCCGGTATCGCCTGATGGTCGTGTAGACAAAGTTCCGCTTGACCCCATGCGATTTCAGCAGCCGGAATATATCGCCGGGTCGCTCACCGTTCAAAAAACGCTTAATTACGAAGTCCCGATACTCTTTCATCGCGCGTAACAAACAAACAACAACTAACAGAATGTCAACACCGCGCACATTCGGTAGCGTATGAATGAAGCTAAAGCTGACACCAATACCAATGCAGAATATGTACATGGCGCATACCTACGCAATGATGAAAACTTGTATTCGAACTTATTGAACACCGTGTACACTATTATATAAATATTTCATGGGAATGGGAGGGACCATCAGGGCACCCGATTGAAGCACTCTGGATAGGGAGAGTGGGAATGCCAACTCTCCATTGCTAACAGTTTGTGAATAGAGGGCGGGCTCTTCTCCCCGCCCATTGGGGCATCCTCATGTTAGATAGCTCGCTCTTTGGACCAATTGTTCAATCTTGTTGTTGGAAGGAGATTCTTTATATCCCTGTGGATACGTATAAGTGATGTTGCATATCGATCAACCCAACTCCTTTTTGGCCCTTCATACAATGACATGATTAGGATAATCAGTGGTTATTAAAGCTTGATCAAGTCTAACAGAGAGAAGAGCCCATTGCTGTCGGACTTAGTTTCCGTGTCACAATGGGTGGTAGTTCTCATTCAAATTCTGATATTTCTTTTGATTATTTTGCAATTTATTCGAACGATGTTGTAAGATGTGTTTCAATACTATTGCCATGAATATCTCAGCAGTTGAATTCAAATCATTCAAGTAAAATTGAATTCACTCCCCCATCTTAAAAATTGGCCAAGTCCCAGAAAGTTGATTTTTTTCAAAAAAAATTTTCGAGCTAAATCCAGTTCTCGACGTTTCATGCATTTTTAAGACATTTGGCATCAAAAAAAAAATTCGATTTCGGAAATTTTTCATGGGTCAAGAAAGTCAAACTTCGACTGCTTTGGTGGTCCACTTAACGAAGTCCGATTGAGCTCAAATGTTGCATGGGGACTTCTTTTTGAGGAGACGAAACTTTTGAGCACTACCGTTTTTTTGTATTTCGAAAAGTCGGTTTTGGCTGGCATTCATGCATCATCCGATGCTACACGATGCAGCGAGGTACCGAGTAGGAGATTCCAGCAAGCAGTCGATGAGTTAAAATTGCAACTCGCATAGCGAGACGACCAGAAAAACTCTGTTCATATACATACCGGTCACACTGCACGGAAAGGGGGTCTCAGTAGATACGTATGCATTTTTGGATGACGGATCATCAGCAACTTTCATGGAGCATGGCCTCCTGAAGGAGTTGAAGCTCGAAGGGAAGCCGAGTCCACTTTGCCTGAATTGGACAGCTGGTCAGCAACGGGAGGAGCGAGAATCTGTCAGGTTCAGCCTGAAGATTTCTGGCCCAGGAAACCATGGTTCAGCGTACATGCTCCCAAAAGTTCACACCGTCACTTTCTCTTCCGCTGCAGTCAATCTCTGTTCCAGAGCTGTCAGCACGATACGAGTAGCTTAAGGGGCTGCCGATCAATTCGTTCGAATTTGCATCACCGAGGATCTTGATCGGTATCGATAACTGCCACGTCGGACATGCGCTTCAAATTAAAGAAGGTCGGGAAAATGAGCCGGTTGCGTCTAAAACGCACCTGGGATGGCTGGTATACGGTCCATGTTCGGTGACCACAGAAACGCCAGGTTGAAACTTCAGTACCTGCCATAGTTTCCATATTTGTCCGTGTTCAGCAGATGGAGACTCAAGCCTGAACGCTGCATTAAAGGAATACTACTCTATCGACAGCTTGGGCGCCTTGAAATCTACTAAACCGCTGCTTTCCAAGGACGACGAGCGCGCAATGCAGTTGCTCTCATCTGGTACACATCTTAAGGGATGCCGATACGAGACCGGTACACCTCTTAAGGGATGCCGATATTGTGGCGGAAATACGACATTGGACTTTCAGACAACAGAGCCATGGTCGAGTGTCTAAGCTGTTTGGAAGAGCGGATGAATTGCGATCCAGCATTGGCCAAAGCGTTGTGGGTTAAAATGAGGGAGTATGAGCAAAAGGGATACATTCGTATGTTGACGCTGGAAGAAGCTGCCGCGAAGCATCGTCGAAAGTGGTACCTGCCTATTTTTCCAGTCATAAACCCCAACAAGCCCGATAAAATTCGCTAAGTCTGGGACGCGGCTGCTATCTTCAAAGGATTTTCGTTGAATTCTGCGTTGCTAACCGGTCCCGATCAGCTGTCTTCGTTGTTGTCAGTACTCTACGGTCCCGATCAGCTGTCTTCGTTGTTGTCAGTACTCCGTGAGTATCGCTTAGCCATAGTTGCGGATCTACGAGAGGTGCTGACAAATCTGGACGATCAATACAGCCAGCTATTTCTGTGGTGGGAAAACGCAGATACGAGTCGGCCTTCACGAGTGTACGCCATGAATAATATGACCTTCGGAGCTACATGTTCGCCTAGCTACGCGCAATACGTGAAAAACCTTAATGCCAAACGAGCAACAGTTCTCACGAGCTGCCGAATGTATCCAGAAAGACCATTACGTCGATGACTGGCTGACTAGTGAGGAGTTCGAAGAGGAAGCAATGAATTTGGCTAAGGAAGCTCAGTTCATTTACGGCCAAGGCGGCTTCGAACTACACCACTGGTTTTCTAATTCAGAAAAAAGTGCTGCAGAGTATCAACAATGTCGGAGAAGGCGAAAAGGATCTCGATCTCAGTTCTCAGATGGCGACGGAGCAAGTTCTCGGCATGTGGTGGAGAATCTCAACGGATACCTTTACCTTCAAGCTCTCTCCGAAACATGACGACGATTTGCTCAACGGTCGGAGAATACCGACGAAGCGGGAACTGCTCAAACCCCTGATGACGATCTACGATCCTACGACTGATTGGAAGTTTCCTGATGTTCCTGAAAATTCTACTGCAAGAGGTGTGGCGTGCAGGGACAGATTGGGACGAAGAGATACCGGCAGAGCTTGTGGGAAAGTGGAAGGAGTGGTTGAAAGTCCTACCCCAAGTCGAAGAAATTAGCGTTTCCCGGTGTTATCGGCTGAATACGAAGATCGCTGAGAGTACGAATATTCAACTTCATGTCTTCAGCGAGGTAAATACATGTCGGTTCCACGTCTTTCAAGCAGCGGTCATTGGAACACGCCTCGCGGCCAGCATAACCGCATCGCATCGATTGAAGATATTTGAACGATGTTTCTGGACCGACTCACGAGACGTTATTTGCTGGATAAGGTCGGATCACCACCGATACTCTACCTTCGTCGCTCACAGGATCGGCGACATAATGGAAGCAATCGAAATGAGAGAGTGGAAGCGGATATCACCGCGATTGAACCCAGCAGACGAAGGCACGAAATGGCAAAGGTTGCCTGATTTGTCCTGATTTGTTTGATTGGTTCCGAGGGCCTGAATTCCTGTGGAAGCCAAGATGTCAGTGGCCAGCAGATAGTGAAGATCTCGGGACAACTGTCGAGGAAATCCGGTCAAGTATACTTCACCACAACGTTCGAGAACCTGTGCTTCGATTCGAACGATTTTCCCGACGGAAGCGGCTTCACAGAGCAGTAGCTAGCGGTATCGTCAGAATCTCCACCGTAAAATCCACTCTCCGCTGACTTCTACACCGTTCACCCAGGAAGAACTGCAGAAAGCGGAGTGGGAAATCTATCGCCATATTCAGCAGGAAGCCTTCCCCGAGGAGTATGATCTGCTGTCCAGTGCCAAGTCAACGAATGAAACTAGTAGCCAACCGCTTCCAAAGAACAGCAAGCTGTATAAGCTGAGTCCCCTCATTGACGCTGCTAGATTACTGAGGATGCGAAGGCTTATGCCAGTTCTTAGAAGATTCCGCCAAGTATCCCATCCTGCTCGCCAAAATGACATCATCTGACGAACCTCGTGATCGCCGATTACCAC
>JAHHFK020000763.1:0-159576 GCA_024533555.2 Aedes koreicus | reverse complement strand
ACATCCTCGAGCCGACGCCGGAAGCCAGAGTGCCATGTGCGTGTTATGGTTTGACTTCAGGAATTTCACACTAGGGTGTGATGTTTTGCAAACTCGTGCTTCAACATATACTTAAATTGAATAATCCAACGGATTAAGATCTGGACTGCTAGGGGGCCTCAAATCCTTCGGCCAAAACTTTCATGTTATCGTTCAACCATTGTTGGGTTCGATTGGACACGTGTGACCAGGCGCTCCATCCTGAAATTGGATAGCGTTTTTGGTCCTCGGAGAAGTTAGCCTTTTTTTAGGGAATAACTTACTCCTTTAAAATACCGATAAAAACTTCGGTATTTTATTTAGACTCCAGCATCAATGAAAACATGTGGCATTTTCTAACCGTTGGACGCCGCCAACCCAAAACCTCATGACACAAGCCGGATGTTTGGTTTGAAATTTGAATTTTTACTTTTTTCAGAACGTTCTCCATTTTCTGCGGTGAAATGAACCGGTCCGTGCAGCTGTTGGCCACAGCATCGATGCTGAAAAGCTTTTCGTCGGAGAACAGGATTATCATTTTTTCCTTCTTCGACAACGAAAGCAATCTCTTGGAACGAGTCACTCGTAGTTTCTTGACCCGGTTCGCAATCAAGTGACATTTCACTCTGGCTCTGAAAGATGCATGCAGATCTTTCTTTGATGATTCTCCGCATGGATTTCTCCGAAATATTAGCTTCCTTTGCAAGTTTTCTTATGGAACGCACCGGGTTGCGAGCAATTTTTTTCACGGACCGATTTGATCAGGTTCGGCGTGCGTGCAAAGACGCGGACGTCCGCTTCCCGGCTTCCACTGCTTAGGACCATCCTGCAGGGACTTTTTTATGCGGTAAACTGTTGCCAAATGGCACCCTACCACCTTGGAAATCTCTTTCGGCTTCTTCTGGGTGAGCAACAAACTGGTGATCACTTCTTTCGCGAACATTTTGACGAATTTGCAATAAAACAAATAGAATGTTTGGGTGCAGCACTTGAAAGAAAAGTCTTTATAAACAAATACACTTTCGACCGAAATTAGTCACTAGTTACACGAATTAACCCAATTTGAGTTTGAACATTTTCGCATTATTTTCTGCCGCGTCAGGTTATCTGTGGTGTGCCCGCCCCTCTATAGCTTTCCTTTCCTCCTTTTCTCTGTCTAAATAATCTTTCTATCTGTATTTACTGCAGCGTCCGTCCAAACATCTTTTCCATATATATTATTATTTACTACTACAATAATTCGTCGTTGTTCTTTTCGGCCACTTATCACTTTTCTCTTTTTGTTTTCTAGCTAAATTTTATCTTCTCAACCTCACCGCCGCCACACCCGAACCTGAAGCCTAGTGCTACTGCACGTGTGGTTTCCTTTTTTGTCCGCTGTGTCTGCTTCTTTTTTTTCCCCCGGTGACACGCGTTTTGTTTCCCATTTCCCCATCTCTCTCGCTTCCCCTGATTCTCGTTGTGTTTACGTGACTTCCACATGGCTTGGGGTGCTAAGAGATAATTACACGAAAGTTATTTGAATTTTGACGTGGTATTTACTGGACACACAATTTTTACTGGATTTTTCAGAGCATTTTTCAATATCAAGTTCTGGTGAAAGTCTCCTGAAATTTCACGTTGAAATAACGTGCCGATTTTTTTGAGTGGATGTCGATGGATTTGTAAACAAATCGCAGAGTGCTGAGATATTGTTGAAAATCTAAAAATTTCACTTCCCGGTAGAAAACATTGATATCACATCGGCAGTTGGCAGTAAGCCGTAAAAAGGCTTTGTTTCGAGTGATTGTTTTATTTTCGCGCATGTGAACATTCATGAAATGCGTTCATATAGAAATATAGTCTGTTGAATTGAGCTGACTAGCTTAATGTATGATTTGGTATTCTATATCGAAATTTAATTATTTGAAATGATATATTTCATGTCCCGTTCTGGTTTGCCGGAAACGGGCGCTTATGTTGAAGTACTACGCTGCCCTGCATATGTTGTAAAAAAAAAGAAGAAAAGTGTAGGATAGCTGGCGACAATGGCGTTTTCTTCCACGTAGGATATATGTCCCTATAAGCATTAATCCCATCGCTTCGCGATCCATCCAATATGAATTCAGAGGATTGACGCACGAGAGGTTTGGTTTGCTTTGTTTGTATTTATTTCCAAACGAACGCAAGCATCATTACAAAAGTAAATCAATGTTTGCTCTAAAAATCACTTGATTCTGCGTTGGATGAATATATGAATAATGCGATTATTAAGGCCTATTTTCAAGTACATTCGATTTTCAGTCGGCTTCATCAATTTTAAATTGGGCATTACTTTTGGTTTGTATCACTAGTCAATAATCAACCTAGGATCCCTCTCCCATGTAGGAATTCAACCAAGTATGATATATTCATTAATGTACCGTTGATACTTGGCAACTTAACCACCTCTCAATCCAGCTTCAGTCCACGTGGCCAGTGGTTGTCACTTAACCGGAACCTTTTCAATCTGATTCCACATTTCCCGGGCAGTTGATTAATATTCATCGGAGCAGTTCAGAATTTCATACCATTCGCTTCCTATTATGTCAATAATATTGACAAATTGACGCTCCTGTCACGATGATTGCGGTCACGTCCATCATAGCGGGAAGCGCCAGTGGCACCTTTTACCGTTCATTTCGCTTTTTAGCCGCATTGTGAAAAACATCGCCTCTCATACCTTACAGCGACATTAGTTCGTCAGTTTGTTTACCCACATCACCGTGTAAATATTTTGATCGGTTTCGGAACTGATCATCTGCGATTCTTTAATCGATCGCAATTTTGTTGGTGTCATTGGGTTTTCGCTCCTCGATAGAAGGTAAATATTTTGCTCATTTTTTAGACGCCATGAATGAAAATGGAACTTTGCAAGCACATGGTGTATAGGTTCCATTGCGGTGTAGATAAAAGCATGTGTTCCTTCGTGGACAAAGCATGTGCGCGTGAGTGAACATGCGAACTGCCAAGGTCACGTGCGCCCTTGCATTTCCAATTTTGAAAAGAAACAGTTCAACGTTGTACTTCACACTGTCTGCATCAGCTAATATGTGCAGCTAAGAGTGCACTCATGTGTTATGGCATGTGTTCGTGGGGTTCCATCCAACTATTGAAGAACGAACTATTAGTCAATGCTATAGTATTATAGAAAACAGGTGTGCTGCATCAAAATAAACGACGGAAAGTTACATAAACCGAAGGTTTATATTTACTCTGTGGGCTCGTAAATCTTGCGCCACATTTACGCTGTCCACTTGTCTGCTGCAATGAGACTGAACATACTGAACTGGACGATCCAGCATCGAGCCATGCCGGTGACGGTAGATGAATCAATTTTGAAGTGATGAAGTGTGTGAGCTATATCCAAAATAGATCGGTTCATAGTTGGAAGTCTACCTTAGCTGACACATTTCAGATGTTGTCGCGCTGTTTGTAACCGGCACAAGGCAAAGGCAAAGGAAAATCGAAATCATTTCTATTTGCACTTCAAAGAGATGATACACCACTCCGTTGCTGGTGACGATGATGCGACGGCCAATGTCGAAATGCAACTCAATCCATCCAAAGCTGCCGATCAGCGGATATGGTAGGATGAAGGTCTCAGACGGTTACCGGAAACTACAAGGGTAATTGGGTCAGTGCATTGCTGTGGCTTGGATATTTTTTCGAAAGCAGAGCAAAATCCAAGAGTAACTTAGATAGTTTCAATGCTAGTGATGCGCTACTTGATCGCGGGTTTAAATGAATGTAATGACGAGGAATATAACTAGCATAAAAAATGACAAAATTCCATTTCCTATAATTAGAACATAAAGGTTGACTAAAATTAAATTGGTACTCACAAAAAGACCTGTAATCCGCGATTCAATAAGTTTAAAAAGTCCATTATTGGTTGCTTTACACCATTTTTATTAAAACTTCAAAATTTTAGCATTAGATGGTTACATTTCTCTAGTTCGAACGAAATCTCAAACCTTCCTCTTGATGGAGCCCATCAGCGCCGGCACAGTGGAAACGGTCACGGAATCAGCGCATTGCTTCCATCTTGCCCGCATTTCCTGGATGTTCTTGACAGCCCCGCCGCTTTGTCGAAGTCGCTGCTTTGAAATTCCCCAGTATTTTTCGATTTGTCTAAATTCCAGGTGAATCGTAGGATTCATTAGTTTGGGGACAAAATCGATCTTACCACTCCAGAACCACCTTGAAGTAGTGGCAGCTGGCCAAATCGGGTCAAAATATGACTTTACCTCTATGCTTGCGGATGAACGGCAATACACGCTTTGCTTTTTCAGGTATTCTTCGATGTAAACTTGGGATGTCATCGTCGAGGATGTGACGAATGGTTCTGTTTTCAGGCCACAATTGCGAATCACTTGCTAAATCATGGCCGAACTTCGCGAACTGTTCGGCAAACATGAACCTGAATTTTTCCGGCGCCTCCACACGTCCAGCCGCGATGTAAAATTTTTGACCGGGAAGCTGCTTAAAAATGAGTTTGAAGTATGTTTCATCATCGATCAAAGTGCAGCCTTTGTGTTTCGTCAAAACACGGCCTTGCCTTGCACGATTTTTGGCCTCGGAATTCTGCTTCCTGTGCCGGTTCGGATGTTTACTGGCTTTGTACGACTTGTATCATTCCCTGGCAAGGATGTTCCGCACCGTTTGAAAGTTGGCGTTGTACATTCTGGCCACAGCTCGGACCGAAAGACTGGGGTTGGTTTTCACGCACCTCGACACCTTGCTGCGCAGCTGATGATCCCTGGTTCCAGTTTTTTTTTCGTAGGCCCGCTGATTACTTTCCACACTTTTTTTTTTTCTGTGTAGTATTCATTTATTTTAATTCTCATTTTCTATTTGATGTCCTATAGTTTGAATTGGTTATGACTAGGTTTCTGATCCATGGTCAGTATCGGAGTCATTGTTTGTTTTCTTTGCAATGAATCCGGTTTTGACTGATAAAGGGGCACGCCTTTGAAGAGTGCTCTCACTCCTCACAGGATTTAAATAGCGGAAATTTTCAATAAAGTCGATTCATTGCCAACAAAATAAACAATGACAACTATAAAAACACCAAATACTTCATCATTTCTCAATATTGATGAAGTAACTCGACATGCACTAAACAAAGGATATGGGACTTACTACTATAGATCAAATTACTGGTCGCAGTGGTTTATGTCCCGAACAGAGGAAAAAAAAGTGCCATGAAAGTGTGAAGCCATTGCTGGTAATCCCCATTGAATTCCGGTAGAGAGATAGTTGGCAGCTTAATCAGAGAGAGTGGAGTTAACTTGAGCGGAACAAGGATTGCAAGCGTTAATTGAGGTGGCAGGAAACATAGAAAGCAAATCCGCTCTTATTGTAAACAGCTGAGATTAATTATTGGCGCGGACGTCCTCGTACATAGCCCTACCTTCTTCAGTCGTTAAAGCGTCCTCCAGTTGTGCCTGCACGGCCTCCAAGCCGATACCGGCCGTTGGTTCCGTCCAGCATAGTAGTCCATGATAAACGCTTTTACCCGACCCAGTGTAGTAGGCAACGAGCTCCTTCTAGTAAATATTTTTTCCCCCCCCCCACACACCACCCTTCTTCCCCACCCCCCAAAAAACCAATATGACAGCTTGTTCTTGCCCTGACGGATGGTCGATGATTCAGGAATGGTCAGCAAACGATCGAATCTTCCCAAAAAGTAGACCACGGTACATCGAACGATGAAGAAATGGTTTCCTTGAAAGGTGCTAATCTTGTTCAAGACGAGAAATGCCTTGAATTTATTAAATTCTACCAACAGCAACTATTATTAGCACCTTTTGCCCTGTGCAAAGCTCAGATCTCCGAAGTAGGTTCACGAATAACATAAAAAATCCTCAATATGCAGCAAAACGGTGAAAAATTCGAATAGCTTACGAAGATTCCTCGAAGTTGTCTTCGTCCCAAGTAGCACACTACGGTCATAATTGGTTGTAGTAACTTGATTATTCCTTAGCAAGTTATATTTATGTTATATCAGCTGAATGGCAACAAGTGTGCTACAAGGGGTCGATCCGGTACGGTAATGAAATTGCCAGTCAATTGCACAGTTTTACCGCCTACAGTGGAAGACTGTTCCAGATTTTACATTGGTAGAAGCACAAGAATATTTCAGAACTTATTCTGACCGAGATCCTGGTCACACCGCCAAATCTATGGTCGCTCTTACCAAAAAACCAACGGCGAAATTCCTACGTTGTGTTTTCTTTTTCGTTTCAGCGTCTCTATCCCAAGGAACATAGTTGATCAAGCAGCAACAGGTGATGCAAGTTACCTTTTTCTCTTTTCATATTTCAAAACTGAAAAATGTACTCTGAGCTGGTGAAGCGTTAAGTATGCGCGAGAACTTTATTCGTCTACTCTATCCAACAATCAAAATCACTTTAACCATAAGTTTTCTGGTTTGCTCTAACACTGTTAATATTGGTCGGTCGAGTATGATCGGGTACAGCGTTGCTAGTACACACAAAAAAGAAGGGCAAGTGGGCCGGTAGTCCGGGAGCTGCTGGGAAATCGCATACAATGTAGTTGTACTTTTGCTATAATCGAAAACTGTTGTCTTTGGTTTCATGCCACTACTTTAAAGCCGTGAAGGAGTTGTGAGTAGCCATGTTCAAACAATACACTGCACGCCGATCTACTTTTTACGTGCATTAAATTCACCACTCTGAATTCGTGCTTTCAAACTAACACGCAACGCGGTGGGTACAACACCAATGTCAGTGCTCGTGTTTTGGCTTCGGATATCGTGTTTGATGTTTCGGTAAATACTTAGCCGAGTGTTTCTGATTGTGTCCGATTGCGGAAAACACGCGTGATTTATTTATTTTATTTCTAACCGTGCCGTGCTTATTAAACTCAATCAACTTATGCGCCCGTCACCCAACAGTCAAGAAAACAAACCTGTAAGTCATATTATAACGAGCATTGCTCTATTCGTGGTAACCAGTGTCGAACTGAGTGAATGTTGAGAGTTTTCATGTGATCGAAACCACTCGGCTCGGGTATTTTCCCAAACATCAAACACGTTGTCAAAAGCAAAACACGAGCTTGTACACTCGTGTCGCGTCCATTGCGTTGCGGGTAAGCACGAAACTAAAGTGGTGAATTACAGCCACACGCTGGTGTGTTTGCAGTCACGTTTGGCTTTCGTGCAGAACGGTCTGGTGTTTTTACCAAGGCTGGTTGAATGCAGGTAATTCTGTGGATTTTGTACCGAAAGACATGAACCCTCCAAACTTTCCTGAGCTCCATCTGATCAAAACTAATTATTACCATTAGAAGCGAGAACTTCAACAGACCAAAGAAAAATCAAAGGACGAAAAGGAAATGACGAGGAAGTGGATGAAAACTGAGAGCAACGTACTGGAAACGGCTGTACATACTCTCACGGCCATCAATTTTACTCAGTTTTGGATCGTTTTTGACTCATTTTCACCGAAGTGGAGTCACTCAAATATGAGTAAATGTAACTGAGCTGAAAAGTCGACATATCTAAGGCATCGACTTGAATCAGATGGAGGTTTTGAATATGTCGACTTGTCAATCCCAGCTACATATACTCATATTTGAGTGCCTCTAATTTTGACGAAAGTTAGTCAAAAACTACTCAAAATTGAAATTAAATTCGTGGCCGTGCTGATGAAGGGTGTAAATCGTAAATGTCGAGCAATTTGCTCATCCTGTATTCAACCGACGTATGTAAGCTGAAATAAGTACATATACTGAACCACTGTAATAATTTGTTTTCATTTCGATGACTAATGCCGATTTGACAATCAATATAAAGTGTTACAATAGTTTTCGACTCTTTCTATACGTGATGCGATTTTTTCGTGTTTGCTTCAGACATTTCAGCTGCTAACAGCTGTACAGAAGCGTCAAGGGATATGTAATAAGCTTAATAATGGCTTTTCCACGAATTCGAAAATATTTGGTTCAGTTTGTCCGATTATTTTGTTGATCGGATGCATATAAACTGAGACTGAAATAATGCGACTAACGTTAGACTATGAACAATGTTCATTGAAGCGTCTATTGGGAACAAACTTATGAAATCAAATGAAGAGTTCTGAAATCGAATAAATCAAACTTGTGAAAAAATTTGTTTGATTGGCTTGATTATCTTGTTTGTCCGATTTTCTTATTTTCCTTCTTTTTTTCTGATGTCTGAAGGTCTCGTCGCATGTGTTTGTGTCCAAACATCAAATTAAATATATGGCTTTTTTCAACCATTCGATTCAATGCTTCGTTTTTTGTAGACATTTTCGAAATTCTGCAAAGAAATTAGTTCCATTTATTTATTGAAACGCAAAGTAACGCAAACAGTAACTAACATTTTCAACAGTGCGATTTAAATATCTTAAAACGCATAAATCTTCGAATGTAATGTCGGAGTTACTGGAAACCACGTAAACATGATAGAGGAATCACAATTGATGACCTCAATTTTCTCTGTTTTCTATACCTTGCATGTTTGAACGACAGTCTTTCTTTATCATTGTTGTCGTTGCAGTGCATCCCTTGAAAGTGTTATTTTTGGCTATGTTCCATCACGCGTAAAACCTATTCTGCTTCCCAATATGAGGAACCCTCAATCTTGCTATCCACAAAGAAGTAGAAGGCCTGACTGATCTTCTTGGCAATTTAGATTTTATTATTGATAACATTAATTGAAAGTACATTTCAGCATGTGTTTTGGAATAACTCCCCATCTAACCCTTTTGACCAGCATCTACCGTTTCTCAAACCTATCACAGGCGGCACGCACGACTTTCATTGGTGTCTCGTTCCATATTTGCTGGATTACGGCCATGAATTGTGCCAAATCTGATACCGTGTGCTTTTTCACCTTTGACAGCATGTATGACTACACAAATCAGTCCAGCGGGTTGAGAGCTGGGGCACTTGGAGGCCATTCATCTTTGTCCAGAAAGTCCGCCAAATTCTCTCTACACCAGCTCTGGACAAGATTTGTTGTGTTGGATGGAGCTTCATCTGGAACAAGCAATGATAATTTAGAAACTTTCACCGGACCCTTCGTTTAACAACTTTCTCCAAAACTTCCGTTTTATAATGAATGGCGTTAACCTTAACGACTTTTCTAATGAAAATTTGCTTGCAAATTTCACCCGAAACTATGATCGACGTCAGGGGCTATTCATAAACCACGTAGACTTTTCTGGGGGGAGGGGAGGGGGTTTTACCAAAGTCTACACTCCATACAAAATTTCGGCTCTCACACTTTGGCTCTCAGGCCCTCACGCTTTGGAACCCTGAAATGTTCCTGTCACTATCTGGCATATTTTACGAATTGAATGCCCACAATCGGTCGTTCTGAACGTTGTGGGATTGCTGCAGGAAAAATAATTTTTCATCGGAAAAGACGAACTCCTCCTCGGCGTGCCGCGATAGAATAAGACTAGCTCTTCCGAGCCCTTTCTTTTTCGATGGCTCGGAAACTCCATTAACTTTCCGATTTTTGAAAGCCTGCAGTCCCAAGCAACCATTTCCCGTACTGTCCGCTGAGTTTTTCACCCGGATCCGTTCCCTGACGATTTTAATTGTTCGTGCATCCCTTACCTTCTGATGGTTCAATAAACGAAATTGCGCTCTAAAAATGGCACCCGGGTACTCACTTTTTAAAAACTTTTTAATCTCTCCATCAAGAAACAGCTCCGTAGTCCGCGAAAGAAGGACACTGAATGAAAATATGTACGGCACGTATTCATTTGCACAACCGAAGAGAATCACTACGCCAAAACATTTATTTATGGTGTAGTTGTAGGTTGGGCGTAAGGTAGTTCACCTCTACCGGTGCAGCCTTGGTAACGCTAAATGATCTACAATCAAGCGTCTGCTTCTAGGTTAGGGATGGCTCAGAGCCGCGTCTGTTTTCCATGTTAGGAGCGACTGAGCTACCGTCTTGTTAGTGCGCCCAGGAGTCTAAATATAAAAGCCGAAAGGCCTTGGGGGGAGGGGGGTTTAGGTTTCGAGATTATTGAATAGCACCATCATGATGGTCCTCCTTGAAAGGTGGGGTAGGTTGTGGGCCCTGCGAGCCGACAACGATTCTAAAACTACACCAACGAATAATTTTCCGGACGTGGAACTGCTGATCTCTCAATTTCATTGGAAAGTACTCGCGTGCTTTTCGACGAATTGAAAAACCGCAAGTTTGACATCGAAGCGCTGTAGGAGCTGACTGAAGAGGATCAACGGTACGTACCTTTCGGGATGGTTGTACCATCTACCAGAGCTGCGGCTATACACACGAGCAGGGAGCAGATTTCATCGTGATGGGTGCGATGCAGATTGGGTTATGGCCGAACAACCCCCAAATGTGCAGATTGAGAATCAAGGGCCGGATATCAGCATCATTAACGTGCATAGCCCTCACCTTGGAAGTACTGATAACGACAAAGAAGATTTCTACGTGGAGCTGGAGTGTGAATATCAAGAACTGGATCACTGCCCAAGTATGTTAAACAGCAGAACGACCGCTGCCCAAGCATCATTGGATATTCCAACGCTTAGGTTGGTCAGGAGGAGGAGTATACATCGGTGATTGGAAATTTCAGTCGACCAACGACAATGCCCTTCGACTTATCGACCTCAGCGCCTCCTAGACCGTACGTAGTACCTGCTTTCAGCACAGTCTCCCACATCGGTACCCCTGGAGGTCTACAAACCATATGGAATCACAAATCGACCACTTTTTGATAGATGGTCAGCACTTCTCAGACATCACCGACGTAAGAACCTATCGAGGTGGCAACATCCACTATCTAGTGACGGTTAACATGCGCCCAAAACTCTCCGTAGTGAACGCTTTTCGGTACCGACTCCCACAACGGTACAATCTCGCGTGATTGAAGCAACTCTTCCGGGAGAAAAGGCACCACTAGGAGTAGGAGGAGTGAGAGGAGCTTGAACTGCTGCACAGCTTACATGAAAAGCAAAAGTTCTACCAGAAACTCAACACATCTCACAGTGGCTTCGTGCCGCGAGCGGAAATGTGTCGGGATAAGCATGGGAGTATTCATAGGACGAATGTAAGGTGACCGAAAGCTAAATGCGGCACTTCGATGAACATCTGAATGAAGTACAGGAAGAGGACCAAGACAGTGAAGAGAATGCCATCGGCGATGCAGCAGGCGATGCAGCAGGTAGGTGAAGTTAAGGATGCCATCAAACAGCTGAAGAGCAGTAAATCGATTATAAGGGATAATATCGGAGCAGGACCTTTCAAGATGATTTGGGATACCGAACATCTGCCGGAGTGGAAGGATGGTTTTTCTGCCCCATCTACAAGAAGGGCGACAAACTGGACTGCGAAAACTATCGCTTCATCACTGTCCCTTATGCCGCCTTAAGTGCTATCCCAAGTCATCTTCCAGCAACTGTCACCACTAGCAAAAAGATACACGGGAAGTTATCAGGCCGAATTCTTCGAGAGACGGTCTACATCGCACCAAATATTGACTTTGCGGCAGATCCTCCTAAAAATACGGTGAATATAGAGTCCCTACGCATTCATGGACGAGCATGGCTTTTCGGGAAAGTTGACCCGAATAATCCAGGCTACGATAGATCGAATCCTGTATTGTATGACGATATCGGGTGGATTATCAGGTTCATTCGAATACCGCTGATGATGGAATCTCCTGCCTGCTGTTCAACACTGCTTTTGAAGGTGTTATGAGACGAGTGGCGTTCAACATACGGGGCAAGATGCTCAACAAATCCAATCAATTTATCTGCTTTGCTGGTGAAGTGGATATTGTCGGCAGAACATTTGAGGCGGTCGTAGAGCAGCATACCAGACTAAAGCACGAAGCAGTGAAGATTGGGGTGAAGATAAATACGTCCAGAGCGAAGTGCACACTGGAATGCCGGACCGAGCACGACTGGGTCCGACTAGGCATCAGTGTACCGATCCACGGAGAAGAATTCGTGGTAGTCGACACATTTAACTATCTCTGCTCACTTGTTACTGTGAACAATTATAAGGCGTATTATAAGTGGAAGTCGTCAAACAGACTAGGCTCCCGTACGAAGCGTATCCTACTATACAGATCGATACCGTTTTCTCAACGGGCATGAGACCCGGGCAATGCTCGAGGGGACTTGCGAGCACCCGGATTTTTTGAGCGACGGTTGTTAAGAGCCATCTTTAGCGCAGTGCATGAGGATGAACCATGAGATCGCGCAATTCGCTTGTGAACCCAATTTTCGTAAGGTGGTCATATCTCCGGTTGGCACAAGACGACGAGGGGCACAATGAAAAACAAGATGGTTAGCCCAAGTGGAGCAAAATCTAGGGAGAACAAAGTACCCAAGGGATTGAAGAGGAGCATGGAACAACAACGTTGGAGGGATCTTGTGTATGAGGTAATCTTATACATGACGTTATGCCAAGAAAATAAAATAATAAAGTTTGACGACCACATCGAAAAACAAAAAGTTTATGAGAATATATTGGCCACGATGTATGTGCTGAAGTAATTTTCATTGCCTATTTCCAACGATAATCATCCCAAATGGCACCTATCAAATACCAATTTATCAAAGTAGTGACATAATCCTACAATTAATTTGGAAAACTTTCATATAACAGGTCGGTAAATTTTAATTAGCTATCAACTATGTACGTAAGCTTGCGATTCTAGAAACATAACTGATGGACTTCCCAGTCCCACTTGAGAAAACAACCAGCGCCGAGCAGGGTTTTGTGTTAATTGCGTGGAAAACTACCAAGTTGCAGCAGCCAGCGGTCGGCAGCACTTTCCATTCAAACATTCCTTCGATAGACGGAATAAATCTCGCTACGCTGAGAACCGGTCATGAAGCATGGAAGAAGGAGAGAACTGTGGCCGTCCCATGCTTGATGACGTTAGCTGGTCGGTGATCTTCCGTCGTCGTCATCGTCGTCGTCGTCGTCGTTGTTGTTAACGAGGGAGTCTGTAATATTGATAAACAATACATTTGCCGGCAGCGGTACGTGTAAGATGTAAATGCCGGCTGATGGCAATCGGCAAGCGATTTTTCCTGTAAATAAATAACTCGTGGCATGTTTCGTGCTTTGGCAGAACAAGCGGAAGATGATATGGTTGGGTTGCCGGATTCATTGTTTCTTTTTGTATGGAGTGTACTTATCCGTTGGGAAACAGATTTTGTGGGAAGTTGTTTTGGTGCATTCGGCGAGAGAATTGATTCCGGGAAATTTGCTAGATTTATTCGATTGGTTGCTGCGTTGAGATTGCGTGATGGAATAATAACTTCATTTTGTATTTTTAATTTTCAAACAGCAGGAAAAAGTATTTTATATTTTATTATATCAATTCACAATTACCGTCGAATTATTGTAGCGGAAGTTAATGGGGTTAATTCCGTCAACTATTATGCAAACTTCTCCGTTTTCGTCATTTGCAGTAATTATGGCAGCATCGCTCAAACAGCTCGTTGCTAAATATTTAACTAACAACCCGTCACTGAGAAGCCCGGTACCGATGCTGTTGTAGTCATTGATGCCATCGACTCCGTCACCATCACAATCACCATCACCATCATCGTCATCGTCGAGTACCGGCAGCAAGGAAGCAGGCAGGCACTAATGAAATTTCCACTGCCATCCACCCCAACTCAGTCGTTTTCCTGGTACGGCATTCATGAGTTATCACAATTTGATTGATTACAAAGTGCTTACGTTAATTTGCTTACCCTGCAATGTACCAGTAATATGCTGTCTGCAGTACCGATCTACGAACAACGCTTGTGGATAGAGCAATTTGTGGGTCCTCTCCTAGCCCCTTATCATTTATTACGAACCAGACTGATGTAATTGTTTACTCTCAGTGCAACCTGAAGCGCACCGATGTTGGCCAGTCCGGGAGTGGATCGACGACGACAATTCTCTATATGTGATGACGACAGCTCGAAAAGAGGGCGGAATCAGTCAGTACATTGATTACTGCTCTCACAGACGAGAATCACATTTCCAACAAATTAATTTTACTAATGACTTCCCAGATGAAGCAGCCTGTTCCTTATCGTCTCTGTTTACTGAAGGTCTTGCTACAACGGGTATTGTGTCCGAATAAATGTAGGTCGTCTTTTCAGGGCAGAACGAGTTATTTTTTGTTTATGGACAAGCTTTTCCGAATATTTTTATTTTCAATATTTTAATATTGTATTAGTTTGTATCATTATAACAAGGGTTCATTGGGAAGTTGAACATCAAGATAACTATGCATTTACGAACTAAATCATTCGTAACTTTATTACAAAAATGTATACCACCATCTAGCGACGAATCTATTGAAAAATATGATCACGCTTGTCATATTTTAAAACTGTCTCTAAATATTTATTTGATATTTTCCCATAGAGAGGAATTCATGTTCATGAGTTATTTTAAGATATATTCAATTCTTAAAGTCATCCCGTCTACTGCCTCGCAATCTATCAATATTATTTAAAAAAAATGTGTTGATTTCGAGGCTGTTTAGTTAGAGGCGTCAGCCGTTATGCAGGCATGCGTGTCACGAAGTAAGGGTTCGAATCCCGATTCACCTGGTTGACAGGCTCAGTTGCATGGAAAATGTGCCTATTAAAACTTCATGTACATAAAGCTTCCCATCAAAATATTTCTTAACAAACCTTGACACCTTCATATGCTTGAACATTTCTGACACCATTCCCCTTCCCGCTGCCGAATAAAACTCCTGCCCAGGAAGCTGTTTGCAGTTCCTAGGCAATCAAACCTCGTCAGCATCGTCGTGTACAGTTTTCGGGATCGTTTTTGGGCTATATTATTTTGTTGATCGTCACGATTTGGAGTAACTACCTTGTTATAAGTCGACAGTCCGGCTCGAATGTTAGGCTCAATACACGATTGTAGACGACACTCTCAGCTTGTTTGTGGCATCTTTGACGTTTATTTAGCATGATCAAAGTAGGCTGCACCTCGGTGAAAGGCAACTTTCTGACAATCACTATGGACAAAAGCAGCAGGTGTATTTTGCTTGATTCTCTCGAAAAAAAAATGATTGGGCCTGGTGGCTATATTTACTAAAAGTTTTTTCCCAAAACTCTACTGGTAAAGTAAAAAAGTTTGCATCGCAGCACGACCTCTGTGGCAAAATATCCAAAAATTCTGTAGCTCTACCTATGCAAAGAAACTTTGTTGAACATATTAATCCAATATAGTGCAGTTTTGAGTTTTTACCTGCTTAATAGCTACCGATCCTGTGCACTGGAGACATTTTTTTCGAGCGGCTTCGGGTTTACGATTCCCCATGATCCAGGTTTCCTGGCTATCGAAAAATGTTTTCCAACTCTTACTACGTTAGTGACAAATGGTTTGGCCATGCTTAAATGATTTTGCTAGCTCAGCTCGCGAGTAGTTTGAATTTTGGCGATGAGCTGCTCCTCGTGCTAAGACACCATTTTGACTATTGACGAATTTCACGCCAACTCATCCAGTGTTTGGCAGCACCTTCTCAGAATCCAATGAAACTTTGTGGGTGTGTAGACTATGTTTTTTCAAGCAACTTTGCATAGTTTGTTTTTTCAAAAGTTATCGAGACTGCCACTTGAAAAGGGCTTAAGTTTTTTGATCGATTTTTTTTTTAAATCAACGTAACTCAAAAAGGAAAAGACTTACAAAACAGTGATGTATGAGCGACTTTTAGAAAATCGTGAAATCTAAAAATGTTAAAATTGATTCTTACGCGCTAAAAAAAATTATTTAAATTTAAAGTCAATTTGCAAAAAATTGCTATCTTAGAATTGAAAGAATTTAAAAACAAAAAAAGTTAATATAATTGTCTTAAAGTTTGCCGTACAGTGCAAGATGGTAAATTTTAAGGAAAAAAAGTTTTTCTAACAACAAATTTTTCATGTCATATTTTTACCGTGTATCGCGCCAACTCGTCTTATAATTTGATCCTAAAATTTCACAGATGCCAATTAAATTTAATTATAATTACCATTTGGATTTTTTAATGGTCTTTCAATGGTTGAAAAATGAAGGATACCAAATTTTCCTTAAAAGTGCCCATTTAAAAAATTTCCTTAAAAGTGCCCATTTAACAATGCATGGCGAACTATTCGACAATTAAATTGCCTTTATTGAGAAAAAATTTCGTTTAATTCTGAGATAGCCAAATTTTTGCAAATTTACTTCAAATTTTAAAATATTTTTTTTAGCGTGTAAGAAGGATTTTACAATTTTTACGATCTTTTTTCACAAAAGTTCAAACGATTTTCTAGAAGTCACTCATGCATCACCTTTTTGTTAGTCTTTTTCTTTTTTAGTTATATTGATTTAAAAAAATCGATCAAAAAACTTAAGCCCTTTTCAAGTGGCAGTCTCGATATCATTTGAAAAAACAAAGTATGCAAAGTTGCTTGAAAACAACATTGTCTACACATCCACAAAGTTTCATTGGATTCTGAGAGGGTGCTGCCAATAACGAAGACGAGTTGTCGTGAAATTCGTCTATTGAGAGGCAAAAATCAAAATCGAAAAATGGGTTGATCGGTCGCAAGAGATGTTAATTGGGTCTTATTATCTTTTATAACTGAACAGCCTTGAGAAGCTGTGTAGTGTCGACAGTAGTATGTAAGACCTACTTAGAACAGAACGCCTTTTTTATAAGAGTCCGCACATGAATGAATGGTCAGGGAGTCTAACGAACTCCTGCTCGCAAACGGAACTTGTGGAGTACAACAACGCCTTCTACATTATGATGTCCTTACTGCGCTAACCGGAGAAATTGTGCAGTGGATTTTTACTTTCTCCGTGGTTCTCGGACAACCTCTTTGAGTTCTATTAAACCTAGAGATTAGTTTCAACAGCATTCTTGAGGTAGGTATAGATGGTTCTAAATCCATATATATTGGAGAAAAATTACGTTTAGTTGCATTTCACTGTTAATGTTAATAAAATTATTAGTTTCTGAAAAACGCTCGCATTTTGGACTTGACATTTGTAATTAAATTCTGCACAGTTTCTTTTGGATTTTTCTGGTGGCTGCTGTCTAGTTTTTTCTGGAACTCCTGCATGTTTTGGGACACTGTACCCTCCTTCCGAAAGTGACGCTTAACTATCGCCCAATACCGTTCAATTGGCCGAAGAGCCGGCCAGTTCGGAAAATTAATGACCTTTTTCACGAATTGCCAACCACTGTAGAACAGGCTTGACGTAGTGGCTGGATGCCAAATCTCTAACCACAAGAAAGGAGGAACCTTATGCTTTCTGTATAGGGACAGCATTATCTTCTTCAAACATTCTTCCTCGTACACCTTGGCGTTAGTTGTACCCTTCGTGAAAAAAACAACGACCGCCAAGCACAGGTACAAATCGCTAGCCAGGCGTCCTTATTTCGCTCAAACTTTTTCATCTCCACCATGGTGTCAGCGTCGTTCAGGTCCTGGTCTACCAATTTCGTATAATACTTCTGTCCGGGCAGCCATAACGAATCTTGCTTGGCGTAGGTTTCGTCGTCGATCAGGAAGAATCCATCTTTGTTCTCCAGAATCCGGTTATACAGTTTTCGCGCTCTTGTTTTGGCCAAAGCTTGCTGCTCCTGGGACTTTTTCGGCACCTTCTGTTTCTTGTACGTTTTCAGGATGTTACGAGCTTTGATCCATTGAAACATCCCGATGCTGGTGTTGTATTGCTTGGCCACAATCCCGTGTCGACGCCGATGGGGTTTTCCTTAAGTACTCAACCAATTTCAACTCCCGACTGGGCTGGTTGGGACCTGGTTCCCTGCCGGATCGCGGCAAATCTTTCACGGAATGCTCACCGCATTTTTCGATAACATTTTTGACACTGGTGTGGTTCACTTTCACCCGTTTTGCAATGTTATACGTGACATCCTTTTCCGAGCACCAAATGTTCAGAATTTTCTTTCGTGTGTTCAGATCAATTCGACTCATCTTTGAAACGATCCACGGTACCGAGACCAATCGTTTGCAGAACTGTTATTGACATGTAAGCAAACATGTTACCGCAAAATACACTAAATGAACTTGAGCCTTTTTAGAGTAATTACTGTTTGAATGTTGCGAACTACTTTTCGATACAGTCTTTACGTTGCGTTCAACGCATCACCCTCGGTGCACTCCACACTCGCCGGTACAGGCACGAACACACGTGCGTTGCAAATAGTAGTAGACTAGTATTATAAGATAAGATTTTGTTCTTTCTTAGTTTAGTGTTTTAGTTTTCTGTGAGTTTATAATTGCCTCAGTGGTTGAGCGTGTAAGTTTCCACATATTTACAAGCAGAGCCATCTGTGTTAAAGGAGTTATTTTCTACGGCACGAACGATTTGTCAGAGGATGACTCATCCTCGTAGCTCAATGGTGGAGTGTGTGAAAAAACCCCGATCGTGAGCCTATCCAGCTGGTTCAGCTGGTTCATGTGTTGTTTATTTTCAGCCAAAAACAAAACCTTTGAATGTGTTTCAGAGAACAAATGATCTGAAAAAGCGATTCTATTCTCGAACGTGACGAAAATTATTAAAGTGAGATCCAATACAATGACGGTCATTGTCTTCAACCTTAAACAAGCTAAAGAGATAGCTAATTCTCAGTTTTTACACTTGAGTATAGAGTCTATAATCCAACTCGATGTATTGAAATTGAACTTGTGATCACCGAAACAAATTTGACCACCAAACTCCTACCAGGGGGTTGGTCGTTTTAAGAACCCTCTGTTTCCTCCAGTTAAGATATTTGATGTGCAAAAACTGGGCATAGTATCGATCAGTGAGGGTTAACAGTAATTTATCCTCTCAGACTCGTTCTGTGTGACATTTTCTGGTTCAACCCTCCCTCAATACTACAACTTCGACTACCTGTGCGGTTGTTCGTAGCTCGGGTCTTGAGCTGCCAAAACTGCAAGTGACATACGACCTCCCACTGCCACTCCACTCGCGAAGAGAAACATCTGGAAGGCGCCTGTGCTGCCAAAAAATGTGCTTCCTACAAAGGAAGGCGTACCAACAACGCTGAGAAACATTAGAACATTCTTTAAACAATATTACAGGCAATTTTTTGCAGAAATGGTGAAAAAAATCTCATCATCACCCAATGCAAAAACAAATCCCTTTGCTCCATGTCAGATGGTGAGTTTGACTTTGATTTGGCTGAAGAGGGGTGCCCATTGTGAATACTTTTTGGATGCAATTGACTTTGAAGTGGCCCCTCCTTACAGCTATCATTTCCTTCGATGGATAATCTTCCAATTGAGGTCGGTAATTCGATCACTGTTCTGCAGTGGAATTGTCGAAGTCCTATTCCTAAAATGGAATCTCTCAAATTTTTAGCTCACAATACCGGTTGTGATGAATTTGCTCTTTGTTAAACATGGCTGTCTTCCAAAATCGGTTTTCCGTCTTATGATTCCAATATTATTCGTCTTGATCGTGAGGATTGGCGTGGTTCAAAAAGTTGGGGATCAAAAAGTTCTTCTCGTTCTTTAAAGTGAATTTTACTCATATTCCAGGTATTGAAATTGTCGCATGTCAGGCTGTTATTAAAAATAAATATTCCTCCTAGAGCCTCAATAAACCAAAAACAACTTTCAGATATTTGTTCGGTTCTTTCTGCTCTGTGGGTGATCATGGGGTATTTTAACTCTCACTGTACAGGCTGGGGAGAACTGTACGATGACAAACGGACTTCCTTGATATATGACCTCTTTGACAACTTCAATACTACAGTTCTAAACAATGGAGAAGTAACACGTTTGACTGGTCCATCCTCAGTTGGCAGTTGAGCTTTGAAGTGCTGGCATTTTACCACTTTCGGATCTGTTTTTAGAATTGTCTCTGAGGCTCCTCTCCAGGTATGAAGTTATGAACCCATAGGTGATAGAAAATTTTGAGAAAGTTTTTGAGATGAACCATCAAACTCGCTTCATGACTTTACAACCACTAGTACAAAACATAAGATGTCCGTCCTTTGCCGAATATCTCCAATCGTATTTCCTACTTCAACGTTGGCAATTCAATTCATTTGATTTATCCTTGATGCAGGACTTCCATGGAATCCCAGAGCATCATCGTCCTATGATTGCTCCAGCGATAAATGCTGCAAAGTTTGGCCATGTCGATTCGACAAAACCGTTCTCGACTGACGGATCATTGATAGAGGCGTTCCGCAGGCTTTGGTGAATACAACAAAATTCATAGCGCCACTCTAAAACTTCAAGCTTCTCATAATGTCGCTGAATAAGCGGCAATACACTTGATGCTAGAAATAATTGTCTCACTTACACCGGCTAAGTTCTTCGTTTTCAAGGATAGTTTCAGGCCTCTGGAGGCTATTCTATCCTTCGGTAAAACACGTATTCCGCCATGAAAATACAGGAGCTTCTAAGTGCTTTATCTTCACGTAATTTTATCATCACCTTTGTGTGGGTTGTTTAATTTCGGGCAATGAAAGAGCGGACTCGCTTGCAATGGTCGGTGCTATGGAAGGCGGTATTTACGATTGACAAAAAAAATCCTTATTTTTCGTCAACAGTCACTCATTAGCTGGCAGCCTAAATGGAGTAAAGGAGATTTTGGGTGATGGCAACATTCGATCATCCTTAAGGTGTCGAAGGAATGTTGGTTCAAGGGGATGAATGTGGGTTGAGACATCATTCGTGTGATGTCTCGCCTCATGTCCAATCATTATTCTTTAAACGCTCATTTATACCGTGTTAGGCTAAGCGACACCAATCTTTGTGAATGCGGACAAGGTTACCAGGACGTAGATCATGTAATTTGGTCTGTTGCTGAGCATAACGTGGAGTTAGATGCTTCATGATTTCTTTCGGGCTCAAGGTAGACAACGCGATCTGGAATTCATGAAACTTATGTATGTGTTTTTGACATATATTTGTTTGATTAACCCATATATCTTTAGGTTCACTTTTTTTTTTTGATTGTCAAAAATATTCGAACTCAAAATTGACCAAAAAAAAAAAATAATATTTATATTATACTTTTCTTTCCCCCCCCCCTTTTCCCCCTTAAATTTTTTTACACCAACCCCCCCCGACCCCGCACCGTTTTTTTTCCTTTTTTTAAAATATCCATATACTATAATAAAACTTGGCTATGTATAGATGATTCTATTTAGCCCCCAAAAAAATGAACTTATAAAAAAAAAATTTATATTCGTAAATTCCAAACATGGAATGCATCTAGGGTATGTGTCCCTTAACTCAGCCTAATAAGCATCGATCGATTCCATATTTGATCATTACTCATACATTATTTTAGCTTGAAGCGAAATTTAACTAGTTATACACTTCCTTAGATACGTTTAATAAGACGTTTGGTAGCATGTATCAAGAATAGCTATACCACTCATTTTATAACGTCAGAAACTTTCGAGGGATATGGATGTAATGTCGGTCTACAAGCATCAAATTGGGTCTATTCATGGATGCAATTTCGTCCCATTCGTTCGATTTTTTATTAAATGCAGTCTTCGTACGGTTTTTTTTCCCTGATTTTATGATTTAAGACATTGCCAGCTGTATAAGCTTTACCCAACATAAAATTTATGAAAAGAAAATTAACTTAAACTGCTTTGAAATACTTACGAGATTTTCATATATAATTTATTGGCTCTCTGGTAGTAAAAACATTATAATTCACTCTGCACAGGTTTTGATCCTTCGGTTTGTATTAAGATGAGCCATTTGAAAAATATTCAACAGAAACCCATACATTTCCATTGACAATTACCAATAACAACATTTTTACTAAGTTTTCCAGGCAACAGACCATAATTGGGAACAAAGAAAAAAATATGTCCCTAACATTGGGTCCACGGTTTTCTTGATAAATCATTGTTATTTTATCTGTGTGAACTTTTAGTTTATAAGGTGTGACTATTTTCTGTACATCTAGGCTGCATTATTCGGTTTATCGGTTCAATTTAGCCAAATTTAGATCATTCGAAGATCATGGAGATTATCTGTCCAGCTTAACCAGTGAAATCAGGATGTCTAAAAAGTTAAGAAAATCGTAAATTACACGGAAGTGTACAACAGTAAATTGATTAATAATGTCTGAATTCCTTCGAATTAGATCGGTTATCATGATAGCAATATAATTTTGTTGATTATCTCTGAATTAATGACATATTTGGTACATAGGCCGAATGAAGGAGCTAGGCTAACATTACATCCCCTAACCCTATATATTTTTTTTTTTTTTTTTTTTATATTTTTTTCTCTTCTCCCTCCCCTTTTTCTCCCCCATCCTTTTTTCCTTTCTGTTTATCTTCCCCCCTCCCCCTCCCATCCCCCCCCGCCCCCCCCCTCTTCCCCCCCCCCCCCCCTTTTTCTCCCCCCCCCCCCCCCCCTTTTTTTTTCCCCTTCTCTTCCTCCACTTTTTTGTATCTTTTCATCTCCATGTGGGCCATAAGCAATATGTGCTACTGAAGCGACCGACATCCTATCATCAGTCGATACCGCTGCTGGTTGGTCACTTTAGGTATTGACCGGCAGTTGTTTGTGTGGTAAACGTTTGATTAACAATGCCATAAACTTAGCGCCACCGTGCGGAGCAGATTTGTATCTGACTATTTACTGGTGGGTAATGTGCCAGCAACCATCATCGATCGGTCATATGTGGAATAAAATTGAATTTGACCGAATAGGTAGGTGAACGAATTCAAGGTGGCGAAGGTCATACATTCGCAGACCTTCGTATCAGTTGGTATTGGCTTACCGATTTCCATTATGAGGACGGTTGCATGGACTAGTAGTTTTATTTGTCTTATTGACTCATTAAGCAGTTATTTTAGAAATCTGCTCCATTATGTTAAGGACGTTCGGCATTGTTGCATTCAGCGATGATAATCGAATTGTGTGTTGGGTTCATTTGAATTTTCGTTGCGTCAGACGTTAACTAAACAACGCCTACTAGTCAGACATAACATTGTGAATATGTTGCATCAAATTTGAGTTCCAAATTTAGTTCAATCTTTGATAACTGTCGGGGACTAGGTACATGTTTTGAAATGCACTGCAGCCTAAACTAAACCATACCCACACCGCGCCGTTGTTTACAATAATATGTTTGCTATAAATACTATCCTTCTAGTTCTAAATCGGTATTGTTTATGTACTGTCAACTAACTCGGTTGGTGAATGTAATTATCACATAATGAATTTATTCCTCGACAATAATATTGACATGCGATAACAATTCTCTGAGTAATCGTGATATTTGATTATTTCTAGCTCGTGAACCGAAGAACAGCCAAAACAAGCGAACGTCCGACAGATGATGATCGTGAGTCAGAATTTGAATGCTATTGCATTTTGAAATCAACACAACTTTGAGTTTGACTAATCAGCAACTAAAGAGCGAGGGGTGTGTTCGTTGTTTGTCGGTTACTCGAACTTGACTGTACAGCAAAAGTATCTTATCATCACTCTCCGCATGGAAACACATCCGCTATTTGGTTGTGCACATTTTCACCTCCATTGGCCGTTGTTCCGTTTAGTGGTTCAATTAGCGATTCGGTTCTGGCTCGAACCGGTCCGCGAGTATGCGATGTAAAAACAGAAAAATACCTTCTTCTGAACTGCTTGTTGCCAATGATTAATCAGCTCCGTAAATGTTCCATCATTAGCAAATTAAGTGCCAATTCGCTTATCAGACAGTGAGGCAAAATGACGATTCTCGTCTTTTCGCGAAAAAATTGCGGGGCTAATGAATCAATAGCCGTTTACTGTACTGGGATAATCACCTTGACGAGTTTTTGATTCGCGATCCGATGATGAGAGATTAATGAAAGTAAAACTGTGCATTACCTGCTAGCGGAAGTGCAATCATCGCGACTGCTGCCACACTGTCGACGTTTCTTCGAATAATTATCCACTTGATCGACGGCGTCTACTGTGAGCGGATTCAATCGATGCTTCCTTTCCATAAGCTATTCCGGTTTACTGAATGTTAATTCAATGACACATGTCTGAAATTGTCATCGGTAGCTTAGGATGCAACAGAATCAAAACGGTTCTTGATTGATTTTTTTTTTAAGATGAGATACATAGACTGGGGACTCTTTGTTTCAGCAATGGAATCGTTTGATTCATTTTAATGATACTCTATTCAAATTATCTTCCATGTAACACATTTGTTGGTATTTTTTTATTTCTACTTAATTGATGAAAACAGTTTTGAGGAATATATGCTAAGAATTCTTATAGTTCCTATTTGCAACCAACAAATCTTACAATAAGGATATCCACCTGAGGAATTTGACACTAGTTGGACTAGGAATTTTACACTAGTATTTTGAACGTTATCAGTAAATAATTTAATTGATTTATCAACCACAATGGTATAGACCATTGTATGGAATGTGTTAACCTCACTTTTTTGCCAGTTCAGGGAGCTTGTTTATAATGTGTTTGGATTCAAACAGCACAAACGATTTTTTTCATTGTCATTTTCCGAAATCTGTACGATTATATTCAAAAACTGATTTAAAAGAAAACGCTGGTGTTTGTTTCTCGATTATTTTACTTCAATGGTAATAAGTTTAGAGACACAATCTCAAACCGATCTTACCGAAAATATTCTAAGTCCGCGTAAACAAGCTCCCTGATCTGTCAAAGCTAAATTGATGACGCCATCGTGCAATGATCTATTGTAACAGTACATTACATTGTATTTTATTGATTAGTTGGACATACATGCTAAGCTACATTCTGCTAATTCTTTCGATACACTACTCAAGTTGATCCACCCCCACAAGAAATTTACAATTTTTTTGTTTCTCTGTTGAAAATCAGTTTAATTTGATGAGTGTTTCTGCATGATTTGTCTATATATGTTTATTTATCACATTGCCATTGAAAATACGGCGTTTATATATTTTCTTGAGATTTTATGTGATGAATTATGAATAAGGGTAATACATTACGCAACAAAGTTCAACAAAATGTTTTACAGATGCAACTTTCTCGAATGTAAACATTTTGTACAGCTGTCATGTAGTGCTCTCGAAGTTTTCGTGCTCAAAATTTCAGTTTCGTGTTCAAAGTTGGAAGTTATTAGTTGAAAAATGCTCAAAAAAGCACAAATTTCGATCAGCATCCGAAATTTGATTACTGAACACAAAAAAACTGGCAAAAGTGATGTTGTCTATATTGTCCAGCTTCACGAAGATACGGTCGCAAAAATTGTGCAGATGTACAAAAAGCGTGGTTCTATCTCACCAGCTAAGCGATTGGGGCGTCTTTCAAAGACAATTGGCCGAATTGATAGAATTATCGTGAAGAAGGCGGAGCTGCTTCAGCTTCGAAAATTGCGAAACATATTGAAAGCGAGTTTTCATTCAACTGACATCACAATCCGTACGAAATCGTCTTCATAAGAAAGGTCTTAAGGACAGAGTAGCACTTAAGAAGCCATGGGTGTCCGCAAGAAATATCAAAAAAATATTGAAGTGGGCCCAGGACCACATTCCATGGACCAGTGATGACTGGAATAAGGTGATTTGGTCAAACGAGACGAAAGTAATGCTATTTGGGTCTGATGGTACAACAAGAAAATTGCGGCGAACCGGTGAAAGTTTGAAAAAGGAGTGTTTGCAGCCTACAGTCAAGCATGGCGGTTGTGAGTTACTTTACCAACATTGATTTTTCAACCAACTGAGCATGACTTTGTTTTTTTTTGCAGGTAGAGTCATGATATGGCTACATCCGACATTGAAGAACTTGAGTTCATTTATGGAATCATGACTAAGAAAGTTTATTTGGACATTTTGAAGCGGAAACTACCAGCGTCTGCACAAAAGCTAAAGTTGGGGCGCATATATACGTTCCAACAAGACCTCAAAGCTCGTTTCGCAATGGTTCAAAGAAAAGCGTAACAAAGTTATGGAGTGGTCAGCACAGTCTCCAGACCTTAATCCGATCGAGTATCTCTGGTCAATTTTGAAAATTAAGGTCCAGGAGCAAAAACCAACAAGCTTCCAGCAATTGCGGCAGGTAATCTCAACTGAACGGGAGAAAATCACTCCGGAAACAACTGCTAAGCTTGTTGAGTCGATGCCACGACGATGCCGAGCAGTTATTGAAGCCAAAGGTGGTCACAAGAAGTACTAAAACCATGTGAGCCAGAGGGGCAAATATACTTTTTTGGCGTTATTTTTTAATATCATATTTCAAACTCAAGAGAACTTGTTTTTTATTTTGAACTGGCATGAATTGTCTTTGGTTTTATATAAATAATAATAAACTGAACAACAGTTAATCGTGTTTTAATTTTCTTGTGGGTTTTTAGGAAGAAATCTATTTTTTCACTGTGGGTGGATAAACTATTTTTGAATACTGTATATTAGCCAACAATCCGACAGGCACGGACATTGCTAGCGTTAAATGTTACGAAAATGATGGATTTAAACAAAATAATGGAAAAGTTGAACTAAATCGCGATCATGTCGCGTGGATAAATTTTTTTTTACATACTTTGGCTTCATTTACTCGTTTATTTTCAAAATCTACATTATTCGTACGGCTTTGCTGCTGACAGCATACCCTACACGGTATTATGAATTTACCCTGTGATTGAGTAGAACGCACTCATTTTGGCAAGCAGTATTGAGGTTTAAAAAATCGAGTAAACTGGTTTTCTTTTGATGAGTGCAATGTACCCAGGTTCTGAGAAAATAATGATGATAGAATTCATTTGCGAATTAAGAATGGTGCACAACTATAAACAGGCGACATTAGCTTAGTGGCTGTTGTTTTATCATCAAAAAAGAGAAAATGGAGCCGCTATGTTTCTGAAAAGATGATGAAAGCTGACAGCAGCTTGTGGCAAAGTTTTTTTTTTAATTTAAGTGTTTCTTTATTTAAACTCAGTATATTTAAGTAACAGCACCGCTTTTCGGGATTTTTAATTCTAAAATTGGGATTCGTTTATGTTGTGTTCACCAATATAGATCATTCGACCAGCGACTCGTTCGTCGATAAAATGAACCTATTTTCAAAGAGTTTTTCAAAAGTGTATGCATGATGTTTGTTTTAGTTCAAAATAGGCTGATAAAGCAGGAGAAAATTAGAAGTACTTTATGTTTAGTTTACCGTATCTTTAAATAAATGCAAATCATATTTTATCATGTTCACCTTCATAAAGATTTAATTTCTTAGACATTCACACACAGTACTACACGCACACGAATTCAAATTCAATTTTGAGTCGTTTTTGACTCACTTTCGTCAAAATTGGAATCACTTAAATATGAGTAAATGAATAAGGGTAATAAGCTACGATTGACAAGTCGACATATCCAAAACATCCAACAGATTTAAGTCGATTTCTTAGATATGTCGACTTGTCAATCCCAGTTACATTTACTTATACATGAGTGACTCCCCTTTTGGCGAAAATGAGTCTAAAACTCATGGACGTGTACATTCCTTTCAATAAAAATGAGTAAAATTTGCCCATTCAACGATTGAAAACATCTCGGTAAACTTGACATAGATTATTCCACAGGTATGTTAGCTCAAAATTGAGTAAAGGTATATTTACCCATTTCTGAGCAAGTTCCTTTTTGGATTTCGACCCAAAAATAGCTTCTAAGCGTCTTTTTGACTAATTTTTTCGTGGATATTCCCTGCGTTCAGTATGGGAATCGTTCTCCACATTAGGCCATATGAATATTTAAATAAAACGAGTTTACTACTCGTACTGTGAGTTTATTACTCACAAGCAAACCAGTTTGAGTAAACCAATAAAGCGAGTATCACGTCAACATATTCCTACCCATTCCCTACTTGACCTGTATTCGGGCGAGGCCGGCGCCGGTATTGCCTTAGTTTGGGATCACCAGTTTTTACACATTGAAGATGTATGTTAGTCCCAAGCATCATCTGTTGGTTCTCTGTGTAATAACAGCTGATCTGGCAACAACGGAGTAGCAACCTCGGGTGGTCAATCATGCTCATGCTCATGCTCACAAGCAAACCAGTTTGAGTAAAGTAAACTGTCTGAGTATTTGCTCAAATTCGTATGAATAAAGTTGTTCAATACTCGGAGTAAGTTCGAATTTCTGTTAAAAATTGTTTTTATTGTTTTTATTATTTTTCTTAGGTAGAAGCATTGTTGCCAACAAAAAAAATTGTCGGGAAATGTCTGACGATTCCGGCGAGGAGCATCTGGAGGATGAACAGAATCACAGTATGTCTATTATATTAACCAATATTACAAATGTACTAAGTAAACGCTATTTCCTTTCTTTTCAGGTACGTATAAAAAAAATGGAAATCAGAATCCAACGGGCAACGAAACTATCGGCAAAAAAGCTGCTGGTGATGCGAAGTTTGTGGATATTCTGGCATCCTTTGAAAAAACTCTTCTGGGAAAATCACAAACACCGCCAGCGAAGCAGAAAAAGAAATCAGTCGAAAAAGAAATGTATACATCACTTCACTGCAGAGACGACTGCAGAAGGTTATTAAAAGCAAGGGAGGAGCAACGCATTATTAATTTCTCTTAATTTCATACAATATACTACGTTTTTGTTGAAATTTTAACTTTTTCCTTATACTTATTTCCTGTGGAAGAACTTAAATTTATTTTCAATAATTAATTTAGAGTTTGCATCATAAATTAATCAAACCAGTTGAGCAGTGTTTTATTCTAGAATATGGACCAACAACTGAGGTAACAGAAACTATAAACACAACGGAAACCTTTTGAGTCTTGTCCTTATATTTTTTTCACTCAGTGTAGATCAAAACTCAAGTTGAGTTTAATGTTTGTCAATAACCAGAGCACATTGGACAACCAGGGCGGCACAGACCTTGCGAGAAAACGTTGGTTCTTTGTTGTGAAAAATGAACCAGTTCAATCTTAGATAGACCTCATCATCGATATGGTAGCCACCATTGCTTGCTGGTTTTCGGTGGAGATTACAACAACCACTTGTTTCTCGCCGTCTTTTATATTTTTATATTAATTACTCAAACCTGCTTTTCAACCCAGAAGTTCCATTTTTTGCATTCTTTGATGCGCTGCAAGCTGTTGTGGGGTGATAAATTTTTAAATTGAGATCACGTAGAAAGAATTAATCTCCAGTGGAGATTTAAGTTTGCAAGTGTGTCTAAGAAATGACATATGTGCCTAAGGATAATCGAGTGGTTCAAGGAAGACTTTATTGTATGAGTATGCATTTGAACAATATGATTTAACTGTAAACTGTGACCGTTGAAAGGTGTCCTTTTTTAAATATATCCCCGAAATATATTTAGAACATTTAAAAAAATGGCACTTATAAACAAAAAACTCGAGTAATCTACCAATGGCAAAAACAATTTTTTTTATGATGTAGAAGGAGATGTTCGCTAATCCCCATGAGGCCCCAAGAGTGGACAGTAGGATGCCAATCCAATGTATGGGAAAAATTTGGCCATCGAATTTCAAAAAAAACAGTAGTGCTCAAAAGTTTTTTCTCCTTAAAAGAAGTCCCCATGCAAAATTTGAGCTCAATCAAAGCGGTCAAAGTTTGACTTTCTTTATGAAATAGCACTGATAAAATGCAATACAATAAAAACGAAACCTGTAATGTTTCATCGACTTTACAAACTTCACATTACAAACTGACAAAATATCATCCAATCAAAGTTGTGTTAGTTTTATGTATGTTTTATGTACTTTTATTACTCGGAACTGAAGAAAATATGTACAAGAAACTTGTGTTGCACTTCCTTGACACCTATCCCGGTATCAAACTATTGTCATAATTTGGTTACGTCAAAACATGTTTTATTTTCATCCTTATTTTGATCACGGCAGTTAGTGTTATACTTCCTTGTACGTTATTGTGTTGGTACGTTCTATTATGACTATTCAAAAGAAAACAATAATGAAGATATCTTAACGAGGTGTTGCATGCCAATTTTTTATTTTAAATTTCCAACTTAAAGGGTCACCATGATGCAAAATGAGGATATAGCCCCAATGAAATATCACATATTATATGTTAACAGTGTCCTACGGTCAGGGCTGGAAAATATCATTTTCAATGAAAATGACCTACGATTTTTACCGAAATACGTCTGAAAAGCTCATCGGGCGAGAAAACGATGATGGACATTTTCTTCTAACTCTCATCTATTTTTTCGTCATGATAGCACGTGACAGTGTTTTGGTCATCGATACTAAGGAGTGTATCGAAAATAAGCTATCCACAAACTTTCTTTCAAATTATGTTGAAAACCGATATTTTATTCATACAAAAAATGGATCCTTTATTGTACGAGGTTAAACTTGAACAGAATGAAGACCGGATGAAATTTAAGTTATTCCTTCACGAATTTTCGAACTTTGGATCGAATGCTCTTCATCAAGTTCCGGACAAGTGTTGCATCGCATTTTTTGGACGCTTGAGCCCAAATTTATTTGAACTCCTGCATGTTCCCAGCTGCTTTACCAGTCTTCTTGAAGACCCTCTTCACGATTGCCCAGTAAAGTTCGATGGGTCGAAGCTGAGGGCAATTTGGTGGATTGATATTTATCTCAACGAAATCTATACCCTTTTCCGCAAGCCAATTGAGAGTGGTTTTGGCATAGTGAGCCGACGCTAAATCCGGCCAAAACAGTGGAGGTGTACTATGCTTCTTATATAAAGGCAACAATCTCTTCTGGAGACACTCAGATCGATAGATTTCCGCATTTATAGTTCCGGTAGAGTAAAAAATGGTTGACTTCAAACCACAGGAACATATTGCTTGCAATACCAGTACCTTTCGACCGCATTTCTCCACTTGAATAGACCTGTCCGCATCGCTCACATCCTCCCCAACGACGGCAGTAAAGTATTGTGGACCTGGAAGGGTTTTTGAGTCCTCCTTTACATAGGTCTCATTGTCCATCAAAACGCATGCATCCGGACGCTGCAAAAGACGCGAATACAATTTCCGGGCCCTTGTTGCTGCTTGCTTCTTCTGTTCTGCACTTTGTTTCGAGATTTTCTGCTTCTTGTAGGTCTTCAGGTGGTTTCGCCTCTTGATACGCTGGATCATTCCGACACTCGTTCCTGCTTTTTTGGCCAAATCACGTATTGACATTGATTTGTTCTTCATGATTAGAGATACCACTTCCTGCTCCAGTTTCGGGTTGGAAGAACCGGGTTTTCTGCCTCTTCCTGGTAGCTCATCCAAAGAATAGTGTTCCCCAAACTTATTAATGATGGTTTTAACACTCGCATGATGAATTCCAAACCGCTTCGCCAATTTTCGCATAGTAATACCCTTCTCACTTAGCCATGTGTCAAGAACCTTAATTTTCACTTCCTTTTCAATGCGCGACATTTTGAAAACGCAGAATTTGAACCGCACAAACAAGTAAACAAAAGAAAGTTGACATTCAAACGCACCGCATGCAGTGTTCAGAGCATAAAAAACCATCACAAATACATTCGTACAACGCAAATGTATGTGGATAGCTTATATTCGATACACTCCTTACAAGCACTTTTATTGATATAATTGTGAGTTTCATCACAAAACTTCAAAAACAATTTCCACTCTGTCGATAACATATTATTGCTTGGCTAATTTCAAGTAAATTAATTAGAAATTTGTTAAACAAAATCGTATGAGAAAAAAACTCATGACTGCATGATTGTGTGAGAATGATAAGAAAGCTCATGATAGTTCGTTTCTTGCCATGACAGTGAGTTGGCCTATTTTTCATCGTCACATGATGGCCGTGAGATTTACCAGCTCTGCCTACGATCCTAATTTTTTTGGTTTTTGTTTTTTATTTTTCGACAAAAAGGACCTCTTTCTCAAATTCTCAATTATTTTTCAAAGGACCACCCTAATGGATTAAAAGTGATCAAAACCTAATGGAATATCATGAATCTAGTATAGACGATGGCCTACGATGATGAAAGAGGTGCTTCAAATGCCCCATTCAAATTCTGAATTTTTGGATTTATTTTTAATTTTTGACAAAAGGGGTTGCCCTAATGGAAAATAAATGGGCTATCCTAACGGAACATCACATATTATATGCTGACAGTGGCTTATGTTTATTTGAAAGATGTGTCAATACTGTTATCTTCTATATACCCTTCAAATTATTTTTTTGAAAATTTCATCAATAAGGACCACCCTAATGGAAAATAAGTGAACCACCCTAATGAAATTTCAAACATGATATGCTAGCAGTTGCCAACGATGATATAGGATATGTTTCAATACTATTGCCATGAATATCTCTCCAGTTGAATTCAAATTAACTCAAAAATCGTCCCAGAGAGCCGATTTTGTTCAAAAAATTTTTTTTCGAACCAACACCAGTTCTCGACTTTTCATGCATTTCTTAGACCATCGGCATCAAAAAAAAAAAAATCAATTTCGGAAATTTCATGTACATGTCACCTTTTGGCTGGCACCTTAGTGGACAGTAATGTTTGCTAGAAATGAAAGATATGAAGACAAAGTGTTGATAGTTCCGTCAGTGTACGGCAGGTTGTGAAAATTGAATAGAAGTATTGTTCTTCTAATGATAACAATGAATGCGGTATTTATTATCCCAAACTCGACCGTTTTGACGCAGGAAACAAGAACAAAAATCATTACGATATCATCCCCGAGTGCTACAATATAGAAGGTGATAAAAGGTGATAAGCACATAGGGTTCTAAAACAAGAGCGGCGGACAATGAAATCGATCTTTTCAGAAGAGGGATAGAATTTACCGCGTTTGTATTGTCTCATACTGTATATAGAAAGCAATCAGTAAGCAACTAAATCCTACTATACTAAGTAGTTCAATAAACTACGATGAAGTTCATAATTGTTTTCAACATTAATCGTTCCGTTGGTTGCTATATACCATTAAGATTTTATTTCAGGTAAACTCACCACAGCGAATCCTGATGATCCAAAAAGAAAGAAAAACAATTTTTTACAACCCCCCCAAATATTTTTATACTCAAAAAAACAAAAAAAATAAACAAAAAATTTTTTTTTTCAAAACAAAAAAAAGCTCTGATCCCCACCCACCGAAAAAAAAAAAAAAAAAAAAATTCTCAAACCAAATTAAAAATCTTTTAATTTTTCCCCCATAACCAATTAAAATTAAATATTTTTCCCCCCAAAAAAATCCTAAAAAATCTAAAAAATAAATAGAAATCGTAAAGCACATTCAGAGTCTGCGAAAAAGTTCCTCACAACGCTGAAACTTCAACGGACGAACCATCATTTTAAACTGTTTTAACAATTCGTATTTACAAACGGTGTTGATTATCTAGTATTCAATTGAGGCTAACCTCCTACCGGACAGAATGAATGGTGTATGTATTCCTAACACTTTAATTCTCAGTAAAATTTTCAGGGGTAACGGATAGAAACAGGATCCTGTAAATAATGATCAGCATGAGCGCTGCTTCTGATGAAATTTTCGTGCAAAATTTTTCAAGTAGCGGGCGGCGGCAACCGACAAACGGATCACCAACTTAACTTCTTGAATATTTAGATATGAAGATTGCCAACACCGCTTGATAAGCGTATCCTAGAGCTTACCCTCCCTACTAAGATAATTCCACCTTTCCCATGGCACTTATGAGGGGTCGTGGAGTTCTCCGCATCTTTCTTAAGTAAGTGTCGGACTAACATTCCTTCCTTATCCCCACCAGTGGGGGGCCGGGCCCCACCGCCACACACACCCCCCCTCTATAAGGGAGAACACAAAATCACAACCCAACACCACACCAAAAAGCGTCGCCCCCCCCTAACAACCATCACACTTGTACCAGCTACGATATTGTGCAACCTGGTTTATGTTTTGTTATGCTATGTTATAATAATGTATTTCACACGTCAAAGCTGCGTTTTGAACAGTTTCTCTGTTAACTTTTTACTCTTGACTAATTTTATATTATGACGATGTTATTTCAACGGTTATTTTTTATAGTTTATTGTTAAATGTTTAATATTTGTCATGGGCACAATCAAACTATACTTTTCTCCTCGATGATGATGATGGATTTATAGTTTTTATTTTGTTATTGTAATTAAAGTATTATCTTCTTTGTGTAGTCTACAGAAGTTTGACCCTTGCGCGCGTAAACAGGTATAGATGACTGTTTTGTATTTTTTTTTCAAACCAAATTGAAAGCTTATGCAGTTTGAGAGCTTTTTGGACCAGTAGTGAGCCGTCTGGTTGAATGTCAGAAATGTCTTGAAAATTCGGTAGTTGTCCATAGTGTTTGAACTAAGCGAGATTTTAATTTTTGGAAATGTCTTGGCTTTTTTTATCACTGGGCTTTTCTCACGAAAATTTACGGCATTCAACAACGGCAAATCAACGGCATTTTTCAATTTATAACTTTGCTCCATAGTGTCGGAAAGTGATTCAGGAGTTTATATCTGTAAATGTAACCAAGTCGGTTTGTTTTTGTTTGTAAATCTGATTAATTTGTTGTTCAATATTAAATTATCTTAGAAATAAATCGTCCAGCTCAAACCTTTGTGGGAGTATGTGGCGGGACCATCATCACCATCATCATCACATATTAAACTTTTAAGATTTTTTTTTCATTAGGTACAAAAGTTACTGAAGATTTTCGGTGTGCCATTTTTATCGAATACACCTTTATGAGATTGCGCGACAAGAGGTCCATGATGTCGTTAGATGTTCTGGGCTGCAAGCGCTACAATGTGATCAGCAGTGCAAATCCTAGGCCAAGAGGTCCCAGAAATCCCTTAAATGCTCATTTAGTCAGGAATTGAAAAGTTGAAAAGTTCCATATGAACCTGTAATCCCTAACTAGCGTTGATTACGTCCATGGACGTTGCATTTTTTTCTAAGAATCTACATATTACCACAAATGCACCCTTGCGCTGAACTGGTCGGCTTGACGTGCCGCAAGGGCTCAGTAGGGATTCTTTGTCAAGACCCGAAGCTAAGAGTCAGTTCCATTGTGGTTATATCACATCAATTCGTTTTTCCACTGTAGCAGCAGCACATTGAAATTGTAGATATACTATTCTTTATACGGTGTATAACTTCAGATCACCAATGGAATTCTCAAGTATGGTAAAATAATTTGAAACATTTTTTTTTCTCGTGGTTATGATACATTGCAGCAGGACCACAATCTGTAGACATGTAAATACAATAAAAATTGTTATGATGATTTTATATTATAACAGCCCTTCACTATATAATCTATGCTATTTAATATGTCATTTTTAGCTTCACATATATTCGTCCATGTCAATTATAGCCCACCTAACCTACGTTAAGTATTTGAAAAGATAGGAAGGTTTGTAACGTTTTTGACGGATTCTGCTCATAAGGGCTTTTTCCTTCTTCACCAAAAATGTATAATTTATAATCATTCATTTCCTGTTTCACAGACATAAAGAATCATTTTTAGGTCCAGACCAACAAGAGTAATCAGAAAATTCATTTTTTTAAATAGTTTTGTCGAGTTTCCGTTTTTGGCATTATTCATTCTCATATGAAATTTATTTCGCCTTATTGTTAGCTGTTTTCAGCTTTTCCAGGATTATTGGGGTATTGGTGCAAATCTTATTTTTGATTTCAGTAACAAGCCAGTGGATGTCAGATGTATATTGTACCTACGTTTATTGTGTTCTTTGACTTTAGTTGTGAAAATAAATTCTAATCTTAGTAGTTCCTAATCCTATAGAAGCTGCAACAGCGGAAGTCTTTTGATGAGTGGATGACCAGCTTAGTTACAGATATATATTCGTATGGCTTGCTTGTATAATTACTTTACATTATAACGTCAGTTTATTATTTTATGTTAGGTTATTAAATTATGAGATATTATTGCATTCAAATTTATTTCATTAAAACCACTGTTGTATCTTTGAGACTAGGTTTACTTTTCTTTACATGCTATATAATTTCAAATCATCCATAGATATCCCAAGTTTTGTAAAGTAATTTTAAATCATTTTTTGGTTCAAAATAAAATTTTGTATGATTATTCTTATATTCATTCATTATAATATTCATTCGCTTTATTTTTTATCATTACAATATTCATTCACTATATTTTACATGACATTGAATATATATTGTGAAGGGGGGAGCATCAGGGTATCACTCAAGCTGTAATTGGACAATGGAGTGGTCTGACAACCGGCGTCTAAGAGGGAACAAACAGTATCATTGTCTCTATCTTACCGATTCGATTGTGATGCTGTGAATTCTACTCCAACAATTTCAGTGAGAGTGACGCGCCCTTCTTAACCAGCCATCCCGTAGAAAGCTTAATAAGTATTGCGAATTGGGTTATTCGATTTGTTGGGTCGTATCGTTAGAAGGAGAATCTTATGTTCCCGCGGGTTTGGCCCTTCATACAGCGTTACTGTGAATACAACCCGGTAACTCAATTTGATCTTGCTATTAAGTGGAGCTGCATAGGTCTTAGAAGGGATGGTGGCTACCTTACATACATACATACAGAATCTATAATAACAGATGCAATCATAATCTTACACTTATTGGTGAACAGATAGAGAACAAATGGCAACCGTTATAGTTTATTAGTCATAATAATTCCAGTTTCTGCAAGAAGCTTTATTGCAAGAAACATACAATTCACAGTGCCACACTTTAGTTTCACTGAGGCATGCATTTAAAATTTAATTGATGAAATCGTAATATTTTTTGAGACTTATGCCTGCAAGAACATGAAATTGCTAAGCACAACAACCAGTAAGACGGTCATTAGTCGATTCAATAACTCCTTAGTTTACAAAATCAACCCTAACCAGCAATCAGAGGGACAGTTACGCATGCGGTATTATTATTTTCGTTTCTAATTCTGGTTTCTTTAAAAAAAATCTTGCTTTATGTTTGTCAATACACGATGTCGTCATTGTTAGTAGAAATGCACATTGCCTCAACACCCCTACTCTGCCGGGTTTTTGTGCCAGGGAAAAGCCAACGTTCACCATGTAACGCCATGTGTTTCGTCCGTTCCGTCACAATACGAAACACTTGTCACCAGTTTTTGTTCTATTCTGATACATGGCATGGGTTGTGCAGCAGTTCGAATGTTTTGCCACCTGACTTCGACGAGGCCGTATAGTTAGCATACATTCGAACACGCCTTTTTGCTCGCCGTCAAAACATGTGCGTAAGATTGGGATCAAAGTTTTTCACGTTTTGCATGTCGTGTTACCGCCGAACGTTGACCAGGTTGAAATGATTTACATTAGAAACAATCGGTGCAGACAAGAAGTGCTGAGAAAATATTTCGCATGTCTGGTAATTAAATTAAATGTTATCCCTTCTAGTAGCTATTGGCGAGTGGATAGTGTAATTACCCTCAATTACGACCATGTTCATTAGAAGTGTTTGAAAATACGCACTTTGAGTTTACGTGCACGTCATCCAGTAGTGTATTATTAGAATTGTGCCGCGCATTTTTTTGTCGGGTTATTTCTAGTATCAAGTTCGAAAGTCACTCCAAACAATGAGATAAAAATAAGATGCGCAAATTGGAATATCCAGATATGCGTTTTTGCTATTAGCGAATCTCATCCAAATGTACAAAATCTGTAAAATTAGCTACGACCAAATAATAATAAACGAAGTACAATTAATATGCTTTATGAATGCAGCCCTAATTATTCCAAACCTTAAAATGAATTCTAATAATCAAGCTTTATGTTGCATCTGTTTTTCTGTGCTGCGGTTCACTGATGAAAACGAATTCGCATTAAAATTTAACCATCAGCAAATTCGTATCTATTTCAACATTCCACTGAAATAAATTCAAATTATCATTTGCGCTTTTCCATTCATCCGATCAAAATCTGATTAGACCACAGACCCAAAGACAATGACGGTAGTCACTGATCTGAATCAATCTAATTAGTCGTGATGCAGGGCATAGTTTCCCACGACATGCTCAAATTCGATTTATTGATGCGAAAAATTAGCTCACAATACGATGTAAAAAATAAAGGTTTTCCGCGGGAAGCCGGATCTGGTTGACTGAATCGGTGGGAAAATATAAAATCCATCAGCATGATGAACAGCCCTGAGCATACAAGATAATCTCGATGCTATTTATTTAAAATTTCACATGAAAGTGATAAGTCCCGTCGCAGTATGATGAGCATTTTTGTTGTCGCGAGATGCACCCTCATGAAATAAAGAAAAAGTAACATCAGCCATGTAATCCCCCGTTGCGGAATTACTTCTGCGAAAAACAGATCCAGTTTGGCATTTGCATGGTATTTTACAATTCCCATTATACAGGCAGAATGAAATGTAATGAATTGTTCCCATCATTTAACGATTGTCACCAAATGATATGATGGTGACGATATAATTTGAACAAGTGGGATTTCTCTCATTTAAGTGGATTGAAATGTGATCAGCTTGGATTCGATTGATTATGCAGTCATGTTGGTATCCACGGCCGATTGGAGGTGTTAGCGATTGTTGGATGGTGTGATCTAGGATTATTTACAACCAGTATTACAATAAGCTATGCAAACAAATCGTGTAACAAATTTATGACAATGTTTACTCTTGCAACCAGTTAATAGTGAATTGTAGAGAAATATCTCACAGAGTCTAAAGAAATAAATCTCTTACAAACTAGCACGTCATGTGGTGGCTTGGAATCTCGCAGCATTCCGAGAGAGGCCTTCAGAGTGACCACTGTTCCGAAGTTATTTGTGCAACTAATAACTATTTTCTTTTGACAGTGTATATATTTATGTTAACTTTCAAATGCTGTATCAAAAAATCGTGCTGCAAGGGCTCAGTAGGGATCAAGACCCGAAGCTTAGAGTCAGTTCCATTGTGGTTGTATCACATATATTAGCAGAGCAGCACATCGAAATTTTAGGTTCATTATTCTTTATATGCTATACAATTTCAGATCATTTATGGATATCCCAAGTTTTGTAAAATCATTTTTAATCAATTTTTTTTTTCTCGTGGCTATGATACATTATCTAAGCTTTCAGGTTCATGGTGGATGCGCGGGTCCGTATACAATTGCAGCAGGACCACAATCTGCAGACATGCCAATACAAATGAAATTATTATCATTTTATATATTAACATCCATTCACTACATTTTGTATGATTTTTTATAAGTCATTTTCAGCTTCACATTTATGCATCCTTGTCAGTTATAGCTCATCTAACCTACGTTATGTATTTTATAAAGATAGGAGGGTTTTTAATGTTTTTTTTAAGAAAAGATCATATTCGAAAAACTCTACTTTAAAATAGCTCTTTCCTTCTTCATCAAAGATATATATTAATTCAAAACCTAACGGTTTACAATCATTTATTTTCTATTTCACAGACGTAAAGAATCATTTATGGGTCCAGATGAACAAGAGCTAGCGAAAAATTCAATTTTTTAATTTTTTTATTATAGTTTTATTAAGATTCAGTTTTTGGATACATACTCATATGAAATTTATTCCGCCTTATTATTAGCTGTTTTCAGTTTTTCCAATATTATTATGGTATTAATACACATCTATTTCTTATTTTCAGTAACATACTAGTAACATACTATTATTGTAAAAACAAATTCTAATCTTAGCAGATCTTAATCCAATTGAAACTGCAACAGTGAAGGTCTTTCCATGAGTGGATGGTCAGCTTAGTTACGGATATATGTTCTTTTCTACTCTGCTATTCTACTATAGCTTACTGGCCTGCTGGTATTATTATTTTATATTATAACGTCAGTTTATTATTTTATGTTATGATATTAAATGATGTGACATAATTGCATTTAAATTCATTTAATTAAAATCACTATTTCCAAGAAGCACCTTCCGGAAACTCAATGCTGTTCCTTCACGAGCCAAATGAAAGTCAGATTTGTCATCTGACAGAGGAGCAATGGGAATCGTATTCAAATTCGTTGATGGAGATGGGGTGCTTTTTTCACCATTTCTACGAAAGATTGCCGAAACGTTATTTTAGCGAGCGTTTTGATTTGTACGCCGAGCACGACGAGAGAGCATGTGGAGGAGTTCCTTTGCAGAAAGCACATTTTGATGTTCTATCTGCATAGGCGCCATCCTCACGTTTCTCCACGCAATTGGCGGAGTGTGGCTTATTGCCGCAATGGGAGGTCGTAAGTCTGCTTGCATTTTTGGCAGATCATGACCCGAGGTACGAACAACCGCATAGGTAGCCGAAGTTTCCCCAACTCAACGTTTTGAGCTTGAAGCGGATTGAACCAGAGAAGGTCACACGGAACGAGTCTGACGGTGTAAACTTCTTTTCACCATTAGTGATCCATACTGCGCCTGGTCTTTGCACATCCAGTCTATTCACTGGAGAAAGCAGGTGGTTCTTATATTAACCAATCGCCTGCTTCAGCAGGCTTTCGGGGGTCAAATGCGTTTCGGTGACACCTTGAATTTCAATACCCCGAGCTAGGATATACACTTGATACTCATGAGTAGAGAGCTGAGAGACACAGAGAGTACACAGATAAAATACACAGAATTAAGCTAAACACAAAAACACAATATAATAACGATTTATCCCGGAGAGAAAGGGAGAGAGAGAGAGAGAGAGAAACAAAAAACCTATCTTATATGTATCACTGATCTGCTGCTGGGCGAATAGCGTGTGTTGGCCGCATGTATCTGCTAGATGTGAAGCTCAACGATGATGATAAAGACTGGACTCGGAAAAAATGAGGCACACAAAAATGATCACCAAAAATTCATTTTAAATCGGATATTTCTCAAATTTTTAGAGATTAAATAACTATATAATGGTTTGGCATAGTTAATTTATTGAATGTCCTCCCCCAAGCTTTATTTATTTTATTGAATCAACCAACAGGCTTCAATCAGCCCCAATGGTGTTATGCTAATATAAAATCTAAAATACAAGTCAATAATTATAACTTAAAAACATAAAACTGTTATTCACGATTAACTGTGCCGGAGTAAATCTGACTAAATCTGCGCCGAAGTGTCTGACGTGGTGCATTGAAATCGAATGCTGAGGCTACTCTGTTGAAGACTCTTTGAAGTCCGTTGATTGCTCCATTCATTCCGTGATTTGTACGACGAAAAGGTAGACTCAGCATCGAATTATTCCTTAATGCACGCGGTCGTACATTTAGGTTGATTTGCTCGAGTATGGTTGGGCAATCCACTCTTCCTTGCAAGGTATCGGCAATAAATAAAGCTCTGGCAGTGTCTCTTCGTGTCGAAAGTGGCTCCAGATGAATCAGTTGGCATCGATCCTCGTAGCTAGGCAAACGGAAAGGATCTCTCCAAGGTAATAACCGAAGCGCAAAACGCAGGAATCGGCGTTGGACGGATTCGACTCTTTCAGCCCCATTGTTGTAGCTTGGATTCCAAACTGCAGAGCAATATTCAAGAACTGATCGGACCAACGAGGAGTATAATGACTTCAGGCAATAAATATCGGTAAAATTTTTGGTGATTCTAAAGATAAAACCTAACGTTCTAGATGCTTTATCGACCACATATGAAATATGCTGCTTGTAAGTAAGTCGCGAGTCCAAAATTACGCCTAAATCCTTCACGTGGCTCACCCGTTCAATGTCTATCCCTGACAGATTATAGTTGAAGATGATCGGGTCCTTTTTTCGAGAAAAGGAAATAACTGAGCATTTAGTAGGATTCACTTCCATTCGATTAACGATGCACCAGTCTGCGAAGGCATGTAGCTGACGCTGAAGAGTGTGACAATCGGCAATGGAACAGATACGGAGGTAGAGTTTGAGATCATCAGCATATGATAGTCGAGGTCCCACAATGACAAGGTTAACATCGTTGAAGTAGAGCAAGAAGATCAGCGGTCCAAGATGGCTACCCTGAGGTATTCCCGATGTCGCTGGATAAGTATCGGAACGGCAGTCACCTATAGCAACCATGAGTTGGCGACCAGTAAGATATGATTGAAACCATTGTAATAGAATGCCATTGATCCCGAGTCGGCTTAGCTTAGCAATAGCAATAGCATGGTTCAGTTTGTCGAAGGCAGCTGACAAATCAGTATAAATCACATCTGTTTGAGCTCGGTCATTCATGCTATCAGTTACATACGACGTGAGACAGAGCAAATTGGTAGTAGTGGAACGACCTGCCATGAAGCCATGCTGATGATCGCTCAAAAAATGCTTGCAGTGAGAAAGTAACGGGTCAACCATGACAAGTTCAAATAGCTTCGATAACGCGCTCAGTGAGGTAATTCCGCGATAGTTGTTGACGTCTCGCTTGCTACCTTTTTTATGAACAGGAAACATGTGAGCAGATTTCCAGCATGAAGGAAAAGTACTACTGCGTACTGACAATTGGAAAATATGGCCGAGCGGTGTCAATAAGGAGTCGATATTCTTCTTGAGAAAGATTGACGGGATTCCATCGGGCCCAGGACGACAGGAAGATTTCAGTTTGGATGCGGCTCTTGAAATAGTCGTATCGTTGAAGTCTATATCGCCCAAAGTGTCACCGTGCATAGGGACGTTGCTTGCAGCGAGATTAACGTGTTCTTCGGTTAGGCTCTCATCGGTGAAAACTTTGAAGAATTTTTGAGAGAAGAGTCGGCAGATCTCCTGAGTCGATGAAGCAACTTCACCATCAAACACCATGGACGATGGAAGACCGAACTCCTTTCGCTGCTCGTTTACATAGTTCCAAAACGATTTAGGGTTCAACTTCATTCTGCGCTGAATCCCATGTTGATATCGCGAATAACTTTGCCGACTGATCCGCTTGTATTGGTGGTTAAGTCGAACGTAATGGCATTTTAGTTGAACTGTTCGGTACCTCGTGAATTTTCTTAGTGCTGCTCTTTTGATAGACTTCAATCTACGGAGTTCCATAGTCTGCCATGGATGTTGCGTATCTTTCTGGTGGATGATTTTCGGCACGTGTCTGTCGATGGTGTACGCCAAAACATGTGACAAAGTACTTGCCGCAACTTCGACATTATAAGTATCGAGGATGGTTCCCCAGTCGATACTGGAAAGCAGGTCAGAAATGGCACGGTAATCTGCTTTCCGAAAGTCGTAGGAAACCACGTCCGGTTTAATGACAAAGTCATGAAGCAACTTTCTCTCCATAGCCACAGCCAAAGGAGGGTGATGAGGAGCCTGCTTCACCAGTGGAGCAGGTGCACAGAAAATTGACGGGGCAAAGTCCTGAGCACTAACGAAGCAAAGGTCCAAACTACGGTTGTTCTCATTCCTCACGTGATTGATTTGCGATAACGTACATGTACTGTAGCTGTCAAGAAGGGTGGTAGCTCCAGAATGAAACGCAGAACATACAGGATCCGGATAAAGGAAACCACTGTGGGACGGTTGCCACGAAATACCGGGTAGATTATAGTCGCCAAAAATGATGATCTCGTCGATTGTAGCTGCTCTTTCCAAGATAGCTTGGATGGAGCGGCAATGAGTGTTGATAAAATCAATGTCACGTACACGATTTGGAGGTATATATACTACACATATAAACAATGTACGGTCGGCCAATTCAACAGCAACCCAGACCTGTTCCACGCTGCTCCACAAATCATTCTCAATTGCTCTGGCTTTCAATCCGGAACCGACTGCCAAGAGGACACCACCTCCCGTTGATTTTCGGCTGTTAACAGAGCTACGATCACATCGGAAAACATCATATTCGGATCCGAACACTTGATTAGAAAGCGTGCGGGAATCAAGCCAAGTCTCGGTGAGAGCAATAACATCATAGCAGCGGTCTGAAACGGATAAGCGGTAGTCTTCAACAATTGAGTTCATACCGCCCACGTTCTGGTAGTAAAAAGTGACGTTTTGGTTACAGCTGCGTGGAACTGCGTACGCATTGTTTGAGTGGGAACTTCGGCGGATCTTCATTTCGCTTCTATCCATAGGATCGGGATGGTTTCGATTATCTGGTGCAGCAATCAGTGGTGCTATATCGGATGAACTCGATGCTATGGTAGTGCATTCAAGGCTTTGGTTGTCCATGACTGACGAAACGGCACTGAAATTTAGTACGGCATCAAGCGACTTATTTTCGAAATTATAATTGTACTTGCCCTGCTGTGCAGGGTGGAAGACCCCTTCTCTACTGCCAACCACAGGGCCGAGACGACTATGACGAACGCTGGCTGCAATCGGCGGGACTGGGTTGGAGAGATTGGGGACTTCCATCGTGCTTTCTACGGTGCGTCTCGGATCAGCATTCGGGCTTCTCGAGTTAAGCGGTGAAGCAGCACTGGAAATCGGGAAAGCATCAGGAGCAGAATACATTGGAAAACACATATACTTGCCTGGAAGTTCAGGCTGGGAGACCCTCCCCCAAACTCCGACCACAGGACCGGGATGGCTGAGATGGCAGGAACAAATGCTGGATTGATAATGAACGTTGATTGGCTCGACTGGGTCGGAGTGGTTGAGGGCTCCCTTAATGCCTTGTGGTGTGCATCCCGGTTGCGAGATTGTTGAGATATCCAACGTGGGATGAAAACGGCAATCTAATTCAGACGAGGTGTTTTTGGAAACCCCTGTCCGGATTTCTTGTCTTGGTAATTAACGAATTCCCGAAAGTAGACTCCGTCTGGCCATGTGTCAGCACTGAGAGCCACTTCACGATACTTTTCGTCGACTCCAATTTTAAACGAAATAAATCGCATAGACGTTAGATCAGCATCTTTCTTTACTAATTTTCTAACCTCGATCGGTTCATCGCAAGGTATGTATTCAGAGGCTAAAGCAAGAATATCATCCTCCGTAACACTGGCTGCAATACGGGACAGAAATACCCAACATTTTTCTGGTTCTGGGGGAACAGTCGCGATCGATGCAATGTTCGCAGACAGTTTTTTTGTGCCACACGATAGTCTAGGCAAATCGGGTGAAATAAGTCCAGCAGCGCCAAATGTTCTTTTGTTGCTTTTCTGTGTCAGACTAGGCCAACCAGTATTTGGACCGGGTGCAGCGGGTGTAGCAGGGACAGCAGGAACAGTGGAAATTTTCGTAACCAGAACTTCGACTTGCTCCCTGTTCTTTTTTAACTCTGTTCTAACTCCCTCCAGTGCTGAGAGATGTGTTTCACTCAGATTTCGTAACGCTTCCGTTAACGCCCCAAAAGCGTCCCGAACATGTTTTGAATTCATAATTCCGGAGCAACTATTGCAAAACCAGAATAGATTAGGTTGTTCACCGATAAAATCCATGTTTGCACGAGATAAAGAGACGCAGTCGAGATGAGCAACTTTTTCACAAAAACCCTGGCACTTAATAAATTTCAAGGTTTTCACCGGTTCAGAGCACTGAAGGCAGTTTGATTCCATACCGAAGCTTTTTGCGATAAAAATAGCACCAGCAGATATGCAACACGCAAGGCAGGTTAATCCGTTTGTTATGGCGGTGAAGTTGTGTGCAATTCACAGTGCCGTTACTGGCCACTGGATGTCGCTTTGGCAGAAAAAAATTGCGTGGGGAGGTGGTAGGCAGAATCTTTTGGTTGCAATAGTCTCAATAAACACTGCACTACACTATCAAATGATTGCACTTCGGGTTTTCGAAATTACACGACGGTACCGGCACGACGATGCAAATCAATAAACAAAACGTATAACATATAAATGACGATTTTAAACACAAAGAGTATTTTGATAAAAGGTAAACAAAATAACGACGAAAAAACCGTGTACTGTGTCAACAGATAGAGTTACGTATGGTTTTCGAGATAATAAGGATTTTATTAAAAAAAATGCACTTTTTCAGTGTCAAATATCATAGTAATCTGCAAATTTCCGCAGGCGAAACTATTTGCATATGAACGTATGAATCAGTCATTCGGTCATCCAGATACAACCGCTCGTCTCTCGCTGTCCCTTGGGGGCCACATCCAATGTTCTTAGAGTGACTACATGACTTTACTAGGAACGACCAGGTTAACTTCTCTTAACATATTCGATAGCATTACGTTTCAAGAGATAGGCAATTGTGGTATAACACATATAATTTGTGTAAAATAATTTGAGCGTGATAAAACTTTAAATAAAGAACTTTTTTTTTCTTATTTTGCTGTTTTAACGGTTTTTTTTTATCGCGGTGGTCATTTGTCCCGGATTAGAAAGAGCAGGCGCATAAAATTCGATTCCATTGGTTGCTATGGCAACGCAGTGCAATCACGCATGGTATAAATAAAAGCTGCTTGCATTTGATGAGACATTCTTTCGACGTATTTCGGAAACAGTGGACGAGTTATAAGCAGTAGTGAACGTACCAGGAGCAACAGTTGAGGCAGCAGATAGGAGTAGTATTGTATCAGTTTCTTGTAGTTTTACTGTAGCTGGAAGCTACCGTACAAAGAATTTTGAAGAAAAGCTGTGTTTAAAACATTACCGAACCATGGCATCTTCAATTGAAGGTAAGTTTCCATGTTCAAATCATTGCTGCAATATCAAATCTCAGATGAAAACATATCATAATACAGGTGAATTGAAGAACTGAGATTTATTTCTGGTGTGGAGATCAGTTCATGGTGATCTAAAGTTGAAGGCTGATTTAATCACACAAGAAATAATGGTTCATTATGCTCTTGACGATATCGAAAACACACGATCAGAAATCGAAAAATGTGCGTATAATCTGAGCAAATATTTCAGTAAGCTCTGGGAAAAATATCACCGGAAGGAGAAAAGTGTTTTGAAGCATGAGTACTTCAGTAAGGTTTTTGTTTTACCACAATCTGTAGTTATCAAGCTTCCGTCGACGAGCAGTGAGGAGAGAGGAAGAAAAAAACTCCCGTTTAGTGAGAGTTCAGATTGCGTAAAAAGACGTAAAACTGCACAGCTATGAACAGAACATAGCGCAGATGAATTGACATTTGCGTCCGTGATGAAGCTTCGTGTAGAAGGCAAAAGGGCTGAAGCTTCAATAATAAAAATTGCCACTCAATCGACACCTACTCGAGCAACACGGATGTTGAAATCTGTGAGAAGTACACCTCCAGCTACTTGTGTTTCGTATTCTTCAGAGGAAGCATTGGCTTTGATTTGCGATACTCAGCTCACCGTAGCACAGTATACGAAGTTGCGTCTGGAAGCCAAAAGTCGTAATGCCAATTTGTATCCCGCATACAAGAAAATTTTGGAGGCTAAACGTAGTTGCTATCCTGAAAAGAACTCAATTACGATTACTGAAACCAACATGGAAATCAAACTACAAGCACTTCTTGACCATACTGTAGAGCGAATCATTCTTACCAAAGAAAATATAATCAACAACTTTTCAGATGAAGACTTGCAGAATCTACTCTTCACAGTAAAATACGGATATGACGGCAGTGGTGACTACGCAGAATATAAGCAAATATTTTCAAATGACGATGGTACCGCATCTGATAGCCACATTTTTGCGACATCTATTGTACCAATCAACATTGTGGTTGGTGGAAAAATTCTGTTCGAGAATCCCCGGCCTTCGTCTACAAGATTTTGCAGGCCATTACGCTTACAGTTTGCCAAAGAGACCGCACTTCTTATTGCCGCGGAAAAGGCTAGTTTAGATAGTCAGATAGCTGAACTTCAACCTGTGACGGTGGAGTGTTTTCGATACTTCATGCTTATATTCGGTTTTTCGAATATCTGTTGCACTTGTCATACCGCCTTGATATGAAGAAGTGGCAAATAAGGACAGCGGAACACAAGCAAATCATGTTAGATAAGAAGAAATACATCCAATCTAGATTCAAAACAGAAATCGGTCTAATCGTTGATAAGCCTCGTTCGGGTGGATGTGGCAACAGCAATGACGGAAACACTGCCAGAACCATTTTTTCAAAATTGGGAGCAGTCAGCGCAGATCACAGGAATCAATCGTCAAGCTATATACCGTTGCAAAATCATTCTTGAAACATTAGTATCGGGTAATGAGAAAACAATATAGTTTAAGTTCCATTATTAACATTGTAATGCATTATTTTCAGGATGTGAAATAGACTGCAAGAAATTCGAAGAATATGCATTGGAAACTGCCCATCTGCTCGTTAATTTGTATGATTGGTATCCAATGCCAGCATCGGTGCATAAAATACTTATCCACGGCGCCAAAGTGATATCTTCATTTCTTGTTCCCATTGGTCAACTGTCGGAAGAGGCTCAGGAGTCCCGAAACAAAGACATCCGCAGATACCGAGAGGATCATACCAAGAAATTTTCAAGGATAGAAACTAACACGGATCTTTTACACCGATTGTTAGAGACATCTGATCCATTGATTTCAAGCATTAGAGGGTTTGGAAAGAAAAAGGAAACACCGTTGTCAAGGGATGCGAAAAATCTTTTGGTCGAATCCGATGACAACACCAATGATGAAAGCGATAGTAGTGATGATGACGATCAACAGTGAAATACTTCAATTATGTTTAAATGCTTTGAGAAAAACTGAATATCACAAAATAAAGGCTGAACCATTTGTTTTGTACTATTTTGGCAATGCTAGGAATCTTTTTTGACGGGAAGTAGCTTCAAAAATGAAAAAAAAAGCTTAGATAAAGTCATGTAGTTGTTCTGAGAACATTGGATGTGGCCCCCAAGGGACAGCGAGAGACGAGCGGTTGTATCTGGATGACCGAATGACTGATTCATACGTTCATATGCAAATAGTTTCGCCTGCGGAAATTTGCAGATTACTATGATATTTGACACTGAAAAAGTGCATTTTTTTAAATAAAATCCTAATTATCTCGAAAATCATATGAGATAAAAATATACTATTTTCAGCAAATTTGTGTGTTTTTGTATGATAAACAAAAGTGTTCAATATAAAAAATTTGTAGAAAATCGCCACGAGATGTTATATTCAAAAAACTGAATTGAAGGGATGTTCAATAGAAAACTCCCCAAATTCACATTAAAACCAATAGATAGGCATATGTGAGCTTCAGCAAAGTTGTTTTGTATTAAATTGGCTATAACTTTGCCGAATAAATTTTATTTTTATTTGCAATAATTAAAAAACAATTTTTTTTTCTCACTACTAGGGAGATAAATCACCAAATTTTTATCACCATAAGATGGAAAATAATTTATGAAAAAACTTTGCGGAAGAAACTATAGCAAAAAAACGTTGTTCTCGGGGTCAAAACAAACCCAACACCGCATCCCACCACTCCACCAATACATTTAATTGATCAAACTGCCAAAATGCATTTAAATTATTAAAATCAAGTTACTATCACGTAGCATTGTGCACCCTGACTTCAAAAAGGAATTCATATTAACCATCGATGCCTCAAAAGTAGCTTGTGGAGCAGTACTTGCCCAGCTACATGATGGTGTCGAACTACCTGTTTCATTCGCCATTTACAAAAAACAAAAAAAAAAAAAAACCACAAAACAAAAAAAAAAATACCACACACAGGGCAGGAAAAAAAATTTCCCCCATATTTTTATGGGCGGAAATTCAAAAAAAGGACTGACCCCCCCCCCCCCCCTCTTTTATTTTCAATGAAAGACCCTTCCTCTAAGCTCACTCGAATGAGACTAGAATTGGAATAGTTTGTTTTCGAAGTAGAATATTATGGTTTCAGTTGAAAACCGAATTTATCGACTAGCGACAATTGATTTTACTCTCGTTCTGTACGTTATACCTTATGTGGGAAGTAGTGCGCTGTATGGCGCATCAGATGCGCTATACAGCGCACTACTTCCGACATAAGGTATAACGTACAGAACGAGCGTAAAATCGATTGTCGCTAGTCGATAAATTCGGTTTTCAACTGAAATGATAATACATAAAAGGAAAGACCAATATAATATCTGATGCTCTTTCAAGAATTCAAATTACCACCGAATCTCTTAAACAAATATGCGTAATAACACGCTCCATGGTTAAAAAGCAGGACATTACTAATCATACTAACATTCAATCGCAGAAGCCTGATCAACTATATGTGTATGAACCAGTTAGCAATGAGGAAGCGTTCGCTTTGCCAAAACTTACTTTTGTATATAATACGGATAAAACATTAGATAAAATAATTTACAATAAAAATTATTCAAAAAAAAACAGCCTTCTGGTTGAAAATTCCAATTATTAGAAGTAACAAAAATGAATCGAATGAAATAAGAAGAAGTATTTCTCGAAGACCGAGAGAGGGGCCCCAGATTTAAGAACACATAATACGAGATAATTGACAGACCTAGGGATATAAGGAAAAAATACAAGAAATACTGCAATGATACCTACCAAAGTAGCCATGACAACAAATGAAATAATATTCAAATATATTGACATACGGAATTTCAAGCGTATTGGTAACGATATTCTAAGAAATACTACCATATTATTATTTGAGAAACCCAAAACCTTGACAAGTCAAGAAGAGGTTATTGACATATTAAAACATTATCATAACTCGCCTACTGGAGGACATTTGGGTATTAACCGGTTATACCGCAGAGTCAAATCCATGTATAAATGGCAAAATATGAAGAAAATTATTTCAAATTACGTTAAATCATGCGTAGAATGTAAACTGAATAAGCATTATCCTAACAAAAATACACAGGCAGTAATTACAACAACCCCAACAAGAGCATTTGACGTTGTGTCAATAGAAACCGTCAGCCCGTTTTCAATCACTGAAAATGGGAACCGTTACGCAGTTACCATGCAGTGTGACTTCACAAAATTCGTGATTATTGCACCAATTCCAGATAAATCTTCTTTTACTTTGGCTAAAACGGTCGTTTAACATTGCATCCTTACTTTCGGCCCCATGAGAAGTATTGAAACTAATCAGGGAACCGAATACAAAGGAGTTTTTGATGAAGTCTGTAAACTTCTAAGTATCAATCATACATGTAGTACTGCATACCATCCACAAACTATAGGAGCATTAGAAAGGAATCATAGGTGTTTAAAAGAATACCTACGGATCTTTTGTAATGATTCAAAAACCGATTGGGACGAATGGATCCCGTACTAATGCTTTTCATACAACACTACTCCAAGCACAGACCATAATTATACCCCATTTGAGTTAGTTTTTGGAAAACAATGTAATAATATAAAATTTAAAGCTGACAACAAAACAAGCCCTTTGTACAACCATGATGCTTACGAAAAAGAACTAAAGTACAGAATGCAGTCGCTCATTCAAAAGTCTTACAGGAAATCAACAAATCAAAAATCAGCAGAACCATTCTAATGAACAAACACATTATAGATACACAAATTAATAGAGGAGATACAGTTTATTCAAAAGCAGAAAACAATCATAAACTAGAACAAGTTCATTCAGGGCCATACCGAATAATAGAATTAACTAACTCAAATGCAACAATACAAAACGATAGAAAAACCATTGTAGTGCATAAATCTAGATTATATAAATTGTAGTAGTATATAAATGTAACCTTCCGTAAGGGGAAAGGGATGAACGAAGAGTAATGTAAACATTTGGATAAACATATTTTGGTAAAATCTTTAAACAAATATATAGCATTAACACTAAATTTTGTGAGAGGCATTTGAAGACCAACTAATTTCTTCACTTAAATCAGTTTCCCGTAGGGGGATGGTGTAACATGTGCACCGCACACGTTGTCGTATTCCCATATTAGCTATTCTAGCTGACCTCACAAGTCGCACCCTGTTGCAACGTCGGGCTATTCCCAGACTTTTGTCAGTCATCGAACGCAGTGTGCAAAGCAATGCACTAATGGGTTCGATGTGCTGCAAAGGACACATTAAGCATTTTCCCACCAAAAGCAGAAGTGTAGAATTACCATTATGAATGCATCGGAACGCCAAGCGGCGTTACCACGCCAAGCATGTAGTATCTCTTTCTCTCAGCCTTAATCGATCCTCTCTCGATCACCGATTGATTTACATGACAAAGTACATAATGACTTCAGATGTCTCCGAACCGAAAATATGTAAAAGTTAAATTCAATAAATTTAGTCTCTGTACTACCATTTTTTTTTGTTTTTTTTTTTTTTTTTTTTTTTGTTGGGGCATAGAACCACTGCGTCTACTGAGTTGAACTTTTGTGGTATACCCCTGTTTACTATTCTAATTCGCATCTTAAAGCTAGATCACCATTTGTCAAGTGACCAGCCCAATACGCGTCTCCCAGTCAGGCAAAATTGAGTTTATAAAACCCACCACCTTTCCAGGATTTGCAGTCCAAATTTCTTTAGGTTGCATATAGCCACTGTATAGAAATTTAAGTCTGCTCTTGTACAAAGCATCACAACTGCAAAGCAGATGTTCCGAGGTTTCACGTTCCATGTTACAGAAACGACAGATATCATTCTGAACCTGGCCAATGTTTTTCAAATGATATCTACTCGGGCAATGTCCGGTTACTAGGCCAGTATAGGTACAAAGAACTCTCTTATTGAGCTCCAGAAGCTTTTTACTGATTGTAACATTTGGAATTATAAACCTTTTCGCTTGAACACACTTTGTGGTGACCAACCAATTGGTCATCACCCTTTGCACTTCCCAAGATTTTAATTCCATTTTTATGGCACAGTATGATATACCGCAGAATGGTTCTGGGCCAATAAACTGTGCATTTGAACCTTGTTTAGCAAGCTCGTCTGCCCTTTCATTGCCTTCAATGCCACAGTGTCCCGGAACCCAGAATAAATTTACCGAGTTCTCTTGGCACACCTTTCGCAATGAAAGAATGCATTCCCAGACAAGTTTGGATGTGCATTTATAATTACTTAACGCTTTGAGTGCCGCTTGGCTGTCTGTAAAAATACAAATATTTGCATGTCTATATTTCCTGTTCAGAAAGACGTTAACACATTTTATTATAGCAAAGATCTCCGCTTGGAAAACCGTTGGATAGTTTCCCATCGCCACTGAGATTTCTGTACTACCATAGACAAGTTGTGATGTTTTTCGTATCACGTCCCACTGCGTGTAGGCCACTGTGATTACCAGCCCACTATACCATGCTGGAGGTGACTGGGTTTGAATTCCGGTCTGATCTAGGAATTTTTCGTTAAGGAAAATTTCTCGACTCCCTGAGTATAGGGTATGATTGTACTTGTCTGCTCTTCCAGATGCAGGAAAAACCCTTGGACCAAGGTCCGAAAAAAGAGAAACAGACCCCAGAAAGAAAAAGAGTATCGAAGCCTGGCACGGAAGCGTAACCGCGGTGAGGCCCTCATCGTTAAGACCGACGAGTCTAAGTACTCCGTGGTCCTCAAGGCGATGCGTGGAGACGCTAAGCTCGTGGAACTAGGCGCCAACGTGCGGATTATCCGCCGCACTCGCACTGGCGAAATGATCCTTGACTTCAAGAAGGATACCAAGCTGAAGGGCTCAGTGTATAAGAAGCTGGCCGAACAGGCCCTAGGAGCTGGAGTGGAGGTACGTGCCTTGGCCACGTTAGTGACTCTCCAATGTAAAAACTTGGATGAGATCACGGAGGCCGGCGAAATCTCTACGGCAATCATGGCTCAGTGTGGGGTAGAGGTTGCCACGACGCCCATACGACTGCAAAAGGGTCCACTTGGGACCCAAGTGGTAACAATACGACAGCCAGTTGCAGCCGCAGACTCTATCCTAAAAGCGGAAAAACTTAAAGTGGGGTGGTCGGTTTGGCAACTGAGTTTGCACCAGCTTTCTTTAAGTGCCTCGAGAGCGGGCATATGTTGTGGGAATGTAAAGGCCCCGATAGGAGCGATCTCTGCCGAACGTGTGGAGGAAAAGGCCACAAGGCTCGGGACTACAAGGAGCCCCCCAAATGCATGACGTGCTCTGGGAAACCAGACCACAAGCACGTCACGGGAGGTCCCAAAAGCCCGGCCTACAAGGGTAGACCAAAAGTTAAACACAGTGCGGGTAACACAACTGAACCTAAACCACTATGAAGCGGCTCAAAAACTGTTGTGTCAGGCAGTTCGCGAGTCAGGAACGGATATTGCAATAATATCCGACCCATACCGTATCCCTACCGGTAGCGGAAACTGGGTTGCGGATAGGTCCAAGAAGGCGGTATTATGGATGACGGTCAAGTTCCCTGTCAAGAAAGTTGTGTCCACCTCAAACGAGGGCTCCGCAGTCGCAAAAGTGAACGGAGTATTCATTTGCAACTGCTATGCGCCACCGAGATGGTCGGTAGACCAGTTCTCACAAATGGAAGATCGAATGACAACGGAGCTAACTGGCCGTTGCTTGTTGGTAGTAGCGGTTGACTTCAACGCTTGGGCATTAGAATGGGGCAGTCGCCTTACCAACCCAAGGGGCCGGATTCTGCTGGAGGCCCTGGCCAGGCTCAGCGTAGACCTGGCCAACGTAGGTACTTGCAGTACCTACCATAAAAATGGAGCGGAGTCGATTATTGACGTGACGTTCTGTAGCCTTGGGCTGTTGAACAACTGGAGGGTGGAGGATGGGTACACCTATAGCGACCACTTGGCGGTTCGCTATAGCATCGCCCACAGAGCTAGGCAGCGCGCAGAGGGAGGAGCACCCACCCCGTTCGTTCGCAGATGGAGGACGTCGTACTTCGACAAAGAAGTATTTAAAGAGGCGCTAGAGCGGGAACAGAGATTGAGCGATACCCAAGATCCTCGCGGTGATCAACTCGTAGCACTTCTTACAGGAGTGTGCGACGCAACCATGCCCAGAAAGGTCAAACCTTGGGATGGAAGGTTGCCGGTTTACTGGTGGACAGAGACGATCACAGACCTCCGGAAAACCTGCCACCGAGATAGAAAGAGGATGCAAAAAGCACGGTTGAACCTTGAAAGATCGGAGCGCCACGCGGTGCCAGCCACCGCTAAGGCTGCACTTAAGACAGAAATAAAGGCCAGCAGACGAGCCTGCTTTGAGGGTCTGTGTTCGAAAGCAAACGCGAACCCATGAGGTGACGCCTATCGGGTGGTAATGGCTAAAACTAAACGGTCTGTCTGAAAACCAGTTTGGCTTTCGTAAAGGGAAGTCGACGGTGGACGCAATTCTGTCCGTCACCAAAACGGCCGAAGTGACAATCTAGCGCAAGAGGTGAGGTGTCCGCTACTGTGCTGTGGTCACCCTTGACGAGCGAAATGCGTTCAATAGCGCCAGTTGGGTAGATGTCGCTGACTCGCTTCAACGTTTTCACGTTCCGGGATACCTGTACAAGATTCTGGGAAGCTTTTTCCAGAATCGTATGCTGGTGTACAACACAGAGGTAGGCCAGAAACGTGTTCAGATCACCGCAGGCGTCCCGCAAGGTTCGATCCTGGGCCCGGTGCTATGGAACACGATGTACGATGAGGTACTACGGCTTGAATTTCCGAACGGGGTGAAGATCGTCGGGTTTGCAGACGACATAACCCTTGAGATATGTGGTGAATCCATCGAAGAGATGGAGCTAACGGCCTCGCACTCCATTGGCATTGTGGAGAGATGGATGAGTTCCAGGAAACTGGAGCTAGTGCACCACAAGACCGAGGTCACGGTTGTTAACAACCGAAAATCGGAGCAACACGTGACGATTAGTGCAGGTAACTGCACAATCGAATCGAAGAGGGCTTTGAAGTACCTAGGGATCATGATCGACGACAAGTTGTCAACAACCAGTCACGTCGACTACGCCTGCAAGAAAGCCTCCATGGCTATATCGGCATTATCCCGCAAACAGCTCAGCGGTACAGGGGAGCAAGCGCAGGCTCCTGGCAAGCGTCGCCTTGTCTATAATGAGGTACGGTGGGCCGGCATGGGCTACCGCCCTGAGTACTATGAGTAACCTCGGTAAGCTCGAAAGTACACACAGGCTAATGTGCCTGAGAGTGGTCAGCGCATACCGCACAGTGCCACGCGACGCGGTATGCGTTTTAGCGGGGATGATGCCCATTGGCATCATAATAAAAGTGGATACGGAGTGCTTCGAGCAAAAGGGCACAAGAGGTATTCGCAGGACCACCAGAGATAGAAGCTATCGATGGCCAGGTGGCAGAGGGAGTGGAATAATTCCACCAAAGGTCGGTGGACCCTCCGACTAATTCCAGAAATATCTGGATGGGTCGAGCGGCGTCGTGGGGAAGTAACCTTCCACTTGACACAGATACTGTCGGGCCTTGGCTGCTTCAGACAGTATCTGCATAAGCACGAGCACACAGAGTCCTCAGGGTGTCCCGTATGCGTGGAAGTGGACGAAACGGCGGAACATGTGTTCTTCGTCTGCCCTAGGGCTACCCTGGCTAGGGGCACGGGTGGGGTTTTAATGGGTCGAGGTGTTGGCACCCTCATCCCCACACCCTGAGTTCTTCAGGAGTCTGTAAGCAGGTTTTCCATCCCGTTGAAGAAAAAAATACACAATCATACTAATGCAAAAATGGTACTTGGCATCGAAAGCTCTTAATTAATAACTGTGGAAGTGCATTTAGAGCACTAAATGGAGAGCAAGCAATAAGCAATAACCATAAGCTTGAAACGCTAATAAAGAAAGAAGAAGATGATTAGATATTAGATATTCTTTCCGAAATCATACTACCGGGCTCTTTGATCACTCAAATTACTATCTTTGAAATATAATTAGAATGTTATCAAGAAATCTTTTGAAACCCTATAGTATAATCTGTTGCTTTTTTTTAATTTTAAAACATATATCTTTTTATTCAAATTTTATCTATGATAATTGGAATAATCTATTCTGTTTTCAGCCCATTCCAGGACTATTCGGATATTACATTATACGTTATTTTTCTATTCAGTAACCAGTGGATGTCAGATATATTTTTGACATTAATATATTATATTATCTAAAATGTAAATTCATACAAGCGTGATATAGCAGGGACCATCAGGGCACCCGTGTGAAACAAATTGGATGGGGAGAGTGGGAATGCCAACTCCCCGTTGCAAACAGTATGTCGATAGAGGGCGGGCTTTTACATCCTACTTCATGAATTGGGCGTCTATCAAATTTTAACGGTTTCGAACATTTCTCAGTTTACTTACATAATTTATCAAACACGTTCCATTCAGGCTTTAATCAGGGGCTGGATAGTCATGAAGAACAGGGATACAGTTTTTGACTCAGGAAGTACCACCACATCGATTCCAAGCTCGCGAGGGGCACCCAAGAACGTTTAGGATATTTGAGGGTTTATTTGTTGCGAGTTATGTTTTTAGGGGTGATTCATTAACCCATATGTGTTCGACTAAAAAAACACCTTGAGGTGTTCGACAGCATACCCGGGTACACACCAAATTCAAATGATTGTTATTCTGGCAAATATTGACCGATTTTAACTCTTTTGAAAACGTTAGATTCAAAAACTCATTCGCTTTATGAACATTATCGGCAATGTCCGTTTGGATTCACCAGGATCCCGAAAATCCGGGTTTTCGGGGCAGTGCTCCAGTACGGAGACACTATTTGGAAATATCAATTGAATTTCCGGGAATGGATGCCACAACCTTTGGAATAATTGCTGCAAATTATTTCTATTCCTTTGTGGGCCATATACCGACTTATTTCTGGAACCGCCATTCTGTAACAGGTTCCCAGGGGGCCTAGAGTTCACTTGGACATATTTGGAAGGAAACATTGGCAATATGAGTTTCAAAATTTTCTCAACGTTTGTGGCCAACTTTCAGATATTTGTTCGGTTCCTCTTGCTCCGCAGTTGATCATGGGAGATTTCAACTCTCACGGTACAGGCTGGGGGGGGAACGTACGATGACAACTGGGCTTCCTTGATATATGACCTCTGTAACAACTTCAATATGAAAGTTGTTAACAAGATAGTAGCTACACGTTTGGCTGGTCCATACTCAGTTCGCAGTAGATTAGACCTTAAACTTTGTTCAAATTCGTCATCGTTGGATTGCACATGGAATGTGATTCAAGATCCTCACGGTAGTGCTCATAAACATTTCGATGGCCACCGGGTTCAATCCGTCGGAATCCATCAACACCGCGTATGATCTATCCCGTTACATCGATTGGACAAAGTTTAGGACAGCAGTGGATGAAACCGTAACGACGGTAGAAAGGCTTCCACCGCTAGAGGAATATCACTTCCTCTCCAACCTGCTCTTAGACAGCGCACTTCAAGATCAAACTCGACCAGTTCAAGGAACGTCACTTCGCAGGCAACCTTCTCCATGGTGGGCTCAGCAATGCACCGAGGTCCAACGCGTTTAAAGTTTTCCGTAGAGGTGGAACACCTGAGCGTTTCAAGGTATACACGGCTCTCGAACGCGAACTTAAGATCCTCATCAAAACCAAGAAACGTGGATACTGGCGACGATTTGTGGACGGGCTGTTGCGTGAAACGTCGATGAGTACTCTTTGGAAGATGGCGCGAAGATTGCGTAACCGATCAACGAACAACGAGAGGGAGAAGTACTCAGACCAATGGATCCTTAAGTTCACGCGAAACGTTTGTCCAGATTCTATGCCAGCACGGATAATTCCTCGCGAAACCGCGAATTCGATAGATGAGATCAGGCAACCTTTTCAATGATAGAGTTTTCTCTCGCACTCTTTTTGTGTGGCAGTACGGCTCCAGGGGCTGATAGAATCAAGTTCAACATGTTGCACTTTTTTTATTCAGTTTCTGGAACTAAACATTGTACCGGCTGATTGGAGACGGGTGAGAGTTATTGCCATTCAAAAACCTGGAAAATCCGCGTCCGACCACAACTTCTATCGACCCACCGCGATGTTATCTTGAATTCGAAAGTTGTTGGAGAAAATGGTCCTTTTCATATTTTCATATTGTGCAGCATGGTATGATGTCTTCTCTGGCAGTGTCGACAGGAATATTTGGACTGGCAATTTCGGGAAAGTGATCGTGGCGGAAACAGTTTTGGCACAGGTGATTAGTTTCGATCAGTTTCATACGGTCTAAAACGTTCATCATCTCAAATCGAGGGCATTTGAGGAGAAAATGATACTGGCTACAGGCATAGCATTTGGGCTGTTGTTCTTCAGCGACAGTGTGGGAAGCAACTCTTGGGAAAAACGGTCTGCGATTGAAAGGGATTTGGCTGACTGGCGTTGGTGAATTGTGCGACTGCTGGTTGACGGACATCGATTCTAGAACTCGGATTCTGCGCCGCAGGAAATCGACAAGACAGGTGAAATTTGGGTCATAAAGGGTAGTAGCGAAATCTTCCCATGCCTTTAGGGTCCCATCGTCAAGGTGAATGCAAAGCAGGTGTTCGAGCATCGTGCTCCAGTGGTCGACGGGCTCTCCAAGTTGACGAAAAATGTTGGTATGGCTCATCTACTAGACTATGCAATGCGTCTGCAGATTCTCTCTTCATGCGGGGGCAATCTAGTAGTGCTTGCAAATAACGTTTTTTGAGCAAGTAGTCGTTTGAGTAGCGCGAAGTCAATGCCTGCCAAGCAACGGAATAGTTGGCAGAGCTAATTGCAATTGACTCGAATAACTAGGCGGCTTCTCCTTTCAGGGCAGCACGCAGATAATGGAATTTTTAAACTTCGGGAACATCAGCATTGGAGTGTATGAGAGCGACAAAGGTGTCATGGAAAGCCAGCCATTGATTATAGTCGCCATCGAACTCTGGCAACGAAATGGTGGGGAGCTTGATGCCAGCTAGTGCGTTGGCAGCAGGGGTAGGGATTGCGCTTGGATTTTGGGTAGTATTAGCGGGTATGAGGGATCGAAGAGCAGCCTTCACTCTGAAGCAAATTGACTCAAATTTGGCACGGGTTTGGTTGTTCTGTTCCCTACCTTCATCTGTTCACATTCCTCCAACTGCGTCTGTGCCTCCTCCAGTCCTATCCACACGTTATCTAGGTTCTCGACTCGAAGCAACTGCTCAGCTCTTCCTAACGAAGCCATTAGGGTCGTCCGGCGGTTGGTTAGCTGAAGCTTGCGTTGCTCATCCATGGCGCGAGGTCCGGCGTGGAGTACGGCGGAAAAATGGCGGTTCTTTTCAAGGCTAGGATAATGACTTGTATTTTATATAATGCACCTCCGAAAACGGGAACGTCGCTGGCCAAATCAGCGAATTGGATGATGAAATTTGGCGGGTATGGCTTCTTGATGATCTGTAGTACTATGAACGGCGGGAAACGGGCGATAGCACTTCTCTTCGGCAACGGAAATCTTCGATGGATGCACGGAATTACTTGGAATGAAAATCGGAAACAAATCTCAAGGTACCCGCGAAAAATCCTGCGCACTATGGAATCACACGTACCGTGTGCCTGATTAGTACAGGCCTTGTATTATTTAAAAATCTGGAACAACGGGATCAATTTTACACTTTGGCGCTCTGGAATCTTTTTAGTGGGAATGGCGCTTGATTGCCCAGAAACGATGGCGGAAATTCAATAACGACGTCTTCTCACTATGGCGCTTGGCTTCACTTGGATCACGAACACGATGGCGGAATAGAAATCTCCATCCTGGTCACGGCACCAATATGTTGGGGCAGGTTTGCGATTTCCGGTGGAATTTTTCTGGGCAATAAATCGGGTATTGGCTGTGAAGTAGCTCTATACTAGAGCTGCTGCTATGTCTCACTAGGCGTCACTTTTCTTTTATAAGAACTACTTTTACAGGGGAATGGACTTTATTCGCACTTTAACTGGTTAGAATACAATTTGGGAGAACCTATTGGTATCTAATACTTGATTTTGAATGATTTTATTTAATAATTTGAGTTGGAAAGAAACCTTATCATCTACTACAACTAGATTTGAATCCTATCTCATACATTTATAGCACTACTACTACTATCTTGTGCTAAATTGTAATACTAGATCAGGTGGGTTCGTCACGAATCTATAGATACAAACTGGGAACTAATTGAGAATCAACAACTGATGTTTCCGTTGAAAAATGTAAATAAATAGTTTTGTTCCATTATTACGAAAAGAATGCTCACATGTGCTAACACGACTCGAAAATCGAAGCCTGTGATATTTGATCAGTTGAATTATAACTGACCTGCTGAAATGGGCGCCTCGCTTATTATTGCATCCAAGTTCATTTTACAAGTTTCAGGGGGAGAGACAACAGGCGGGAGGCGAGAGAATATATTGCCTTTTCATAACATAACAATCCAAACATGCAAGATGTCTGCTTCATTTGACAGGAGAAATCGTATATCATAACATTTAACAAATTGGCATCATCTTATTTTCATCGAAATACCTATATAAGGAAGATTGTAATCTTTGGTTCGCTCAATCAAACATGTTTTCACCATTAATATGAATATATACATTATTTTGTAATCTGGGTACGACCCCGGCGTAGTGGTTAACACCCAGACCACTCACGCCAAAGTCGCGAGTTCGAATCTCACCCCCGAACAAGTTACAAAAATGCCTGTTTCAAAAATAACCAAAAAGGTATTTGATCGAATACTACGGGAGATGAACCGCCCAGTGCTGAAAATCTCGATAATCAAGAAATTAAAATCAATTAAATTGATTTGTAATCCAGATCATGAGATAATTAGATCCAGGATTGGGCTGATGAACTGCGTTCCTGCCTGATTAATTTTTCTAACATGTTGCTGTGGAAACCAAATAATCGTCAATGTCCCCCGTCTTGATCTCTGTTGTACACAGAACACGGTTCATAACCTTTTATAACTTTTATTAGGAAGGAATAAGGTTTATACATCGGATTTCAACCTTAAAATCCACAATCACAAACAACAGTTCTCTTGTCTTACGGATGGCGAATGACAGCTGAATGAGAAAAACCATCTTCCATAAATTTGCATGAAGAAGATTTTTCTTTACACTGTAACATAATTTCGCATGCATTTCATGCATTTAAAAACGATTGAACTGTGATTTACTATTCTTGTTACGTGTACTAGTCTCGAGTAATTAATGCTCAGGGTCTGATAGCCAATTATAAATTATGAGTTTAAATGTAGATTTCTCACGAATCTCTCTCTTGCGAATTGAAAGCAGCGTCTTGTAGAGGATTGTTGGCTCTAAATGTTTGCTGTTTGGTGTTGTTGGATACCATAGGAGTCTTGTGATTAGTGAGGGATAAACGTTGAAATTCATTGTTTACAATTGGATTTTAGGCCCTACCAAGATAGGATTAATTCTCCTTCGTGACTTGAAAATTGATCAACTGTCATTTCCTCAGTTGTCAGATCTTTTTACAATTTCAATGTATTGTTTTTCTTTTCAACCAGTTCAGTGTTTGACGCAACCGCACGCAGTGATGTCTAAAACTGGCGAACTTGTCGCTCGCGGAATTTCGGTTCTCGATCCGAACAAAGTGAAAAATAAACGCCATGAAGTGGATTCCATTATTCAGGCCATCGGTTAGCTGCCTCCATAGGTTCAACTGGACGAAAATCATCCGTTGTACAAACACGAATAGTGTTATGTGTACGGCGATCAAAATTTTCTGCTTAAGGGTGTTCGACAGGCGCAGGTTCTGCTCAACACTATCGTTGGACAGCAACATCTACCGTCCACCGCCTCCGAATATTTACCCCATAAAAAAAACGGTTACCATTTCCACTACCCAGTTCTAGCTATGTCAAACACGAGTATCCCATAAGTCGACAGTACATGTTTTCTCACCCGCATACACTCCCGTTCCATTCTTCTCAGTGACTGAGTAGAATTGTATTCCTTTATCTTTTTCTGACACGGAAATAATACTCAATTTCCGTTAAAAAAATGGATCAACTCAATTTTTGAGTAGATCTACTTTTTTCGAAAATTGAGTATTATTTCCGTGTGAGAAAAAGAGAAAGGAATATAGTTCTACTCAGCCACTCAGTGGAATGGAACCGGAGTATACAATCCTGTAAGCTCCGAAAGACTTGGCCAACATTTTTGAGAGAATGGATTTATATAAATTATTGATAAATTATAAGCATAATTCATTAAGGCCAGTATCGACTTAAAAAGTAGAGAGGTTACGGAATTTTATTCAATACTACCGAGGAGTAATTCTCGCTGGAACCAGGCCGCCATTGGCACATATCTTTTGATTTCAAATTTTTCATCGCTATTAGTTAGAATATATTGAAACAAGATAAAAAACGCTTTGGTTGAGCCAAATTTATGGACCCCTCGTTTTCTAAGGGACTAAACATGTTGTAAAAAAGTCGATTTTTGGATAATTTCAAGGTAAGTAAACAAGTTATATCACAAAATTTCACATTGAAACATCTTCAAAACTCGTTGCTGTTGTATAGAGGATAAATAAAGCTTTCAATTGATGTTAAAAAAAAATGTGGCGGCCATATTGGATTTGGCCGTCATCTTGAATTTTATCAATAATATCGATTTTTCACTATGAGCGCACCGCTCAGTCCGAATTCTGAGCACACCATCTGAAAGCTGAGAAAAAAATACATAAGATGCAGTCGAGAAACTAGGTGTGCATTGACATTTACCCGATAAAAAAATATTTTTTCTTAAAAGAGTTTGACGTTTTTTTGCGTGTATTGCGCAATATCAATATGTATCATATTTCTATACGCAACAAAGCATAATTTTGCAATCACTGTTTTTTTTTGTGTTCTGTAGAGTAAAGAACAATCATTTTAAGTAAAAACAATTTTGCCATCTTCGTTTAAGACGCCATTTTGATTATTAGCAGCTTAGCGTGTTTTTCCTTTTTTTTATTTTTCAAATTCCGATATGAGTTAGAATAGTATTAAATACAATATAATTTAGTTGTTTCAAATGAAAATAAATATAATGAAATCGTTTTTAGATTCCTAAAGTTCATATTCATGTTTTAAATCTAAGGTTGTGGAATTTTATCTCAGAGCTCTTCGAATATTTTTTAGATATAATTATGTACTCGTTTTGTGGCAAAAAATAATGGTAGTTTTGAGTCCCTTTGATGGTTTGAACATTCTCCATTCGAATTTGCAGTTTAGCCAACGATGTATCGTAATCGAGCTGTCCCACGTAACTGAAAGACATTGTTTGTCCTTGTTGCTCTACAGCCCATGCATAGAATGAGGAAGCATCTGTTATCAGCTTGTCTCTATTTGGCGTTAAGCTGTATTTGTGCGCAGCACGTTTAAGTGTTCCCGCCACTCAATCACATGGACATTTTCCGTGAGAACTGGCGTGAAAATTCCATTCTACATCCATTTGAAAATCTTTCTTCATAAATGTGATGTTGGTGAAGTTATATTTGTTCTTGTACTGACTCCCAGCTCCATCGGTGAACACGTGGGTCTTTGTTATCTGCGTAAGATTGATCTTCATGAACTCAAACAGCTTAACAAAACAGCAGTGAACCAAAACATAGTTATGCTCAAGAACAGGTGAAATAATAATTAATGTTTTATGAAGAATCTCTCCTTCGGTTCTATAATAAATCACGAATGGATGAATTGTAATCATCTGCCTTGCGAAATGGTGCGATTGTATCTCGTTCTGAATGGTTACTTTGTAGTTTTCTGAAAAGTCTGCGTAAACGATAGCTTCATTTGACTTCAGATTGGACTTCAGCTCAAATAGATAGTCTTTTTGTGCCTAAGAATATAAACATAAAATGAGTATTAATGGGTCATTTTTTTGTCAGTTGTGTACCTTTGTGATGAAGAAATGTGGCAAGAAGCCGTTGAGCAGATTGCTGAAGTTATCTACAAACTCTTCAGGTGCGCTTGTCGTGTTATCAACAAGTTGATAGTGGTTTTCTATCGGAATTTAATTTTTAAACTTGATGATTTCTAGAGGAAATTTTTCAATTTCATCCAGTAATTTTCTACTAAAATCACTCAAGTCAGGACATTCTGTGCATTCCAAAAAGTAGCATTGAGGAGAAGGGTTTTTACATACTAAATATTCCTGAATCAGCTCGCTCAAGCAGCTGTCTCGTATTATCGGTAAGGCTTTCACCGCACGCAATGACAATTCAATATTTTCATGCCTCATGCATACGCACACTGTATGCGTACCGGAGCTTCCGGTAAGTATGCATTCCGAAGGTCGCAGCTTAGCGAACGTAGAAAATCCGATTTTCAAATTTGGGAAAAGTTCTTTAAAGTTTGCAAAAATTTCGTTTAGTGACCCAAGAAGCAAACGTTTTTGCCTACTTTCTCGACCGGCGGGTGTCTTTACACTGATTTTATCCCGAATACGTGGCATTAACGTACTACAGTCCAAATAGTACTGTTTTGCCTCTTCCTGAGCGACCTTTTCCACTTCTGTTACCGATGTACCCGCATCTGGAAGTTTAAGAATTCCCTTCGAAGCACGAACTTGTTGAGCCTTTTCGACGAACCATTTACCTGCAGAATTGTGGAAGATTAGCTTCCGCATGTTGATGACATTTACCATACTTACTGCATCCTGTTTCATCCATCATTTTCTGCCTGCTCCACGAAGGAGTGAGCAATGTTAAAATTTGGAATTTGACCGGTTTTGAAGCGATCTTACAATTGTCAAGCATATCTTTGACAACTGGCACGTTAGTATCGTCATAGTACACTTCGCAATCAACCTTCAAAATTTGTTTTATTGCAATCTCGGCTTGTTTGAGCATTTCGCAGCGGAAGGTTTCCCGTCAAAGCTCTCTTCTGTTGACATTCCGGATCCCAATTCGGGATAGAATTTCCGTCATGTTTTGGAAATCATGCTCACTAATGTTTCCAACCTCTTCAACGTAAACCTCATCTCCGTTTCCAACAACTTCCATCGGCTGAAAAGTACGGTTTGAATGCTGACGGGTCACTTGCAAGCGGCATGTCGTACATATTTTCTCATGAAGTTCCGGAACGGTCGTGGATCCAATAGATTCTAAAAAATTCACGATTTTTTGTGTTACACTTGTCAGTTTCGAAGATTTTCTCCAGCTTTTATGATCAGCTTTGGCAAACGGGTTGCAACAAAATTCCTTTTTGGGTACCCGTACAGTACGGTTCTTCGCCATTTTCAAGAACTTTGAACTAATCGGATGTACAAAACAAACAAACTTCCGCTATCGTAAACGAGTCTTCTTCTTCTATTTGGTTCGAAACATCAAATTGTCATGGTGAGCCAGTGAATGAAACTATATTCCCTGTTGCGCATTGACAGCCATGAATAGAATCATTTTTTCCTCGGAATTTTCATACTTATGCACCGAATTGATTGTTAAAATTAAATTGTTAAATTGTTAAAATGATTGTTCTTTACTCTACAGAACACAAAAAAAAAACAGTGATTGCAAAATTATGCTTTGTTGCGTATAGAAATATGATACATATTGATATGGCGCAATACACGCAAAAAAACGTCAAACTCTTTTTAGAAAAAATATTTTTTTATCGGGTAAATGTCAATGCACACCTAGTTTCTCGACTGCATCTTATGTATTTTTTTCTCAGCTTTCAGATGGTGTGCTCAGAATTCGGACTGAGCGGTGCGCTCATAGTGAAAAATCGATATTATTGATAAAATTCAAGATGGCGGCCAAATCCAATATGGCCGCCACATTTTTTTTTAACATCAATTGAAAGCTTTATTTATCCTCTATACAACAGCAACGAGTTTTGAAGATGTTTCAATGTACAATTTTGTGATATAACATGTTTACTTACCTTGAAATTATCCAAAAATCGACTTTTTTACAACATGTTTAGTCCCTTAGAAAACGAGGAGTCCATCAATTTGGCTCAACCAAAGCGTTTTTTATCTTGTTTCAATATATTCTAACTAATAGCGATGAAAAATTTGAAATCAAAAGATATGTGCCAATGGCGGCCTGGTTCCAGCGAGAATTACTCCGAGAAGAATTTTGACAATCGGTCTGCATGGAACGAAATGTCACCTTCACATACGGAATAATCGAGCGGAATATGTTTTCCGAAAGTAAAAATGACAGCTCCCATTAGATTGCCCAAATCCAATTTTATTTTTCGTTCTTTTCAGGTGGATACTGCTGCAGAAATTTCTTTTCGATTCTTTACTTTTCCGTTTCAGTAAACGGAATTTAACAAGGGATTGAGATAAAAAAAGAATTTTTTTTCGAACTCGATACCGACCTTTATATATTTATACATGAACTCGATACCGACCTATAAATATGTATATGTTAAAAAAATATCTTAATAAATAAATACAATAAAACAATGTATTTATTTATAAATATAGGGTAAGGGGATGTAATGTGTAATGTATCACCTTCATGTTAGCCTATGTACCAAATATGTAATTAATTTAGCGATAATCAACAAAATCATGTTGCTATTAGGATGACCAATGAAATCCGAAGCAATTGAGACAATTTTAATCAACTGATAGTTGTTCACTTCGTCGTAATTTTCGATTTCTTGAACTTTAGGGGCATCATGATTTCACTGGTTACGCTGAACAGATGATCTACACGATCTTCAAGTGATCTAAATTGAGCTTAATTGAATCGATAAAGTGAGTAATGCAGTCTGGATGTACAGAAAATAGTTACACGTTACGAACTAACTGTTCACATAGCTAAAATAACAATGATTTTACAAGAAAATCGTAGACCCAATGTTGTGGACATATTTTTTTGTATGTTCAAAAAACCGGACAAAGCATTCATTTAGTGATAAGTTCATCGAATGGGACGAAGTTGCATCCATGAATAGACCCAATCTGGTACTTATAGACCGATTTAAATCCATATCCCTTGAAAGTTTCTGACTTCATAAAAAAAAGTTGTGTAACTTTTCGTGATACATACTACCAAATGTCTTATCAAACTTATCTTAGCAAGTGTATAACTAGCATGTGTATATCGTTGCATAATAGGATGAGTCAAGGGACAAATACCCTACTAATCAAAACATTATTTATCAACGAATAATCCAAGGTCCATTTGAAGTGAACAGTCCTAGTACAATCTTAGATCAAAGGCGGACTTCAAGTGTCCTTCAACCAACTGCCAAAATTTGAAATGAACCGCTAGCAATTTTGACATTTCAAGTCCATCTGTTGTAACATCTGAAGTGCCATTGAAGTACGATTGTATTAGGACGGGAAGTACGATTGAAGTAGGAACGGGGACTTGGCTACTTCAATCGTACTTCAATTATACTAGGCTCCGCTATCTGGGTAGTCATGAATTACTCGATTAATTTACTTTTAAATGAATAAGTACTTCTTAAAGGGTGTATTCGATAAAAATGGCACACAGAAAATCTTCTGTAACTTTTGAGTCGTATGAGTAAAAATCCTAGAAATTTGAGTTGATCTTATCCATAGTGTATTATTTACATCTGCCAAGTTTCATAGTTATACATTCAGTAGTTCCAGTCATGTCGTCGAAACAAGAAATTTTCCGTGAGAAAATTTTGTGCACTCACAATCAAAATCCAGGGGCGTCCCACCGGTGGATTGCTAAAAGGCTTGGAATTGCAAATACAACTGTGTCTCGTGTAATAAGAACCTTCAAGGAGCGTCTGAGTGTCCAAAGGAAGGAAGGGAGTGGTCGTAAAAGTGGTCCAATGGACAGTAAAATGGCCAGGAAAGTCGTACAACAATTCAAGAACCGTCCAAACATGTCAATTCGAGATGTCGCTAAAAACTCTAAGGTGTCAGTCGGTTTTGTGCAGAAAACCATGAAGCGTGCTGGGTTACATGTTTACAAAGTGCAAAAAGCCCCAAACTGGAATGAAAAACAAAACATCACTGCGAAAATCCGCGCCCGCAAACTTTACACGAAGCTGCTCACCAAATCCGGTTGCATCGTGATGGATGACGAAACATACGTCAAGGCCGACTTCCGTCAACTTCCTGGGCAAGAATATTTCGTTGCCAAGTCGAAGTTCGATGTTGCGGAGGATGTTCGAAAGAAGAAACTATCGAAATTTGCAAAGAAGTTTCTAATCTGGCAGGCGATTTGCTGATGTGGTGAAATAAGTGCTCCCTTCATCACTTCCGGAACAATAAACGGTGCGATTTACACGGAAAAGTGCCTTAAGAAGCGTCTCTTGCCATTCATTAAGAAGCACAAAGGATCAACTCTGTTTTGGCCTGATCTAGCATCCTGCCACTACGCTCGAAACGTATTGGAGTGGTACCGAGCCAACGGAGTCAATTTTGTGCAAAGGATATGAACCCACCAAATTCACCGGAACTTCGTCCAATTGCAAAATTCTGGGCAATTATGAAAACGGAACTTCGCAAACATCCCAAAACTATAAAAACAGAGCTAGAATTGAAGAAAATTTGGGTAAAAACAACAAAAACACTGGGAAAATAGGTTGTACAAAATTTGATGGGTGGAGTGAAAAGGAAGGTGCGGGCATTCGGGATGGGAGACGAAATTGAATAAAACAAATGTTGTAAATCAAAATTCATTAGTAGTTCTTCATTCCCTGAAAATTTCAAGAAAATCCGATAATCAGTTTAATTTTGATGAGTATATATGTGTGTGCCATTTTTATCGAATACACCCTTTATCACATGTAATTTTCATAATTTTTGCTGTGATGGATATGTCTTCTATCAGGTTATGCACAGTTTTAATCAGGAGAAAGGATCTTATTATAACGTAACCAAACGAGTATCAACAGAATTGTTCACTAACAACGTATATTTGAACAACTTTGCTAGCGACCATTCTAAATAGCGTGCGGCTAATGCCTAAAATGGAACGGTTGATTACATATTTTTATGGAATTTAGTAAATAATTGAACTGTGAACAACATTACAAAAATATACATTATCGTTGTTGTGATACGATTTGAAAGCCTTTGCTCCTTCCACGTCGCATTTGAAAAACTGTCTAGCTGAAACTAAATTTATTACTCAGTAATAACACACGTAGAAAGCTACTTGGTTTTGTTTTCTTTTTGGAAACATAATGAGTGCTAATAAAAAGCACCAACTCAGAAAGAAGCTTCTCCTGCTCTAAGCAAAACCTGATAAAGAAAGATAAAAAAAGAGTACTTACTGCGAAGAACTATGTACGGTACAACGTTTCTAGTGAAATAAGTCCTACTTGTAACTGTACGACGTTTAAATACTAACGGTACCTCAATGCTATAGTTTATTTCACTGCCTAACCACATGTTATTATTATCAGTATTTCATAGCACTTCTCGCATAGAATTCCAATTAAAGGATGCTTGGATTTTGATAATACTAAAACAAAAAAGCAAATGAGATAAAGACGACGTAAGCATTAATAGAGGGACTAGGGGCATAGTGAGCGATTATCAGTATGTGTCAAGATTATTTAAAATTCTCTTTCCCCCTCGAATAGCAATAAATCACACACTTAAAAGAAAATATAATGCATTTTTCATTCCATCGATAATCAATTCATATATTTACATACGCAAAATATTAATATATTAAATTGTAAACGTTAAATTGTAAATTTAACAGTTATTTTGGTAATTTTCATTGAAAAGAAAATAGTAATAAAAAAAAATGAGGCACAGAATAATTTTGGTTTTATGCCGGTGCCGAAGAGTAAAATCAACAATCAATATGAAACTAGCAATTTGAAATTGGTTGACTGTTGTAGAACCCTTAGCTCCGAAGTACACTCCGAAGCAGTCTGCACCTTGCCAAATTCTCTTGCGCTTTTCGGTACCTTTCGGTATTAGTATCTTCGATTTTATTTTTATTGGCTGTTATTTTGACAGAATATTTGAGAGTGTATTGGTGTGAGTAACGTTATTAGGAGAAAATCATTATGGTTGGGACCGAGCTTGAGACCGGTGTGCTAGTACTTCTTGAGCCAAAAAGAAATCATTTTCTTCTTGACTATCCAGCCGCTGGTACTAGCGTTTTACATTAACAATTGTATCAGTGGCTGGATAGTACTGAAGAAGATGAATATATTTTTTGGCTCAGGAAGTACTAGCACACCGGTCCCAAGCTTAATTCTTTGCCCCTAATAACGTAACTCACACCAACACACTCTCAAATATTCTGTCAAAATAACATAGCGAATCAAAACAAAGCCAAAAATACTAGTACCGAAATCTTGAAAAGCGCAAGAGTGTATAGCAAGGTGCAGACTGCAAGGTGTACTTCGGAACTAGGGGTTCTACAACAGTGAACCAATTTCAAATCGCTAGTTTCATATTGATTGTATGTCTATCGCTATGTACTACGTTGGGACCACCGTGGTTTCTGTACCTACATCTTTCAGCATTGTACGTGCTTATAACGTGTCAATTTTTATTGTGCGCAGTGCCATCAACAATCAATATTTTTATTTATTTATTTGTCGTCAATCGAATGTGTAGACCGTTTTGTTACATAGTTTATCTTATACGCTGAAATGTTTTAACTCCAAATTTGTTTTAATACAATATAGTATGCATGTGCAAATCTTACTAAATATAAAGACATCCTAGCTATTAATGCGCGCGGAAATATAGCTTTAATTTTGTTTTTGGACATTGTAAAATCAATACTATTGCAATGATTATTGTAAGTGGTCATCGTTGTTCGTGGTCGTTGTTCGTACGATGGTAATTAGTTGCAAATAACTGTCGGTGCCTTAAATAAGGTGTTGGTGTGTAGAAGTTTAATTTTGATAAAAGTTCCATCGAGTCAATTCATGTCATACAAATTGCATGTCGTCACCATAAATTAAAAATTTAAGTTTCTTAAGTATATATGATCTTTTTTTTTTTGTTGGGGCGTAGAACCACTGCGTCCACTGAGTTGAACTTTTGTGGTATACCCCTGTTTACTATTCTTATTCGCATCTTAAAGCTAGATCACCATTTGTCAAGTGACCAGCCCAAGACGCGTCTCCCAGTCAGGCAAAATTGAGGTTATAAAACCCACCACCTTTCCAGGATTTGCAATCCAAATTTCTTTAGGTTGCATACAGCCACTGTACAGAAATTTAAGTCTGCTCTTGTACAAAGCATCACAACTGCAAAGCTGATGTTCCGAGGTTTCACGTTCCATGTTACAGAAACGACAGATATCATTCTGAACCTGGCCAATGTTTTTCAAATGATATCTACTCGGGCTATGTCCGGTTACTAGGCCAGTATAGGTACAAAGAACTCTCTTATTGAGCTCCAGAAGCTTTTTACTGATTGTAACATTTGGAATTATAAACCTTTTCGCTTGAACACACTTTGTGGTGACCAACCAATTGGTCATCACCCTTTGCACTTCCCAAGATTTTAATTCCATTTTTATGGCACAGTATGATATACCGCAGAATGGTTCTGGGCCAATAAACTGTGCATTTGAACCTTGTTTAGCAAGCTCGTCTGCCCTTTCATTGCCTTCAATGCCACAGTGTCCCGGAACCCAGAATAAATTTACCGAGTTCTCTTGGCACACCTTTCGCAATGAAAGAATGCATTCCCAGACAAGTTTGGATGTGCATTTATAATTACTTAACGCTTTGAGTGCCGCTTGGCTGTCTGTAAAAATACAAATATTTGCATGTCTATATTTCCTCTTCAGACAAACGTTAACAAATTTTATTATAGCAAAGATCTCCGCTTGGAAAACCGTTGGATAGTTTCCCATCGCCACTGAGATTTCTACCCCAGGGCCGTTTTTGTTCCAATTTTTGAGCCATCTGTGAAGAATTTTATGGAGCCATGGCGAACAGTGGGACCTCCGACTTCCCAATCTATACGTGACGTTTCACATATGTTGTAAGGAATGTCATGGTTTTCCACAGGTTTCATCCAGTCTCCATTCATATACATCACTGGCCCATTTTGAAAGCTTTGTGAAATGCTCAGGTGACCGACTAAGTCACCAGACAAGAAAGTTTTCAGCCGTTTAAGTCTAAGCATACTCTTTTCCGCTTCTAGTTGCACGTATTCGTGCAAAGGCAGCAGATTTAGAATTGCATTCAACGCATTTGATGGAGTGCTGCGCATCGCTCCCGTTATAGCAATGGATACTAGCCGTTGAAGTTTTGTAAGCTTTTTCTGTGCAGTAGCCTCTCTTGTTTTTGGCCACCACACAAGAGAAGCATACGTTACTTTTGGACGTATTATGGATGTATAAATCCACATTATCATATTTGGTCTTAGACCCCATTTTCTGCCAAATGTTTCTGAGCATATCCAGAAAGCACTGGTTGCCTTACCGATCACACACTCAAGATGAGCATTCCAGTTCAGTTTGGCATCCAGTATCACTCCTAAGTATTTAACCTGTTCACTAAGATGAATCTTTAATCCTCCTAGCTGAAACGCTTTTAGATTAAACTTCCTTTTCCTAGTGAAAGGTACAATTACTACTTTTGATGGATTTATGCTAAGGCCCTCCTTGATACACCAAGACTGGGTAAATTTTAGGGCCCATTGCATTCTTTCTGAAATGATGTTGTCAAATTTTCCCCTCACTATAATGACTATATCGTCTGCAAAACCTACAACCTCGAAACCTTTTTCCTCTAAGCTTCTTAGAAGATCGTCTACAACTAAGGACCACATTAGTGGTGAGAGGACTCCTCCTTGGGGACAACCTTTCGTTGCCCGTACTGTAATAGACGTACTTCCCAGCTCTGAAGTGATTTCTCTTTTTGCGAGCATGGTACCCAGTTAATTATGTTCATGTCAAAGTTCCTTTTCTTCATGGCACGAGCCATAGACGAATAGGAAGCGTTGTCGAAAGCTCCTTCAATATCTAAGAAAGAGCAAAGTGCTATTTCTTTTACCGATAGAGCTTTTTCTACCTTTGAAACCACACTATGCAGTGCCGTAACTGTTGACTTACCAGACTGGTAAGCAAACTGGAACTCAGATAGTGGATGCTTGTTCATGTAATTTGAATTGATATAATCATTCAACACTTTTTCCATAGTCTTTAATAGGACTGATGAAAGACTAATGGGTCTGTATGATTTAGGATGCGCCTTGTCTCGCTTTCCTACTTTAGGTATGAAGATAACTTTTACTTGTGTCCATGAAGTTGGAATATGGTTGAGTCTTAAACTAGCCTTAAAAATCTCAATTAATGGCGAGATCAACACTGCTTCGCCGTTTTGAAGTAATGCTGGAAATATCCCGTCCATTCCTGCAGATTTGTAAGGCTGAAAAGATCTCAACGCATTTTCTACCCTGGCTTTTTTAAAGATTTTATCAGCCAAGTCATTTGCGGCGATTTTTGTTCTAACAGACATTTGAGATGTCCTTGTAGAACTTCTTCCATCTTCAAGTGATCCATCTCTGATTGGATCTACACACAAAACTGATCCAGGAAAATGTGTTTCCATAATCAACTTTAACGTTTCACTAGGAGTTTTTGTAAAAACTCCATCCTCATTTTTCAGATGCCCAAGTTCAATCGTGTGATCCTTTGCAAGAGCCCTCTGAAGTCTTGCGACTTCCGGACTATTGCTTATGTTTTCACACGTTAGAACCCAGGATCTTCGTTTGGATTTTCTTATTTCTCTATTGTACTCAGTAAGTGCACTCCTATAGGGGGTCCAATCTGAGGTTCTTTTCGCTTTATTAAACAATCTACGAGACGTTTTACGCAGACGTTCCAATTTAGAGTTCCACCATGGAACATCCCTGTTAGAGGACGATTTTTTGATAGGCAACTAGTGGTGAAAGAATTTAAAATCTTATCATTTACCTTTTGGGAAAACGATTCCAATTTCTGAACAGAATCGATCTTTCCACCTTCTGTAAATAACTCCGAATTCAAACACTGTACATATTGATCCCAGTTAGTTTTCCTAGGATTTCTAAACGTAGTAGTTGACCGATTCCCCTCACTCCATTCAAACATAATGTGTCTATGATCTGACAATGACGTTATTTGTATGAGCTCCAACCTCATTCAATACACTTGCTATAAATAGGTTCGAACAATGTCAAGTATATATGATAAGTCATTTACAAATAAAATAAATAGAAGCGGTCCTAAATGAGAGCCTTGTGGAACTCCCGAACTAGCAGGAATAGAAGTCGATTTTTCCCGTTAAATCTTACAATTTGTTCACGGTTCGTCAGGTATGATTCAAGCCATTTGATGAGTTTAGGCTGTATTCCCAACTTTTGTAATTTAAAAAGAAGCATAAGTATGTCGACGCGGTTGTAATCAAAGGAACATATATTAGTCCTTATTACATTTTATGTCTTGTGAAAAGTGACAATACTCGGATTGAGCCACCGAGGATGAGCTTGGAATAAGGGAAACATGGTTAGTATTCATTTATGTGAATTCTCATTTTTCTATTTGATGTTCTATAGTTTGAATTGGTTATGACTAGGGTTCTGATGCATGGTCAGTATCGGAGTCATTGTTTGTTTTGTTTGCAATGAATCCGGTTTTGACGGATAAAGGGGCGCGCCTTTGAAGTGTACTGTCGCTCACAAAGGGTTTAAATAGCGGAAACTTTCAATAAAACTCGATTCATTGCCAACAAAACAAAAAATAACAACTGTAACAACACCGAATACTTCATCATTTCTCAATAGTGATGAAGTAACTCGACATGCACTAAACAAAGGATACGGGATATACAACAATAGATCAAATTACTGGTCGCAGTAGTTTATGTCCCGAACAGAGGAAAAAAGAATGTTGACGGGGTCAAATGCGTTGCTAAAATCCGTGTACAAAACTTCTACATGGCTTCCGTTTTCCATTGCTTCCAGAGAATAATTCAAAAATTCGAGTAAATTAGTGGTTGCCGAACGGCCTTTGAAAAATCCGTGTTGTGAGGTAGTTATTCTATTTTTTATTTGGTTAAATAGTTGTTCATTTATGATCGCCACAAAACGTTTTGGGATGCAAGAAATAAGGGCTATACCACGATAATTGCTGACGTCAGATTTTTAACCAGATTTGAAAATAGGTTTGACTTTTTCCATATTTTTGGAAAGTCTCCAGATTCCAGTGACATATTGAAAATCCAAAATAATGGAGCTGTAAACTCAGCTGCCAAAGTTTTCATAAAAACAGGAGAGACTCCGTCAAGTCCCGAGCCTCTAGATGCGTTCAAATTTTTTAATGCCTCCAATATGTCATGCACATTGATTTCACTAATGCTAATGTCGGTTGGAAATTCAGGATGGAAACCAAAGTATTCACGATCGCGATTCGGTTCTGAATATGAAGTGTAGTTTTTTTTTTTTTAAAAGTTCGCAAATAAATTGCATATCTCTTCCGAGTTATTACCTTCACTATCATCAAGGTACATTTAAGACGGAAAGTTGTCACTTTTCAGTTTGGTCTAGACAGAGTTAAAATTTTTGTTTGGACAGGATTTAATTTCTTGTTCAATTATTCTGTTCGAATGCTATACTCTTCGCCAAATAAAGTCGATCGCAGATATCTACATAGTTTTCCATATTTTCTTGATTCTTATTATTTCTATAGATTTTATGTGCCTTCTGTTTACGATTTTTTAAGTTTCTAATTTCCTTTTTGAACCAAACCGGATTTTTGGAAGTAATTTCACGCCGGACGGAACTTCTTCAGGTATAATTTTAAACAGCTTATTGTAGAATACTTCAGTTGCATTTTTCACATTTTCTTCAATCCGTAACACTGTTTGCCAATCAATAATATGTAGTTGATTCCTAATGTTGTCATAATTTGCTGTTGTTAATCAAATATTTCCTCGAATTCATTGTCTACAAGTGATTCATAGCTATGGACATAAAGAGAATACTCGACTGCAGTGTGAAATGCTTCATTTTTTCATATTAGCGATAATGATTCATTTACATAAAAGTCTTCGTAAATGTTTGTCAACAGTAAGTCCAAGTAGAAATTTTGTTGATTTTTTACATGGTTAATTTGAATTAGTCCTAATTTAGACATAGAATTTAATGTTTCGTTTTCTCCAAAGACTAGGAGTAAAATGTATTCGTTATGTCTGGAATCAGATTGAGACACACATACACAAATGTCCACATCTAAAAGTACGAATAATGTCAGAAGAAGTTGAGGGACTAGCTGACACAGGAGCGAGTCTGTCTGTGATTAGCTCAATCAAATTAATACAAAAACTGGGTTTAACTATACATCCCCTCCAACTTCAATTAACAACTGCCGATGGCACACCCTATAATTGCCTCGGATATGTAAATTTACCAGTATCCTACAAATCTACAACTCAAGTACTTCCCACCATTTTAATACCCGAAATGAAGAAGGATCTCATCTTGGGGGTCGATTTTTTGAATAAATTCGGGTTTCAGCTGTTGGGACCTTTTTCGACCCAAATCCCATCGAATGAATTTCAAGAAGAACTGATTTGCATTGAGGACTATTTTGGAAATCGCGAAAGAATTTGTTTTCAGATACAGACTGTACCTTTCTCCGAAAATCAAAGAGAAACAACTATTGAAATTGATGAAAGTCTGGAGATACCGACTATTGAGATTCCAGAGAATCCCATAAGTGTCCCTGGGGATATTGTAACCGAACATCAGCTCACAGAGGAAGATTGTGTAGCCCTGTTCCTTGCTGTGCAGCAATTACCTGCTACTAAAGAAGGCTCTTTAAGTCGAACTCATATTCTGGAACATAAGATAGAGCTTATACCTGGAGCGAAGCCCCAAAGAATCCCGTCCTACCGTTGGTCACCAGCGGTCGAACAGGTAATCGATCTGGAAGTGGATCGAATGCTCAAATTAGGAGTAATTGAAGAATGCGAAGGAGTCGTAGATTTTGTCAATCCGCTACTCCCAATTAAGAAATCTAAAGGGAAATGGAGAATCTGTTTGGATTCAAGACGACTCAATCAAGCCACTAAAAGAGATGACTTTCCATTTCCAAATATGATGGGTATTCTCCAGAGAATCTAAAAATCAAAGTTCTTCTCCGTAATAGATTTGTCAGAATCGTACTACCAGGTTCGGGCTTACTAATGCGCCAGCGACTATGGCTCGGCTCATGTCCAAGTTACTCGGAAATGACCTGGAGCCACGGGTATATGTATACTTAGACGATATTATAATAGTCTCGAATACTCTAGAAGAGCACCTTGAGGCCATTCAGAAAGTAGCTGCCCCCACAACCTCCAATGATACCTTCAAAATACAATCCGTGTTGGATTACCCGAGTCCAGAATGGTCAAAGAGGTACGACGACTTCTCGGTTTAGCTATTTTTTACCAGAAATTCATGCAGAATTACTCCGATATAACGACTTCTATCTTTTACTTGTGTGAACCGAGGAGTCCAAAACAGCTTTGACGAAGCTTAAAACCGTTTTAGTCTCTGGCCCAATTTTAGCCAATCCCAAGTTCCAAAGTCCTTTTATTCTGGAAACAGACAGCTTGGATTTGGTGGTGCTTTGGTGGACACAAATCCAAGAAGGGGAACGTCGCTTAATACTCGAAAAAGCTATCCAGTACCCAAAGCCGGTATAGCGCAACAGAACGCAAGTGTTTGGCCGTTTTGATGAGTATTGAGCATATCAAACACTTTCTGGGAGGAACGCAATTTACAGTACCAACGGACGCTATGAGCCTTACGTTTCTTCACAGTATGTCGATTGAGTCAAAATCAACACGAATATACGACGTTCGCTACCGATACAAAAGGGAATCAGAGAACATCACAGCAGACACTCTTTCGCGCTCTATTTGCACCATGGATTGGACCACCCCGGACCCATAAATCACTCAGTTGAGGACAATGATTGAGAAATACCCAGAACACTACAAGAATTTCAAAATCACAGACGGATAAATCTATAAATTCGTCCCTAACGGCACGCTTCTAGAAGACTCAGGGTTTAGATGTTGTCCCATTGCCAGAACTTCGGACGCTTATCAAGCAAACCCATGTAGTTGCTCATTACGGGTTTCTCCAAACTCTAGCAAGACTACGCGATTCTTCGGATGCTAAACGATACTGCAGTAGATGCCTAATCTGCAAGGAATCGAAAACCCCAAATCTAAATGTTAGACCGGTCTGCGGAAAGCCGAAAATCTGCTCCAGACCCTGGGAAATGATCTCGTTGGATTTTCTAGGGCCGTAGGTCGAAGAGCGAAAATATTTGGCTTCCGGTGGTATGTGACCACTTTTCAAAGTTCATAATGGTTCAATGCATGCGTAGCGCCCCCGCCCCATGCATGTTCCTGGAAAACCAAATATTCAACTTGTTTGTAGTACCGGCCGTATGCATCTCCGATAACGCAAAGGTCTTTAAATCAGAAGCGTTCTATAAACTGCTGAAAGCTTATGAAATTACACACGGGAACCTCGCAGTTTATCACCCTAGTCCGTATCCGGTGGAAAGGGTAAACCGAGTAAGACCACCGTGAATGGGACCGATCGATTCACAAAATCTCCCAAGCGATAAGAACCTCCGTACATGACAGCATTGGCTATACTCCGTTCTTCATTTATTTTGGACGTAACATGATTAGCTCAGGCTCGGAGTACGACTTTCTGAGAGAATTAGAGGATCCTGCAGGGTTGCCACATGCACAGATTTATCTAGATTGACACAGATTTTTTTCATTTTTTTCATACAGATATCTGTATGTGAAGATTACAGATTTTTGAGAAAAACCAAGATTTTTAAGATTTTTGGCAATTGTCTTTTCACTCAAAAACCTCAAATTCAAAATATGAGTACAGTTTAGGATCCAACTTTTTATAAATACTACTTTCAGTATGCTGTTTAGGCTTGAAGCAAAATAACACAATTGACACTGACACTACAGTGACAGATGACATTATGAAAGTCAGTTTGTGTGTGTGCCCTAAATGATTTCTCCATCAATTTTTTGATTATTTGATGTTTGATTATTTTTGAAGAAAATTTCATTGAATTTCTCAAGATTCTCGGACATTCCTTTAGATATTCCTTCTTGCGTTTCTATAGGTATTCTTCAGACGTTTGTAGGCATTTCTCCAGGGATTCTTTCATGAGTTTGCATCGGCAGTTTTTTCAAAACTTTTTTGTGATGAAATGTTTGGAGGAATCCCTGATCTTGTGAAGTTTTGTGATTTTAAAGGGAATCACTGGAGGACACCTGAAAGAACTATACAAAAACTAAACATTTTTTCCTGCAGTAATTCTTGGAGAAAATCCTGATTTGTTGGAGAGATCTAAGAAGATTTTTTTGCATGGGCTCCGTAATCTTATCTATTGAATTCTTAACTTTAAAAATTCCGCAATGGGTTTTTGTAGAATTATTTTTCAAATTTTGTCTAGGATGCCTGCAAGGATTCTTACTTATAGTTCTCCAGATATTACTACAATATTTGTTTCAGGTATTCCGTTGGAGAAATGTTTGTTTCAAAGTTCCGCAAGAGATTGTTCCAAAAATTTCGGTAGAATTTCTTGCAGTGATTTCTACAAAAATACTATTCTTCTAATGTAGAAGTATTTTTATGCATTCATGCAGAAGAATTTTGGGAAGTTCGAATAATGTTCTCGATAGTAATTTTTGCTATATGAAGCATATTTATTTCGTACGTGATTTTTTGTTATCTTTAATATAATCTTGCAGTGCGAAAACCTATACATATTTTGCGCAATTGATAAACAGTTGCAGATCGATTGCACCGATTACAAAAAAAAAGGTTTGTGGGCTTTGGATCAGATGGAGCTTCGGTAATTATGGGTTCTGACCGATCCATCAAGAAGCTGCTCAAACGTGACTGTTCTCATTTGATAATTATCAAATGTACTTGCCACTTTTTGGCCTTTTGTGCAAGTAACGCATGCAAAAAACTGCCATTGTACCTGGAACAAATGATGCGATATATCTGCAGTTACTTGTCCTGCAGCCTCAAACGATCCAAGCAATCCCAGATGACACAGTTCTGCATCCGTCTGCCACTAGATGGCTATCGTTGGAGTCAATTGTCAAATGGAATATGGAACGGTTTTCGGAGCTCGTGTTGTTTTTCTCGTTCTAATCAAACTGAGACAACAGTTTTATTGTTGTCATCTTAATGACCCGATGACGCAGCCATTTCTCTTCTTCTTAAGCTACGTATTGTCTCTTATCATCAAAGCGAATCGAATCTTCCAGTCAAAAGCTATGGAATTCCTGAACATGTGCAATCAGCTGAAGTCTCGCTGATGGAGCTCCTTGCAAATTTTTGTGTGGACCTAAAACACCTGACGGATTTAGGAGTTTCAGATTTCGAGAAACATCTTCGTAAGAAGTCAGGAATATATAACGGCGAAGCTGCGCCCTTTGAAGGAGTTCAACTCGATTATTTTACAATATCCGAATTTCTTTGAAAGCAGTGAGGAACAGGCCATTGAAAATGATTTTCGTGAGTTGAGGACGATAACCATCTGCAAGGACAACGAGGTGGAAGAATCAGAAGACTTCGAAACTTGTCGAAGAAAACGTCTGATGGGAAGCTGGCTTTTCACTTGCTAAGAAAGTTCATTGCGAACTTTTTAGTAATTCCGCATTCTTTTGCAGGAGTGAAGCGAGTTTTTTTGGAATACAATCTGAATAAGTCCAAAATCCGGAACCGCCTGAGTACGGATACCATGGAGGCCAAAGGAGGAAAGGAGGAGTTGATCAGCTAATATTAACATCAGAACGAAATTCTAAATTCAACAAATTAATGTACATGGATCATAACAATAATTGATTGATAATCAAATGCAGCTTGGTGCATCTTTACAGCTCAATCAGTGGCAGATAAATATAACTCTGGAATGTGAAGGTCTTATTGCAATTAAATAAAACATAAACCATTTAATTATCTTTCTTCTTTAGCATTTCAAGCTTATTGCTTTTGCAATTAGCTTATTGCTTGCTCTCAACTTAGTGTTCTAAATGCACTTCCACAGTTATTAATTGAGAGCTTTCCATGCCAAGTACCATTTTTGCATTAGTATGATTGTGTGGCAAATACAATCATACGCTATGCCCAGGGAGTCGAGAAATTTTCCTTAACGAAAACTTCCTAGACCAGACTGGGAATCGAACCCAGCCACCTCCAGCATGGTGTTGCTTTGTAGCTGCGCCTTTACCGACTGAGCTAAGGGAGGACCCATTTAATTATACATGAATCAAAAAAATATGTATGTATTCATGACATATAGATATACATAATCAGCAGAATTGAAGAGCATGTATTAATTTTAATAATATTCAATGTTTTAAATTCATAGAACAACACCTTTAGATACAATGAAATAAAATATCTGTACATACTATCTGGAATCTATTTCCTTGTAACCTTGAAGCAAATGAAATTTAATTATAATTATTAATCTTTTAGAAAATATTTTTAATAGGATATACTAGTATATATAATGATGATATGATGAAAACAACACGATGTTGTAATAGTATACACATAAAAATTAAAATCAACTTTTTGTCTCTTCTGCTGTGATGTTAGATGATTGAAACTCTGAAATGACAAAAATTTCCAAAGTGATATAATGAAAGAAAGTTGATCACCGGGCAGCCAAGCAGAATAGCAAAGAAAATTTAAGCAAACAATTAGCCGAAATAAATTTCACATGATTATGATTACTTCCCAAAAACGGAAGCTTAATAAATCCACAAAAAAGAAAAAAAAAACAGAGAGAAAAAGAAAAATGAAATTTGAATTCTCCAATAACTCTTGCATTCTACTAGGCCAATAAATAATTCTTTATATCTGTGCAATAGAAAATGAGGGATTATCAACAATTTTAGTTTTTGAATTATTAAACTTTTTTGGAAATTATATTTAGTAGAATTTGTCGTATGATCCTTTCTAAACAAAACGTCAAAAACCATCCTATCTTTTCAAATACATATCGTGGGTTAGGCGGGCTAAAACTTACGACGATGCATAAATGTGAACCTGAAAATAGCTTTAAAAATATTGTGAAGGGATGTTATAATATAAAATGATAGTAACAATTATATTTGTACTGTCTGCTTGTCTGTATACTGATGTCCAGCTGCAATTGTAGACGCACTTGCATTATCATTGCCACGAAGGAAACAAAAAATTTAAAATTATTAAACAACACTTGGGAATTCCATAGGTGATCTGAAATTATACACCGTATAAAGAATACATCCATTTTGTGTGGTAGGGTAAGATTTCAGCATGCCACCTTCCTACATCGCGTTGGTGGGACTGCTTCCTAAGGTATAGCTGACGCGATACAGCGTTTATTACTCAGCCGCTGGATGCCAGGACAGACGCTGTTTGAGCTGCACCTCCTTGGTGAACAGACGCTCGGAACGCACCTCCTCAATCTAGCTGAAGTCAGAAGGACTACAGTGCCTAGGCTGCACTACCAGCTAAGTACGCAACCCTTAGCTGGCGGTCTTTGTCATCTCTTGACCTGTGGAAGCATGAGGTAGGAACTTGTGAGGACCCGTGCTATGTTGCGGGGACGCACGCTCCATCCCAGTTGTCTACTCACCATTTTGCAGCCCTTTATATATATAAATATGTATATGTTAAAAAATATTTTAATAGATAAATACAATGAAACAATGTATTTATTTATAAATATAGGGTAAGGGGATGTATTGTTAGCCTATCACCTTCATTCGGCCTATGTACCAAATATGTAATTAATTTAGCGATAATCAACAAAATCATGTTGCTATTAGGATGACCAATGAAATCCGAAGCAATTGAGACAATATTAATCAACTTATAGTTGTTCACTTCGTCGTAATTTTCGATTTCTTGAACTTTAGGGGCATCGTTATTTCACTGGTTACGCTGAACAGATGATCTACAGGATCTTCAAGTGATCTAAATTTGGCTTAATTGAATCGATAAAGTGAGTAATGCAGTCTGGATGTACATAAAATAGTTACACGTTACAAACTAACTGTTCACATAGCTAAAATAACAATGATTTTACAAGAAAATCGTAGACCATTGGGAAGATTGTGGACATATTTTTTTGTATGTTCCCAACTATGGCCTGTTGTATCAATAACGAAGTAAAAAGGTTGTTATTGGTAAAATATGAAGTGGAAATGCACGAGTTTGCGGTTGTGTCTATTCATGTGGCTCATCTAAACAATAACCGAAGTAACAAAATGATTGTATAGTGAATTATAATGTTTTCATTATTGAATGGCTGATAAATCATATGTGAACATGCCTTCAGTGTTCCGAAGCAGTTTTATTTTAGATTGTTTAGTACAATTTTGTGTTAAGCAAAGCGAATACAGCTGACAATGCCCTAATTCATAAAATTAGAAAAAAAAAACCGTACAAAGACTACATTTAGTAATAAATTCATCGAATGGGACGAAGTTGCATCCATGAATAGACCCAATTTAGAACTTATAGACCGACAATAAATTCATATCCCTCGAAAGTTTCTGACTTCATAAAAAAAAAGTTGTGTAACTTTTCGTGATACATACTACCAAATGTCTTATCAAACTTATCTTAGCAAGTGTTAACTAGCATGTGTATATCGTTGCATAATAGGATGAGTCAAGGGACAAATACCCTACTAATCAAAACATTATTTATCAACGAATAATCCAAGGTCCATTTGAAGTGAACAGTCCTAGTACAATCTTAGATCAAAGGCGGACTTCAAGTGTCCTTCAACCAACTGCCAAAATTTGAAATGAACCGCTAGCAATTTTGACATTTCAAGTCCATCGGTTGTAACATCTGAAGTGCCATTGAAGTACGATTGTATTAGGACGGGAAGTACGATTGAAGTAGGAACGGGGACTTGGCTACTTCAATCGTACTTCAATTATACTAGGCTCCGCTATCTGGGTAGTCATGAATTACTCGATTAATTTACTTTTAAATGAATAAGTACTTGTCTTTAAATATTTATGATTTTTTTATATTGACCTATATCACATGTAATTTTCATAATTTTTGCTGTGATGGATATGTCTTCTATCAGGTTATGCACAGTTTTAATCAAGAGAAAGGATCTTATTATAACGTAACCAAACGAGTATCAACAGAATTGTTCACTAACAACGTATATTTGAACAACTTTGCTAGCGACCATTCTAAATAGCGTGCGGCTAATGCCTAAAATAGAACGGTTGATTACATATTTTTATGGAATTTAGTAAATAATTGAACTGTGAACTGTGATACGATTTGGAAGCCTTTGCTCCTTTCACGTCGCATTTGAAAAACTGTCTAGCTGAAACTAAATTTATTACTCAGTAATAACACACGTAGAAAGCTACTTGGTTTTGTTTTCTTTTTGGAAACATAATGAGTGCTAATAAAAAGCACCAACTCAGAAAGAAGCTTCTTCTGCTCTAAGAAAAACCTGATAAAGAAAGATAAAAAAAGAGTACTTACTGCGAAGAACTATGTACGGTACAACGTTTCTAGTGAAATAAGTCCTACTTGTAACTGTACGACGTTTAAATACTGCCGGTACCTCAATGCTCTAGTTTATTTCACTGCCCAACCACATGTTATTATTATCAGTATTTCATAGCACTTCTCGCATGGAATTCCAATTAAAGGATGCTTGGATTTTGATAATACTCAAAAATAAAAGCAAATGAGATAAAGACGGCGTAAGCATTAAAAGAGGGACTAGGGGCATAGCGAGCGATTATCAGTATGTGTCAAGATTATTTAAAATTCTCCTTCCTCCTCGAATAGTAATAAATCACACACTTAAAAGAAAATATAAAGTATTTTTCATTCTATCAATAATCAATTCATATATTCACATACGCAAAATATAAAAATATTAAATTGTAAACATTAAATTGTAAATTTAACAGTTATGTTGGTAATTTTCATTGAAAAGAAAATAGTATTAGGTGCGCAACTAAGTTCCCGCTGTTTAGCAATAGATGGCGCCAGTAGTAAGTGCTGGTCGAATGTTGTACATCTCAAGCGTCATAAACCAAGCTCAGACATATGGTAAACAAACCGCTTTGCCAAATCAGTGATTTTGGTTTAGTGTTATATATTTTGGTTGTTTGAAGATGTCTGATTTCGTACCAAATAATCGTCATTTGCGGGAAGTGTTGATTTTCTTCTTTCATTCGAAGAAAACGGCGGCTGAAGCACATCGAGAGCTCCAAAAAGTTTACGGTGATGCTGCTCTGAGTGAAACAACGTGTCGTGATTGGTTTCGTCGCTTCAAAAACGGTGATTTCAGTGTTGATGATCGTCCGCGTGAAGGAAGGTCAAAAAACTTCGAAGACTCCGAATTGGAGGCATTGCTCGATGAGGATCCGTGTCAAACGCAAGAAGAGCTTGGTTCAGGATTAGGAGTTTCCCGCCAAGCCGTTTCTAAGCGATTGCATGCGTTGGGAATGATTCAAAAGCAAGGAACTTGGGTTCCTTACGATTTGAAGCCAAGAGATGTTGAGCGTCGTTTTTTCGTCTGTGAACAACTGCTCCAGCGGCAAAAAAGGAAGCGTTTTCTACATCGCATTGTGACGGGTTGGTGTTATTTATTATGAGTTGTTGAAACCAAACGAAACCATTACCGGAGAACGGTATTGAACTCAATTGATGTGATTGAGCCGAGCACTGCACGAAAAACGGCCACAATACGAGCACAGAAACGAAAAAGTGATTCTTCAGCATGACAACGCTCGACCTCACGTTGCGAAACCCGTGAAAACCTACTTGGAAACGCTCAAATGGGAAGTCCTACACTGATAGGCAAAATATAGTGCCCATCTCTTCGTTTTTTCAATTTCTCTCATTTACTTGGTTCAAATTAAAGTAAACACAGTGTAATTTTTTTTCTTATTTTATTTTTTATATTCTTTTTAAGTTTCACTTATGGAATACTGAAAAAAAAAACAGTGACAAAATAAAGTGCCCACTTCAAAAATCGATATGTTTTCGATAAGTTTCCATTGGAAGACCCCTCGATTGTTTATGTTTTGATATTTTGACATGTTTTGAAGCAAACGGCTCAACCTTGTGCATTTGTATACGTGATCGCATTTGATTCAATTGAAAAAAATGGAGAACGCAGTGCTTTCGAAAGCAATTCCCTTGTGTATCCGATAATTGGTCGTTCGTGATGTGCAAAACGGTGAATCGCACCGGGCTGTCGCTAAGAAGTACAGTATCAGTAAGGCAGCGGTTGGCAAAATTCTTCTGAAGCTTAAATCGTTTGGATCAGTGGTGGATCGCCCTGGCAGAGGCAGGAAGTGGAAAACGGATGCGAGAACGGACACCAAGATCATGCGCGAAGTCAAGAAGAACCCGAAGGTAACTGTCCGCGAGATCCAGGAAACCCTTCAGTTATCAGTTTCCGGTCGAACTGTTCGTCGCCGTCTCGTAGCACAGGGGTTGAATAGCAAACTTGCCCGGATGCGCCCATTTATCAGCAAGGCAAACAAAGACAAACGGCTTAAGTTTTCTAAGGAGCATGCTGATAAGCCCCTAGAGTTCTGGAAAACGGTTCTCTGGACGGACGAATCAAAATTCGAGCTGTTTAACCGAAAGCGGCGGGTTCGTGTTTGGTGCAGATCGGGAGAGGAGCTTCCAAGGCACGATGAAGCATGGAGGAGGAAATGTGATGGTCTGGGGGTGTTTTTCGTGGGGTGGAGTGGGAAGCATTGTGAAAATCGACGGGATAATGACGGCAGATTCTTACATCAACATCCTGCGAGAAAATCTGGAGGTTTCGCTCATCCAGTCGGGCCTTGAAGAGAAGTTCGTATTCCAGCAGGACAACGACCCGAAGCATACTGCCAAGAAGACCAAGTCTTTCTGCCGGTCTTGTCGGATCAAACCGCTGGAATGGCCTCCACAAAGCCCGGACCTCAATCCCATCGAGAATTTGTGGGCGATTCTCGATGCCAGGGTTGACAAAACTGGTGTTACCAATAAAAATAACTACCCTGGAGCGCGCCTGGGAAGAGCTAGATCCAAAGCACCCGAAGAACCTGGTCGAGAGCATGTCGAAGCGCCTGCAGGAGGTCCTGAAGGCCAAAGGAGGACACATCAATTATTGAAATGCTTTTATTTTACTTAAATTTATGTTTTCTGTAGCCTAAATGAAGTGGGCACTTTATTTTGTCACTGTTTTTTTTTTCAACACAAATTGATTTATTTTTGCTTTAAGTAAAACTCCTTTTTTTCAGTATTCCATAAGTGAAACTTAAAAAGAACATAAAAAATAAGATAATAAAAAAAATACAGTGTGTTTACTTTAATTTGAACCAAGTAAATGAAAGAAATTGAAAAAACGATGAGGTGGGCACTTTATTTTGCCTATCAGTATACCCCACCCGCCATGTTCTCCTGATATTGCACCGTCCAATTATTACTTGTTCCGTTCGATGGCACATGGTCTCACTGGTCAGCAATTCCACTCATATGATGACATCTCAAAATGGCTTGATTCTTGGATAGCATCAAAAGACGAACAGTTCTATCGAAATGGTATTCACGTTCTACCAGAAAGATGGGAAAAAGTCGTAGCTAGTGATGGGCAATACTTTGAATAATTCGTTTCCTTTGTTTTCAAAATAAAGTTCCTTTTTCACCAAAAAACAGCGAGAACTTAGTTGCGCACCTAATATTTAAAAAAAAAAAGTGAAGCACAGAATAATTTTAGTTTTATGCCGGTGCCGAAGAGTAAAATCAACATTCAATATGAAACTAGCAATTTGAAATTGGTTGACTGTTGTAGAACCCTTAGCTCCGAAGTACACCTTGCAGTCTGCACCTTGCCAAATTCTCTTGCGCTTTTCGGTACCTTTCGGTACTAGTATCTTTGTTTTTATTTTTATTTGCTGTTATTTTGACAGAATATTTGAGAGTGTATTGGTGTGAGTTACGTTGTCAGGGGCGAATCATTATGGTTGGGACCGAGCTTGGGACCGGTGTACTAGTACTTCTTGAGCCAAAAAAAAATCAACAATTGTATCAGTGGCTGGATAGTACTGAAGAAGATGAATATATTTTTTGGCTCAGGAAGTACTAGCACACCGGTCCCAAGCTTAATTATTTGCCCCTAATAACGTAACTCACACCAACACACTCTCAAATATTCTGACAAAATAACATAGCGAATCAAAACAAAGCCAAAAATACTAGTACCGAAAGATACCGGAGTGTATAGCAAGGTTCAGACTGCAAGGTGTACTTCGGAACTAGGGGTTCTACAACAGTGAACCAATTTCAAATCGCTAGTTTCATATTGATTGTATGTCTGTCGCCATGTACTACGTTGGTACCACCGTGGTTTCTGTACCTACATCTTTCAGAATTGCACGTGCTTATAACGTGTCAATTTTTATTGTGCGTAGTGCCATCAACAATCAATATTTTTATTTATTTATTTGTCGTCAATCGAGTCTGTAAACCGTTTTGTTACATAGTTTATCTTATACGCTGAATTGTTTTAACTCCAAATTTGTTTTAATACAATAGAGTATGCATGGGCAAATCTTACTATATATAAAGACCTCTTAGCTATTACGGCGCGCGGAAATATAGCTTTAATTTTGTTTTTGGACATTGTAAAATCAATACTATTGCAATGATTATTGTAAGCGGTCATCATTTGATTAATGGGTCTAAATTTTCCGTTGCTCGTACGATGGTAATTAGTTGCAAATAACTGTCGGTGCCTTAAATAACGTGTTGGTGTGTAGAAGTTTAATTTTGATAAAAGTTCCATCGAGTCAATTCATTCATTCGAGTCAAGCTTAATAAATCCACAAAAAAGAAAAAAAAAACAGAGAGAAAAAGAAAAATGAAATTTGAATTCTCCAATAACTCTTGCTTTCTCCTGGGCCCATAAATAATTCTTTATATCTGTGCAATAGAAAATGAGGGATCATCAACAATTTTAGTTTTTGAATTATTAAACTTTTTTGGAAATTTTATTTAGTAGAATTTGTCATATGATCCTTTCTAAACAAAACGTCAAAAACCATCCTATCTTTTCAAATACATATCGTGGGTTAGGCGGGCTAAAACTTACGACGATGCATAAATGCGAACCTGAAAATAGCTTTAAAAATATTGTGAAGGGATGTTATAATATAAAATGATAGTAACAATTATATTTGTACTGTCTGCTTGTCTGTATACTGATGTCCAGCTGCAATTGTAGACGCACTTGCATTATCATTGCCACGAAGGAAACAAAAAATTTAAAATTATTAAACAACACTTGGGAATTCCATAGGTAATCTGAAATTATACACCGTATAAAGAATACATCCATTTTGTGTGGTAGGGTAAGATTTCAGCATGCCACCTTCCTACATCGCTTTGGTGGGACTGCTTCCTAAGGTATAGCTGACGCGATACAGCGTTTATTACTCAGCCGCTGGATGCCAGGACAGACGCTGTTTGAGCTGCACCTCCTTGGTGAACAGACGCTCGGAACGCACCTCCTCAATCTAGCTGAAGTCAGAAGGACTACAGTGCCCAGGCTGCACTACCAGCTAAGTACGCAACCCTTAGCTGGCGGTCTTTGTCATCTCTTGACCCGTGGAAGCATGAGGTAGGAACTTGTGAGGACCCGTGCTATTTTGCGGGGACGCACGCTACATCCCAGTTGTCTACTCACCATTTTGCAGCCCTTTATATATATAAATATGTATATGTTAAAAAATAGTTTAATAGGTAAATACAATGAAACAATGTATTTATTTATAAATATAGGGTAAGGGGATGTAATGTTAGCCTATCACCTTCATTCGGCCTATGTACCAAATATGTAATTAATTTAGCGATAATCAACAAAATCATGTTGCTATTAGGATGACTAATGAAATCCGAAGCAATTGAGATAATATTAATCAACTTATAGTTGTTCACTTCGTCGTAATTTTCGATTTCTTGAACTTTAGGGGCATCGTGATTTCACTGGTTACGCTGAACAGATGATCTACACGATCTTCAAGTGATCTAAATTTGTCTTAATTGAATCGATAAAGTGAGTAATGCAGTCTGGATGTACATAAAATAGTTACACGTTACAAACTAACTGTTCACATAGCTAAAATAACAATGATTTTACAAGAAAATCGTAGACCATTGGGAAGATTGTGGACATATTTTTTTGTATGTTCCCAACTATGGCCTGTTGTATCAATAACGAAGTGAAAAGGTTGTTATTGGTAAAATATGAAGTGGAAATGCACGAGTTTGCGGTTGTGTATATTCATGTGGCTCATCTAAACACTAACCGAAGTAACAAAATGATTGTATAGTGAATTATAATGTTTTCTTTATTGAATGGCTGATAAATCATATGTGAACATGCCTTCAGTGTTCCGAAGCAGTTTTATTTTAGATTGTTTAGTACAATTTTGGGTTAAGCAAAGCGAATACAGCTGACAATGCCCTAATTCATAAAATTAGAAAAAAAAAACCGTACAAAGACTACATTTAGTAATGAATTCATCGAATGGGACGAAGTTGCATCCATGAATAGACCCAATTTGGTACTTATAGACCGACAATAAATTCATATCCCTCGAAAGTTTCTGACTTCATAAAAAAAAATGTGTAACTTTTCGTGATACATACTACCAAATGTCTTATCAAACTTATCTTAGCAAGTGTATAACTAGCATGTGTATATCGTTGCATAATAGGATGAGTCAAGGGACACATACCCTACTAATCAAAACATTATTTATCAACGAATAATCCAAGGTCCATTTGAAGTGAACAGTCCTAGTACAATCTTAGATCAACGGCGGACTTCAAGTGTCCTTCAACCAACTGCCAAAATTTGAAATGAACCGCTAGCAATTTTGACATTTCAAGTCCATCGGTTGTAACATCTGAAGTGCCATTGAAGTACGATTGTATTAGGACGGGAAGTACGATTGAAGTAGGAACGGGGACTTGGCTACTTCAATCGTACTTCAATTATACTAGGCTCCGCTATCTGGGTAGTCATGAATTACTCGATTAATTTACTTTTAAATGAATAAGTACTTGTCTTTAAATGTTTATGATTTTTTTATATTGACCTATATCACATGTAATTTTCATAATTTTTGCTGTGATGGATATGTCTTCTATCAGGTTATGCACAGTTTTAATCAAGAGAAAGGATCTTATTATAACGTAACCAAACGAGTATCAACAGAATTGTTCACTAACAACGTATATTTGAACAACTTTGCTAGCGACCATTCTAAATAGCGTGCGGCTAATGCCTAAAATGGAACGGTTGATTACATATTTTTATGGAATTTAGTAAATAATTGAACTGTGAACTGTGATACGATTTGGAAGCCTTTGCTCCTTTCACGTCGCATTTGAAAAACTGTCAAGCTGAAACTAAATGTATTTCTCAGTAATAACACACGTAGAAAGCTACTTGGTTTTGTTTTCTTTTTGGAAACATAAAGAGTGCTAATAAAAAGCACCAACTCAGAAAGAAGCTTCTCCTGCTCTAAGAAAAACCTGATAAAGAAAGATAAAAAAAAGAGTACTTACTGCGAAGAACTATGTACGGTACAACGTTTTTAGTGAAATAAGTCCTACTTGTAACTGTACGACGTTTAAATACTGCCGGTACCTCAATGCTTTAGTTTATTTCACTGCCCAACCACATGTTATTATTATCAGTATTTCATAGCACTTCTCGCATGGAAATCCAATTAAAGGATGCTTGGATTTTGATAATACTCAAAAATAAAAGCAAATGAGATAAAGACGGCGTAAGCATTAAAAGAGGGACTAGGGGCATAGCGAGCGATTATCAGTATGTGTCAAGATTATTTAAAATTCTCCTTCCTCCTCGAATAGTAATAAATCACACACTTAAAAGAAAATATAAAGTATTTTTCATTCTATCAATAATCAATTCATATATTCACATACGCAAAATATAAAAATATTAAATTGTAAACATTAAATTGTAAATTTAACAGTTATGTTGGTAATTTTCATTGAAAAGAAAATAGTATTAGGTGCGCAACTAAGTTCCCGCTGTTTAGCAATAGATGGCGCCAGTAGTAAGTGCTGGTCGAATGTTGTACATCTCAAGCGTCATAAACCAAGCTCAGACATATGGTAAACAAACCGCTTTGCCAAATCAGTGATTTTGGTTTAGTGTTATATATTTTGGTTGTTTGAAGATGTCTGATTTCGTGCCAAATAATCGTCATTTGCGGGAAGTGTTGATTTTCTTCTTTCATTCGAAGAAAACGGCGGCTGAAGCACATCGAGAGCTCCAAAAAGTTTACGGTGATGCTGCTCTGAGTGAAACAACGTGTCGTGATTGGTTTCGTCGCTTCAAAAACGGTGATTTCAGTGTTGATGATCGTCCGCGTGAAGGAAGGTCAAAAAACTTCGAAGACTCCGAATTGGAGGCATTGCTCGATGAGGATCCGTGTCAAACGCAAGAAGAGCTTGGTTCAGGATTAGGAGTTTCCCGCCAAGCCGTTTCTAAGCGATTGCATGCGTTGGGAATGATTCAAAAGCAAGGAACTTGGGTTCGTTACGATTTGAAGCCAAGAGATGTTGAGCGTCGTTTTTTCGTCTGTGAACAACTGCTCCAGCGGCAAAAAAGGAAGCATTTTCTACATCGCATTGTGACGGGTGACGAAAAATGGATTCATTACAGTAACTCAAAACGGAAACATTCATGGGGACTGCCCGGGCATGCTTCAACATCGTCGCCTAGGCCGAATATTCACGCTGCGAAGGTTATGCTGTGTATTTGGTGGGACCAAGTTGGTGTTATTTATTATGAGCTGTTGAAACCAAACGAAACCATTACCGGAGAACGGTATCGAACTCAATTGATGCGACTGAGCCGAGCACTGCACGAAAAACGGCCACAATACGAGCACAGACACGAAAAAGTGATTCTTCAGCATGACAACGCTCGACCTCACGTTGCGAAACCCGTGAAAACCTACTTGGAAACGCTCAAATGGGAAGTTCTACACTGATAGGCAAAATATAGTGCCCACCTCTTCGTTTTTTCAATTTCTCTCATTAACTTGGTTCAAATTAAAGTAAACAGTGTAATTTTTTTTCTTATTTTATTTTTATATTCTTTTTAAGTTTCACTTATGGAATACTGAAAAAAAGGAGTTTTATTTAAAGAAAAAAAAATCAATTTGTGTTGAAAAAAAAAACAGTGACAAAATAAAGTGCCCACTTCAAAAATCGATATGTTTTCGATAAGTTTCCATTGGAAGACCCCTCGATTGTTTATGTTTTGATATTTTGACATGTTTTGAAGCAAACGGCTCAACCTTGTGCATTTGTATACGTGATCGCATTTGATTCAATTGAAAAAAATGGAGAACGCAGTGCTTTCGAAAGCGATTCCCTTGTGTATCCGATAATTGGTCGTTCGTGATGTGCAAAACGGTGAATCGCACCGGGCTGTCGCTAAGAAGTACAGTATCAGTAAGGCAGCGGTTGGCAAAATTCTTCTGAAGCTTAAATCGTTTGGATCAGTGGTGGATCGCCCTGGCAGATTTATCAGCAAGGCAAACAAAGCCAAACGGCTTAAGTTTGCTAAGGAGCATGCTGATAAGCCCCTAGAGTTCTGGAAAACGGTTCTCTGGACGGACGAATCAAAATTCGAGCTGTATAACCGAAAGCGGCGGGTTCGTGTTTGGTGCAGCTCGAGAGAGGAGCTTCCAAGGCACGATGAAGCATGGAGGAGGAAATGTGATGGTCTGAGGGTGTTTTTCGTGGGGTGGAGTGGGAAGCATTGTGAAAATCGACGGGATAATGACGGCAGATTCTTACATCAACATCCTGCGAGAAAATCTGGAGGTTTCGCTCATCCAGACGGGCCTTGAAGAGAAGTTCGTATTCCAGCAGGACAACGACCCGAAGCATACTGCCAAGAAGACCAAGTCTTTCTTCCGGTCTTGTCGGATCAAACCGCTGGAATGGCCTCCACAAAGCCCGGACCTCAATCCCATCGAGAATTTGTGGGCGATTCTCGATGCCAGGGTTGACAAAACTGGTGTTACCAATAAAAATAACTATTTTGAACCCCTGGATTGCGCCTGGGAAGAGCTAGATCCAAAGCACCTGAAGAACCTGGTCGAGAGCATGTCGAAGCGCCTGCAGGAGGTCCTGAAGGCCAAAGGAGGACACATCAATTATTGAAATGCTTTTATTTTACTTAAATTTATGTTTTCTGTAGCCTAAATGAAGTGGGCACTTTATTTTGTCACTGTTTTTTTTTTCAACACAAATTGATTTATTTTTGCTTTAAGTAAAACTCCATTTTTTCAGTATTCCATAAGTGAAACTTAAAAAGAATATAAAAAATAAGATAATAAAAAAAATACAGTGTGTTTACTTTAATTTGAACCAAGTAAATGGGAGAAATTGAAAAAACGATTAGGTGGGCACTTTATTTTGCCTATCAGTATACCCCACCCGCCATATTCTCCTGATATTGCACCGTCCGATTATTACTTGTTCCGTTCGATGGCACATGGTCTCACTGGTCAGCAATTCCACTCATATGATGACATCTCAAAATGGCTTGATTCTTGGATAGCATCAAAAGACGAACAGTTCTATCGAAATGGTATTCACGTTCTACCAGAAAGATGGGAAAAAGTCGTAGCTAGTGATGGGCAATACTTTGAATAATTCGTTTCCTTTGTTTTCAAAATAAAGTTCCTTTTTCACCAAAAAACAGCGAGAACTTAGTTGCGCACCTAATATTTTAAAAAAAAAAGTGAAGCACAGAATAATTTTAGTTTTATGCCGGTGCCGAAGAGTAAAATCAACATTCAATATGAAACTAGCAATTTGAAATTGGTTGACTGTTGTAGAACCCTTAGCTCCGAAGTACACCTTGCAGTCTGCACCTTGCCAAATTCTCTTGCGCTTTTCGGTACCTTTCGGTACTAGTATCTTTGTTTTTATTTTTATTTGCTGTTATTTTGACAGAATATTTGAGAGTGTATTGGTGTGAGTTACGTTGTCAGGGGCGAATCATTATGGTTGGGACCGAGCTTGGGACCGGTGTACTAGTACTTCTTGAGCCAAAAAAAAATCAGCAATTGTATCAGTGGCTGGATAGTACTGAAGAAGATGAATATATATTTTGGCTCAGGAAGTACTAGCACACCGGTCCCAAGCTTAATTATTTGCCCCTAATAACGTAACTCACACCAACACACTCTCAAATATTCTGTCAAAATAACATAGCGAATCAAAACAAAGCCAAAAATACTAGTACCGAAAGATACCGGAAAGCGCAAGAGTGTAAAGCAAGGTGCAGACTGCAAGGTGTACTTCGGAACTAGGGGTTCTACAACAGTGAACCAATTTCAAATCGCTAGTTTCATATTGATTGTATGTCTGTCGCCATGTACTACGTTGGTACCACCGTGGTTTCTGTACCTACATCTTTCAGAATTGCACGTGCTTATAACGTGTCAATTTTTATTGTGCGTAGTGCCATCAACAATCAATATTTTTATTTATTTATTTGTCGTCAATCGAATCTGTAAACCGTTTTGTTACATAGTTTATCTTATACGCTGAATTGTTTTAACTCCAAATTTGTTTTAATACAATAGAGTATGCATGGGCAAATCTTACTATATATAAAGACCTCTTAGCTATTACGGCGCGCGGAAATATAGCTTTAATTTTGTTTTTGGACATTGTAAAATCAATACTATTGCAATGATTATTGTAAGCGGTCATCATTTGATTAATGGGTCTAAATTTTCCGTTGCTCGTACGATGGTAATTAGTTGCAAATAACTGTCGGTGCCTTAAATAACGTGTTGGTGTGTAGAAGTTTAATTTTGATAAAAGTTCCATCGAGTCAATTCATTCATTCGAGTCAAGCTTAATAAATCCACAAAAAAGAAAAAAAAACAGAGAGAAAAAGAAAAATGAAATTTGAATTCTCCAATAACTCTTGCTTTCTCCTGGGCCCATAAATAATTCTTTATATCTGTGCAATAGAAAATGAGGGATCATCAACAATTTTAGTTTTTGAATTATTAAACTTTTTTGGAAATTTTATTTAGTAGAATTTGTCGTATGATCCTTTCTAAACAAAACGTCAAAAACCATCCTATCTTTTCAAATACATATCGTGGGTTAGGCGGGCTAAAACTTACGACGATGCATAAATGCGAACCTGAAAATAGCTTTAAAAATATTGTGAAGGGATGTTATAATATAAAATGATAGTAACAATTATATTTGTACTGTCTGCTTGTCTGTATACTGATGTCCAGCTGCAATTGTAGACGCACTTGCATTATCATTGCCACGAAGGAAACAAAAAATTTAAAATTATTAAACAACACTTGGGAATTCCATAGGTGATCTGAAATTATACACCGTATAAAGAATACATCCATTTTGTGTGGTAGGGTAAGATTTCAGCATGCCACCTTCCTACATCGCGTTGGTGGGACTGCTTCCTAAGGTATAGCTGACGCGATACAGCGTTTATTACTCAGCCGCTGGATGCCAGGACAGACGCTGTTTGAGCTGCACCTCCTTGGTGAACAGACGCTCGGAACGCACCTCCTCAATCTAGCTGAAGTCAGAAGGACTACAGTGCCCAGGCTGCACTACCAGCTAAGTACGCAACCCTTAACTGGCGGTCTTTGTCATCTCTTGACCCGTGGAAGCATGAGGTAGGAACTTGTGAGGACCCGTGCTATTTTGCGGGGACGCACGCTACATCCCAGTTGTCTACTCACCATTTTGCAGCCCTTTATATATATAAATATGTATATGTTAAAAAATATTTTAATAGGTAAATACAATGAAACAATGTATTTATTTATAAATATAGGGTAAGGGGATGTAATGTTAGCCTATCACCTTCATTCGGCCTATGTACCAAATATGTAATTAATTTAGCGATAATCAACAAAATCATGTTGCTATTAGGATGACTAATGAAATCCGAAGCAATTGAGATAATATTAATCAACTTATAGTTGTTCACTTCGTCGTAATTTTCGATTTCTTGAACTTTAGGGGCATCGTGATTTCACTGGTTACGCTGAACAGATGATCTACACGATCTTCAAGTGATCTAAATTTGTCTTAATTGAATCGATAAAGTGAGTAATGCAGTCTGGATGTACAGAAAATAGTTACACGTTACAAACTAACTGTTCACATAGCTAAAATAACAATGATTTTACAAGAAAATCGTAGACCATTGGGAAGATTGTGGACATATTTTTTTGTATGTTCCCAACTATGGCCTGTTGTATCAATAACGAAGTGAAAAGGTTGTTATTGGTAAAATATGAAGTGGAAATGCACGAGTTTGCGATTGTGTATATTCATGTGGCTCATCTAAACACTAACCGAAGTAACAAAATGATTGTATAGTGAATTATAATGTTTTCTTTATTGAATGGCTGATAAATCATATGTGAACATGCCTTCAGTGTTCCGAAGCAGTTTTATTTTAGATTGTTTAGTACAATTTCGTGTTAAGCAAAGCGAATACAGCTGACAATGCCCTAATTCATAAAATTAGAAAAAAAAACCGTACAAAGACTACATTTAGTAATAAATCATCGAAGGGAGAAGTTGCATCCATGAATAGACCCAATTTGGTACTTATAGACCGACAATAAATTCATATCGCTCGAAAGTTTCTGACTTCATAAAAAAAAAGTTGTGTAACTTTTCGTGATACATACTACCAAATGTCTTATCAAACTTATCTTAGCAAGTGTATAACTAGCATGTGCATATCGTTGCATAATAGGATGAGTCAAGGGACACATACCCTACTAATCAAAACATTATTTATCAACGAATAATCCAAGGTCCATTTGAAGTGAACAGTCCTAGTACAATCTTAGATCAAACGCGGACTTCAAGTGTCCTTCAACCAACTGCCAAAATTTGAAATGAACCGCTAGCAATTTTGACATTTCAAGTCCATCGGTTGTAACATCTGAAGTGCCATTGAAGTACGATTGTATTAGGACGGGAAGTACGATTGAAGTAGGAACGGGGACTTGGCTACTTCAATCGTACTTCAATTATACTAGGGTCCGCTATCTGGGTAGTCATGAATTACTCGATTAATTTACTTTTAAATGAATAAGTACTTGTCTTTAAATGTTTATGATTTTTTTATATTGACCTATATCACATGTAATTTTCATAATTTTTGCTGTGATGGATATGTCTTCTATCAGGTTATGCACAGTTTTAATCAAGAGAAAGGATCTTATTATAACGTAACCAAACGAGTATCAACAGAATTGTTCACTAACAACGTATATTAGAACAACTTTGCTAGCGACCATTCTAAATAGCGTGCGGCTAATGCCTAGAATGGAACGGTTGATTACATATTTTTATGGAATTTAGTAAATAATTGAACTGTGAACTGTGATACGATTTGGAAGCCTTTGCTCCTTTCACGTCGCATTTGAAAAACTGTCTAGCTGAAACTAAATTTATTACTCAGTAATAACACACGTAGAAAGCTACTTGGTTTTGTTTTCTTTTTGGAAACATAAAGAGTGCTAATAAAAAGCACCAACTCAGAAAGAAGCTTCTCCTGCTCTAAGAAAAACCTGATAAAGAAAGATAAAAAAAAGAGTACTTACTGCGAAGAACTATGTACGGTACAACGTTTTTAGTGAAATAAGTCCTACTTGTAACTGTACGACGTTTAAATACTGCCGGTACCTCAATGCTCTAGTTTATTTCACTGCCCAACCACATGTTATTATTATCAGTATTTCATAGCACTTCTCGCATGGAATTCCAATTAAAGGATGCTTGGATTTTGATAATACTCAAAAATAAAAGCAAATGAGATAAAGACGGCGTAAGCATTAAAAGAGGGACTAGGGGCATAGCGAGCGATTATCAGTATGTGTCAAGATTATTTAAAATTCTCCTTCCTCCTCGAATAGTAATAAATCACACACTTAAAAGAAAATATAAAGTATTTTTCATTCTATCAATAATCAATTCATATATTCACATACGCAAAATATAAAAATATTAAATTGTAAACATTAAATTGTAAATTTAACAGTTATGTTGGTAATTTTCATTGAAAAGAAAATAGTATTAGGTGCGCAACTAAGTTCCCGCTGTTTAGCAATAGATGGCGCCAGTAGTAAGTGCTGGTCGAATGTTGTACATCTCAAGCGTCATAAACCAAGCTCAGACATATGGTAAACAAACCGCTTTGCCAAATCAGTGATTTTGGTTTAGTGTTATATATTTTGGTTGTTTGAAGATGTCTGATTTCGTGCCAAATAATCGTCATTTGCGGGAAGTGTTGATTTTCTTCTTTCATTCGAAGAAAACGGCGGCTGAAGCACATCGAGAGCTCCAAAAAGTTTACGGTGATGCTGCTCTGAGTGAAACAACGTGTCGTGATTGGTTTCGTCGCTTCAAAAACGGTGATTTCAGTGTTGATGATCGTCCGCGTGAAGGAAGGTCAAAAAACTTCGAAGACTCCGAATTGGAGGCATTGCTCGATGAGGATCCGTGTCAAACGCAAGAAGAGCTTGGTTCAGGATTAGGAGTTTCCCGCCAAGCCGTTTCTAAGCGATTGCATGCGTTGGGAATGATTCAAAAGCAAGGAACTTGGGTTCCTTACGATTTGAAGCCAAGAGATGTTGAGCGTCGTGTTTTCGTCTGTGAACAACTGCTCCAGCGGCAAAAAAGGAAGCGTTTTCTACATCGCATTGTGACGGGTGACGAAAAATGGATTCATTACAGTAACTCAAAACGGAAACATTCATGGGGATTGCCCGGGCATGCTTCAACATCGTCGCCTAGGCCGAATATTCACGCTGCGAAGGTTATGCTGTGTATTTGGTGGGACCAAGTTGGTGTTATTTATTATGAGCTGTTGAAACCAAACGAAACCATTACCGGAGAACGGTATCGAACTCAATTGATGCGATTGAGCCGAGCACTGCACGAAAAACGGCCACAATACGAGCACAGACACGAAAAAGTGATTCTTCAGCATGACAATGCTCGACCTCACGTTGCGAAACCCGTGAAAACCTACTTGGAAACGCTCAAATGGGAAGTCCTATCCCACCCGCCATATTCTCCTGATATTGCACCGTCCGAGTATTACTTGTTCCGTTCGATGGCACATGGTCTCACTGGTCAGCAATTCCACTCATATGATGACATCTCAAAATGGCTTGATTCTTGGATAGCGTCAAAAGACGAACAGTTCTATCGAAATGGTATTCACGTTCTACCAGAAAGATGGGAAAAAGTCGTAGCTAGTGATGGGCAATACTTTGAATAATTTGTTTCCTTTGTTTTCAAAATAAAGTTCCTTTTTCACCAAAAAACAGCGAGAACTTAGTTGCGCACCTAATATTTAAAAAAAAAAGTTTTGGTTTTATGCCGGTGCCGAAGAGTAAAATCAACAATCATTATGAAACTAGCAATTTGAAATTGGTTGACTGTTGTAGAACCCTTAGCTCCGAAGTACACCTTGCATTCTGCACCTTACCAAATCTCTTGCGCTTTTGGATACCTTTCGGTTCTAGTATCTTTGTTTTTATTTTTATTTTTTTATCATTTTCTTCATGACTATCCAGCCGCTGGTACTAGCGTTTTACATTAACAATTGTATCAGTGGCTGGATAGTACTGAAGAAGATGAATATATTTTTTGGCTCAGGAAGTACTAGCACACCGGTCCCAAGCTTAATTATTTGCCCCTAATAACGTAACTCACACCAACACACTCTCAAATATTCTGTCAAAATAACATAGCGAATCAAAACAAAGCCAAAAATACTAGTACCGAATGATACTGGAAAGCGCAAGAGTGTATAGCAAGGTGCAGACTGCAAGGTGTACTTCGGAACTAGGGGTTCTACAACAGTGAACCAATTTCAAATCGCTAGTTTCATATTGATTGTATGTCTGTCGCCATGTACTACGTTGGTACCACCGTGGTTTCTGTACCTACATCTTTCAGAATTGCACGTGCTTATAACGTGTCAATTTTTATTGTGCGCAGTGCCATCAACAATCAATATTTTTATTTATTTATTTGTCGTCAATCGAATCTGTAAACCGTTTTGTTACATAGTTTATCTTATGAGCTGAATTGTTTTAACTCCAAATTTGTTTTAATACAATAGAGTATGCATGGGCAAATCTTACTAAATATACAGACCTCTTAGCTATTACGGCGCGCGGAAATATAGCTTGAATTTTGTTTTTGGACATTGTAAAATCAATACTATGGCAATGATTATTGTAAGCGGTCATCATTTGATTAATGGGTCTAAATTTTCCGTTGCTCGTACGATGGTAATTAGTTGCAAATAACTGTCGGTGCCTTAAATAACGTGTTGGTGTGTAGAAGTTTAATTTTGATAAAAGTTCCATCGAGTCAATTCATGTCATACAAATTTCATGTCGTCAGCATAAACTAAAAATTTAAGTTTCTTAAGTATGAAAGATAAGTCATTCACAAATAAAATAAATAGAAGCGGTCCTAAATGAGAGCCTTGTGGAACTCCCGAACTAGCAGGAATAGAAGTCGATTTTTTCCCGTTAAAGCTTACAATTTGTTCACGGTTGGTCAGGTATGATTCAAGCCATTTGATGAGTTTAGGCTGTATTCCCAACTTTTGTAATTTAAAAAGAAGCATGAGTATGTCGAAGCGGTCAAATGCGTTGCTAAAATCCGTGTACAAAACTTCTACATGGCTTCCGTTTTCCATTGCTTCCAGAGAATAATTCAAAAATTCGAGTAAATTAGTGGTTGCCGAACGGCCTTTGAAAAATCCGTGTTGTGAGGTAGTTATTCTATTTTTTATTTGGTTAAATAGTTGTTCATTTATAATCGCCTCAAAACGTTTTGGGATGCAAGAAATAATTGCTGACGTCAGATTTTTAACCAGATTTGAAAATAGGTTTGCATTTTTCCATATTTTTGGACAGTCTCCGGATTCCAGTGACATATTGAAAATCAAAAATAATGGAGCTGTAAACTCAGTTGCCAAAGTTTTTTTAAAAACAGGAGAGACTCCATCAAGTCCCGAGCCTTTAGATGCGTACAAATTTTTTAATGCCTCCAATATGTCATGCACATTGATTTCACTAATGCTAATGTCGGTTGGAAATTCAGGATGGAAACCAAAGTATTCACGATCTAGGGGTAGACATCTTAATCTAGCATTAAATTTAATAGCCGTATTATGAATTTCAGTGCATAATGTAGTATTTAATGATAATTCGACATTATAATAGTAATAGAAATTAACAGTGTATCCATCTCGCAATATGCTTGCTGTTACACTTTAAATCAAATTTATCCAAAACGTCATCTATATAAATAAAAATAGACTTCTGTCTGTCTGTCTGTCTGTCTGAACTTAATAGACTCGAAAACTACTGAACCTATCGGCGTGAAATTTTGTATGCAACGGTTTTTGGGGCCAGGGAAGGAACTTAGGATAGTAAGAGACCCCGCTTCTCTGGAAAGGGGCGCTCCCATACAAATGAAACACTAATTTCTACATAACTCGAGAAGTAATCAAGCAAAAGAAACCAAATTTTGCATGTGTGAGGTTTTGAAGGCAAGAAAGATTTCTATGGTAGTTTGAGACCACTTCACCTTTTGAAAGGGGAGGCTCTCATACAAATGAATCAAAAGTTTCGGCAAAACTCAAGAACTAATCGAGCAAATGGAACCAAATTTGACATGTGGGGTTTTTTGGAAAGAAGAAATGTTTCTATGGTGGTTTGAGACCCCTCCTTTTTCTATAAGGGGGAGGGCTCTCATACAAATGAAACTTAAATTTCTGCATAACTCGAGAACTAGTCAAGCAAATAGAACCAGATTTGGCATATGGGGATTTTGGAGGCAAGAAATGTTTCTTCCATGGTTCGAGACCCCTCCTTTCTCTGGTAGGGGGAAGGAGGGTGGGGGGGGGGTTCTCATACAAATGACACACCAATGTCTGCAGAACTCGAGAACTAATCAAGCAAATGGAACCAGATTTGGCATGTGCGGGTTTTTGGAGACAAAAAATGTTCCTATGGTGGTTTGAGACCCCTCCCCTATCAGAAAGGGATGGCTCTTATACAAATGAAACAATTTTTTTGGCACAACTCAAGGACTAATCAAGCAAATGGAACCAAATTTGGCATGTGATAGTTTTCAAAGACGAGAACTGTTTCTACGGGGGGTTGAGACCCCTTCCTTCTCTGGAAGGGGATGGGCTCTCATACAAATGAAACATAAATAGAACCGATTGGCGTGAAAATTTGTGTGAAGAGGTTTTTTGAGCTTAGGAAGGTTCTCATGATGATTCGAGACCCCTCCCTCTTATGGAAGAGGGGGCTCTCTTACAAATGAAACAGAAATAGAACCGATCAGCGTGGAAATTTGAATGCAGGGGTTTTGGGGGCCGAGGAGGGTGCTAATGATGGTACCAGACCCCTCTCCTCACTGAAAAGAGGGGGGGGGGGCTCTCATACAAATGAAACACAAATTTCTGCATAACTCGAGAACTAATCAAGCAACTGAAATCAAATATGGCATATGGGACTTTTAGAGGCAGAACTTTTTTATATGGTGGTTCGAGATCCCTCCCTTCTCTGGAAGGGGGTGGGCTCTCATTCAAATGGAACATAAATTGAACCGAGTGGCGTGGAAATTTGTATGCAGGGGTTTTTAGGGCCGGGAAAGGTTCCAGATCCCTCTTCCCTCTGGAAGGAAACAGATGTAGAACCGATCGGCGTGAAAATTGGTATGCAGCGGATTTTGTGGCCGGGGAAGGACACATTAGCAAATGAAAACATTTTTACAAAACTTATTCCTAAAAACAACCGTAAGCGCACCAGTTTTATTTCATTTCCATTCATTTAGTTGGAAGCGTAGCAGCGCACGCACCGGATTCAGCTAGTGTTAAATAACTTTAATATAGGTATTAATGGTATTATCCCTAGTAGCACATTTGTTGCAAATCCATAAAGTTAACTATAATGTGACCCATACAAGTCACAACCACTTAGCTGCAACCAATTATGACAGTTTTGTGTTGCTTGGGATAATACCATATTAGCATTAGCATAAGCATTGACGTTTGCTCACTTCGTGGATGGAGCTACGATGAGGAATAATTAGTTGAAGACATTGCATGTCGCCAGGAAACGGAACCAGTTACTGGTACGTTTCTTCACGCAACAATCACCACGAAAGAGACTCCTTGATCGCTCACTTGGCCACGTCCATGCAACCGTTGGAGATGGGGAGGATTTGGTATCTACCTTCAGAAGATACGGGGAACCCACATAGCCTTCAGTAGATATCAAAGGAAAAGTGAAATGAAAAGTCAGAGAGAATAGTTAAACAGAATGCTCTGTCTGGTGTATAGAACCAACATTTACATTATTTAAAGTGGTCGTTGGGAGCATCTAGTCTAAGAATGGTCAATGATGCTCCATTTCACTTCTAATGGTTGGAACTTTAGGATTAACTTTAGTCCTAGCCCAATATGGATTATGGTTATAGCGCCAATGCTCGCTCAGTTAATGGCATTATAATACCATATAATGTCAATATTAGGAGATGATTTTCCCTAGAGATCGACTGCAAACCGCACCCTTTAGGCCAACATCTTATCTTGGTTTTATTTTTTTGCCAAAAGAACACAAATAATACACAGCAAATCAATTCTTAGAAAGCATGAACACAATATTGTAAAGCGCCCCATAATACGCATGTAATAACTATGCATAAGGAAATCATACAAATATGATAGGTAATACTACAAATCTGAAAATCATCAAGGCATTAAATTTCACTGCAGAAGACAAAATAGGTAGATAAAACATTATTAAAAAGCCACATACGTGCATTTCTCTGTTTATTCATTCTGCTCCGGTCTTCACACATATTCACACCACCATTGAATATTCCCACCTTTTAGAAACCTCGCTATTCATCTTGATTTAGAATTGTAGGAAGAGCGCCCATTGCTACTGTAGTATCTTTACGCCGATAGCGTTCAGAGAAGGTGCGTTTTACTAGTTCTCTGAAAAAGCAGCATTTAGATCGTTTCACAAACAGTTTAAATTTAGAACATGTTAGCTTGCGTATTTAGTGTTCATAACCTTATTTTAAAATGCCCCCAACAGGCCTTCAGCTCGAGCGCAGTAAACGAGCAAAAGCACATTTTCTAGAGAAAAAGAAATATTTGGTGAATGGCTTCTATGAGCAATGGTGGCATCCGCCATTTCATTACTAATCAATCGTTACTTCGTCGGAACACGAAAATTATTACAATCCTTTTTTCATCTCCTCCAGCGACTGCAGTCGTTGCAGCATGACGAATCGTTGAATCCTGAGCAACAACCAGAAGATGTGGAAAAAAGTACCGTTCTATCCTCGGGTGGACAGGTAGGCTGTAAGGAGGCAAAGTCACCATCATGTTTGGAAGCTGAAAAGGGCAGTCTCATATCTCGGCGATTCACAAGACTTGCAAGTCAAGACAATTCCCCGTGGATAATAATATCGCCACAGACATAAAATAAATCACCGGTGAGTATAAATCAATCACTAATTTATTAGTTCAGTGAACCTAGTCAACCTAAAATCAGTCGTCAGTCGTTAATATATTTTGTAGTTGTGTATACATTGTAGTTGATGGCAATAGGTTACATTTTTTTTAATCATGTTACACCAACGATCAGCCCTATTACTGGGTGGCGCGTAATAGTGGGTAACTGTATGTCGCTCATCGATGACAATTTTTCAGCTGTTGTTCGCTCAATCAACACACACAGTGCATTATTTTTTTTTTTCAATATAAAATAAAAACCGTACCTCATTTGTTTTTTTGTTTGATATATTTTAGCAAACGGTTCCTCAGCGGCGCTCGGTTCGTCTGTCTAGCTATGTTGATAAAGTGGTGGAACCATCATCATACCAGAAGACTGATCCAGGTACCCACGTCAGTCAGCGATCAGCAAGGATTGCCAGTCAACGCAGTCCACGGCGGATGTCTCCACGGTCGAAGCTTTCCTCTCCTTGCCTATCCTGCATGAGGTAGTATGGTAAAGGGTTATGTGCCTGATCGGATACTACCGTTCAATGCCCTCCGCTCGTTTTCAAACTTGTATCTTTCAATTTTCAAAGCCTGCCGTTGCCCTATACGGAACTATCAAAACACTTTCTCTTCATGTCTATTCGTTCTAGCAATAAATTACCGTCCACTCCTAGCGCCTCGCATGGAGATGAGAAATTATCTGCTTCTGACAAACTCTATCATGACATTTTGTTATTTTTTAATTTGAAACACATAACGATTTCACATAATTTAAATAAATCTAATTTACATAAGATTGTCAACAAAAATCAATTATCCTAATTGGGTATGCATTGTTATGCAATTCATTATGGCCATAATGATTATTTCTATAAGCATACATACTTTTTGTTATATAATTTCATTTTTTTATACAGGCTCAATCGATCAACTTTACAGAGCCAAGTTTTCATGTTTATATATATCAGTTATCTTAGAATTTAAGTTAGGGGAGAAGGTATAACCGATTACTTGCGGTCGTCTTGAGATTAATAGGAACAAAAATTTAAGTGGTGGGGAAATGGGTGGGAATTTAAAGTATAGTATGCATTCTTACTTACGAGTAAGTACAGTAAATTTTTGTTTTTGGCCCTGAAGTAAATATACAGATACGATAGATTTTCGATCGGCTTCCACTAGAGGCTCTATTTTTTGTCTTATGACTTTTTGGTAGTATTTGTAGTGTTGAGTTCCATAAGATGCAATAATGATGAATCAAGGTCATAAACACACGTAGCATATGGAATTTTTTTTATTGTATGATATGTACTGCCACTCATTGTGGCACGGAAACTTAGTCTGATCACATCACATCAGACTTTAATAACCTATTATGTGATATTATGAAGGGCCTAAAACGGGTTGTGAAGATCGATAGACAAATCTCCTTCCAACAGATTGAATAATGGTTCAATCAATATGATTTATCTAACAAAAGGATACCCCAATGAGTGGTGAGAAGAGACCGCTGACGAACTGTTAGCAATGTATCAATTTTGGAAATTGGAAAGATAACTCGTTGGTGTATTTAGGAAAGTTGCCCAGTTGGTAGTGGGCCTTTTTCTGGTGAAATCAAACTTTCTATAAGGCACCAGTTAGACCTACGGATAACTCGGAACACCTGTAAAAGTTGTCAATTTTTTAAATTAAATTAGTCCTTTTTTCAAAAGTACTTCTAAAAACGGTCCATTATTACATTAGCACTTGTGATCCAAAAACGGACCACCGGATGGACACCCGCATCAATCGGAACAACCGTAAAAGGGATTTAGTTTTGAAATTAGCTCTTTTTATTAAATTATCACCTGAAATAAGAAACCCAACAACTGGAGAAAATCATGGAGTTACTAAGAATTTGATCGAAAGATCAATTTATTGTAAAAAATTTCCTTTTCATAGCTTGAATGGTTAGAATTTTGATAGGGATCTTAAACCTTTTCTTGTGAGTATGCAATTTGGAAAAATTCTAATTATTTTTTATATCCAAGTTTCTATGTTTATGTTTTTTAGATTTCTAGATGCTAAACTTGATAATATTGAAAATCTTCTTGAGGAAGTATCAACGAATCTTTCTCAAATGTGTTGATATTAGCTTTCAGGGTTTCCTTTTTTCATGATATCATAATTATCTTCAGCTTTCCCTTAAAACTTTACAACATTTACCTTCAAGAATAACTCCACAACACTTTAAGATTCTCCTTCTAAAAAATCTTACAATATATTCCACAAATTTATCTCCATTGTTCTTTGGAAAATGTATTTCACTTATTTGAAAATATTTGAAGAGCTTAATCGTATTTGGCAAATTATATGTTGTTAACATATTAGTTCTACTGCCTTTTTTAAAAGCTATTCAATAAATGCAACAAACACTTAATCTTCTCGACTCGATTGTCAACAGGTTCAGGATGTTAAGCACAAGGGCCACAAGAAAAGGAAGAAGAATAGGAAAAATAGGAAGCGTTACCAGACACACCTTACAGTGTACGAGTCAGTCATAATGGGCACGACGGTGATGAAACAGAATAATTTGACTTACTCAAAGGCATCGGAGAAAATTGACATTGACCAGTCGCCCTCCAGGAAAGCAGAGCAGAGGGAAATGATTCAGAATATGAAAGAATCCAACTTGACAAAGTCTGAAACGTATGATGAAGTTATCACGAAGGAGGAAACACCGGATGATGGACAAGAACCTGATTTCATAATCAAACGTCAAGCGAACATGTTATGATTTTTTTTTTTTTTTTCAAACGCTCTTGTATTCCGTCTTAAGGCTAATAGTTGCAAAACTGCAAGCAGTGGTCATGCGTCATTTAATAAAAATAAATTGGAAAACTACGAAAATTTAAACTAACACTCCATTTGATCAGATTTCTTTACAATAAAAAATAAAAAGCTAAAACACTCTTTCAGATTATTACTCGTATAACGAGTAGCTTCCTTAATATTTCACAGATAGGCCTATTGCGTTTGCGACTTACAGACTTCTTCAGAATCGATTGATAATGTTCTTAACTTTCAGAATGACATGACATCGTTCCTTAGTCCAGCTGATCTGAATCGCTCGAATTTTAGCAAAAGTACAGTGTTGAGGCCTAAGAATTTTGTTGCTGCTGTTGAACTTGACTATTTGGAGATGCGTGTCCATCAGTATTGACACAAATTCCAAGAATGTGCTCACTACGCCTTTGAGCGTAAGATTAGCGACTATGCACAGGCCGGATAAAACGGATACATGAAAGTCCTGCAGTAAGAAATCAACGGTAATCGTCAGACGCCAGATAAGAAATAAATGGGATTCAGCGGAAAAAGGCTTGGCAGTGTCTGATCAAGCTCAAAGATCAACGGAAATCGAACCGCTGTCTAGTGGAAACAATCTCGATCTCTCGATTGGCCATCGATTCAACACGGTATGAGTTCATGCTTCTATTTTCACACATTTTATAGAAACTGAGTTCTGAATAGAGTCTTATCTTTCCGCTTAAAAATCAACCATTTGTCGTTTTGGTTTTGTTTTTTGTTATTGATTGAAGTGAAAACAAATTCATCATTTATTATGTTATTACAGAATACCTAGAACAATATGTTATGAAATATTATATCATAATACTTTTTGACAAAGTTACTATATATGACTATGTTCGATAGTTTTTCTTGTTTTGATTAATTTATATTAATATTTCTTCTAGCTCACTTCTAAGGTTGCGCCAAAGGCCCCTATAACGAGATGGCAGCCTATCAAAGCCATGAAACTTGAGGATGCTGAACAATTTGTGCAAACTTTTGAGTTCGGCTTTCGATATAAATCCGAAAACATCCCGAAAAAAGGAACAATGAGATACTATCGATGTAGCAGAATAAAACACCGAGCAAAACCACTGTGTGAAAGGCAGGTGTTACTTTTCATTCCAAATTTATGGAACGATTGTACGATATCCGCTAGGAGTCACCACACATGCAATGAAGCTCCTGCTGAAAACCTGGCATATCGAAAGTTATCATCCGACCACCATCAAGTAATCGAAAGTCTTCTCAAATCCGGTGTGCCATCAAAAGATATCAAGAGTCACCTGAAAGTCACCTGTAATCTAGTATATATGGTAATGGAAATTTGTCCCTCGGTAATCTAAATATCTCTATACTGACCATATTAAAATCAATTGTTATTTAGTACTCTAGTTTTTTATACAAACTTCCAATACTGAAACGTAATGCAACAAAGGTAGTTCGCTGAGTATTTTTGAAGAAGTTATGCAAGTGTGTTATTCAACTCTATTCGATGAGTCAAAAATTGCACACTTTTCTCTTTTACAATGGAAGTTCGCGCATTTTTTTTTCGCAATATAATGTCTAAATGCTGTTTAATGTGCCTTTGCAGAACTGAACATTAAGTTTTGAGTTCCTGATGATGCTACAAAGCATAGTTTACATAGATAGTTTTTATTTTTTCTTCAATGAACATACTAAGATCCTCAATCGCATACGCTGGGAGAAAAACACTTTTAAAAATACGTACGAGTGTATTAGAAGAACGAATGCAAAACACACAGAATACACTTAAAATATATAAGTAAAGTTAGTACATTACAAGAGTTTCAAGCCATATCCATATATTGAAATTGAGGATCAATTTCTGACAGTAAAATAAACATCTTTGATGTTATTTGTTGAAGATCGATGGTTTCATTATGATATCATTATAACACTGCAATAAATTGAATTTCACGTAATTTCGCCCAGTCATGGGGTCAGCTGTCACCCATAATTCGTCGCCAGCATCGGTGTGAAATGTCTCGCTCTAATGGCATGGTTCCCCTGACGAAAGGCATTTCCTCATACGTTGTATCTGGTCAGCCAAGGACAAAAGTTTGTCTGGTGGGGTACGGGTCGTACCTGGTTCTAAATATTTTTCAGTGTATGACAATGGCGTCAGTGGAACTGTCTCTATGACAAATTAACAATAGTTACATGAACAGTAGAGTCATATAATTGAAATTAATCCTCGATTAATTAGCTTATTAAAATCTTAATATTTACTGCTGGGAAACCAGCCTTGTTTAGAAAGTTTGGAGATGAAGATAATACGATAGTTATTCAACAGAAACGTTGTTTGAAATACAGATTTGTTAGTATTCTTTTGTCTGCATTTATCTAAATTCGTCTGCAAGAGTTATTATCAGGTTCAAAATGCACAAGAATTTAATGGTAAAGGAATAATATTTACTAATGGCTATTTTGACGTAGGACTTACGTCTCTCTTTTCTATTCCTGTATAGGGGCGCCGTTCTAAAATTTCTGAAATCGCAAGCGTTACGCGGGTTTGGAGACTTTGAACGATAATATCTCCTCTCTGGCCCACAGACATTTTACGATAAGTATTTCATTCGCAAGGTAGAACATCAACGTTGAATCCCTGTTGCAAACATTATTCATAATGTTTGTTTAAACTAATTAAAATGTACTTAAAAGAAAAATGTCTAAAACGCACAACGCTATTGGTCGAAAATGACATCATGTTTGCGCCTCGCTCTGATTGGTTCATACTGCCACAGTTACCGTGCCAGCGAATTTCAAACATGTGGGGACGACCGACCAATCATCAGTTCTCGCTGTGCATCCGTATGCGACAGACGTGTTTTCGGAGCACGTTGGTAGAAAACGCCGTCCGTGAACACAATAAGACCAGACCAAGAAGAATCATCCCACGTCACCTGCAGCTAGCCATCCGCAACGACGAGGAGCTGAACAAACTTTTCTCCGGTGTGACCATTTCACAGAGTGGTGTCCTGCAGCCCAAGAAGACTGAAGAAAATTTTAATCGCGAACCATGTTATCAACTAAAATCCGTCCTTTTCAGGACGATCAAATCAAGTTGCCAACTAAAGAGTATGTTTGATAGAAATTTCTCTTGAGCTCATCGAAATTTTCATTACCACGCACCGGCTCAATATGGCGTTGAAAAAGCCGCGTCTCGGAGAAAATGGCCAAATCAATCGCCCACATCATCTTCGTGGTCAAGTGGTTAGCGGCGTCGCCCGTCGTTCATTGCCATGAAGTGAGGGTTCGATTCCCGCTCCAGCCGGTGGAACTTTTTTGCAAAGCGAAAATGTCCAGTTTAATCCACTGGGTGTTAGGTTAAGTTGTTCGTTGTAATTCGCACTATGGTCAATGTTCAGTGTGTACACTCTCGAGTGAAAGACGTTGCAAATGTCAATTTTTATCGTAGTATTACGTGCTGCCAAACACTCAGGCCATCCTGCTGCCCAGGAAGATCGAGAAGAAAATTTCAATCGCGAACCATGTTCCCTCCGTTAACAACTAAAACCCTGTATTTTCAGGACGAACAAATAAATTGGCCAACTAAAGAGTATGTTTGATTGAAATTTCTCTTGAGCTCATTGAAATGTTCATTACCACGCACCGGCTCCACATGGCGTTGCTTGAAAAGCCACGTTCTGGAGAAAATGAGCAACATTTTTTATTATTATCCGTATATAAATCTCTCTTTGCCATGTTAAAACTAGCAAGCACGTTGTACATTCAACAAACGAAATATTAACAGTTAATTTGAGCGGAACTGCAGCACGGCAGACCAATTATGTGTTTCACATATTCAGTGTAGGGGGTAGGTTAGCTTCATTGTAGTTCTTGTTGTACATAAGTACATAATGGATTAGTTGCAGTTAATAGATTAGGTTAGTTGCAGGTAGTTTTAAAGTGTGAGTTATAATTTTTCTGGCCAATATTTATAAACTCTATTCTTTTGCAACTCTCTTTGGATAGGGTTATGAGGCCCTGACAAGGGCCGTTTTACTGTTGCCTGAGTTGAAAAGATGCAAATTTAACCTCGGAAACCCCTGTCGCTCTAATGAAAACTAATGACTTCATTTCAATGCTACTGTCTGGCGTAACAAATTTGATTCGCATTGCCTTCGTTGAGAACCCCCTTCCTGTCATGTAATGGTATATGCCATTACAGGCCCAGCATGGCGAAAAGCTATCATTCGTTATTGGACCAGACGTTGTGTATCCCTTTTTAGACGTGTGTTTCCCGCTCTCCTGATAAAAAAGCACTTTTCCGAGTTTTTCGCCCTGCTGCTGGAGATCGAGTAGACGCCGCCTGATGTGGCTGGTGCGTCCGCTAGACGAGGCAAGCGGAAGAAGCCCGACGTCGACGCTGACGTAAATCATCCCTCCGTAAACAACTAAAATCTGTCCTTTTCAGGACGATCAAATCAAGTTGCCAACTAAAGAGTATGTTTGAAAGAAATTTCTCTTGAGCTCATCGAAATGTTCATTACCACGCACCGGCTCAACATGGCGTTGCTTAAACTGCCGCGTCCCGTTGAAAATGGCCAAATCAATCGCCCACATCATCTTCGTGGTCAAGTGGTTAGCGGCGTCGCCCGTCGTTCAAGCGGTTGTTGTCATGAAGTTGAGGGTTCGAATCCCGCTCCAGCCTGTGGAACTTTTTGCAAAACGAAAATGTCCAAACTGATCTACTTGGTGTTAGGTTAAGTTTTTCGTAATTCGCTCTACACCCAAACTAATAGAGTAAGATTGTTATACAATTTCGCTTGATTTTGTTCCATTTTTGCTATTGATCGTAACTTGGATGAAAAATCTAGCATTAGTTGTGGGCAAAATAGTAACAGAAACTCGCGATGAAAAATTGAACGTGTGCGTGAGGTTGTGCGCAGTGATATTTAGTTGATGAGTAAGAGATGTGTGTCCCGAAAGTCAGATGGCTCACCAAAATAAAATATACCGATACGAGATCAGGATACGAACCGCGAACGTCAGCGCGGTAGCTTTTGATAGCAACCATTTAGCCACTTCGATAAACTAAAGGATGGGGAATATAAACCCTACAAGTAGTTCTTTTGGCGAGGAATTCATGGTACAGCAATGATGCAAATGGATATATTTTCCACCAAGCTATGTACAACCGGTCGCTAACAAACTTGCATGGCATTGTTTATTAACCAAAGCGCTTTGTCGATGATCAGTGAGGACAAAAATAGAACACTTGGCGGCGGCAATACAACAGTGGCCAATAGCGTTGCGGGATTTTGTGATATGGACTCATCCATATTGTATATTGATATGTTGGTGATGATTGAATAAGGATCCTACAGCTATAAATTTGTTTCGAGCTATATTTGCTTGCCAGTCGCTTGCACACACTTGCATTTGTACCATAAAACGCATTGTGGATCAAAATGGGCAAAATAGCCTTTTCTGAATCATGCGGATTTCTCAGGATATGATTGCAAAACTGCAATTGCACTTTTTTGCCACCTTTTCAACTTTTGAGTGTATGTTCAATATTCAGTCTGTACAATCTCGAGTTGAAGGCGGTGCAAATGCCTATTTTTATCGTAGTATCACGTGCCGACAAACACTCAAGCTGTCATGCAGCCCAAGAAGACTGTGAAGAACATTTCAATCACGAACCATGTTTCCTCCATAAACACAGAATCCATGTGACACTTACAAGAACGTTGGACATTTCAGCGCCAACATTTGATTAGGGCGAATCTGTTTTTGTAAACAAACACTTTGTCTGCTAATTTATCGGAAGTTGAATACAATTCCTTCAAATTGAATATATCAGCGGATAGAAATAAGCTGATCTTCCTTAAAGAGTGCTTAATTTGTATTTGTATTTGTGACCTTTTGTTCAAGAGCAAATGAATACGAAAGCCATTGTTTACAAAAGCAAATTCGCCTTAATTTAATGTTGGCACTGATTTAACAAACAAAATATCATTAACAGTAAATTCGAGCCGAACTGCAGTTTCTATCAATTTTTGTGGAGAACCAATTGCGGAAGAAGAACCGGAGCCTCACACACCAATAGCATAGGGTTTCATGGTTCTATAGACTGAATAAAATATAGTAGAAATTTATTAATTCGATGACATCAATTTCTTCACATCAACAAGCAGTCCTACGTCAACTTTGCAGTTATGTCACTGACATAACTCACCCTTTCGTTTTTTTCCTTTCCCTCATAGGTGAATTAGAAGAATGGGCAACATTGATTTCAGAATTCCCCACCGATGACAAAAATGCATTTGTCACAGGGAAAGATATTGACCACGATGGTAATAAGTTCCGCATCGTAGTTTCTTCCTTGAAGATGCTCTCTCTATTGAACTGTTTTGATACTATTGCGGCCGATTGCACGTACAAAACAACACTTCAAGGTTATCCACTATTGGTGGTTTGTGTCATCGATGCGATGAGACACGCCCATCCAATTGCTCTCGTGTCCAATTCGTTAGTGACGGAGAAGTAGCGCTAAAAAATGCTGCACGATCAACGTTTGAAAACTGCAATATTATCAACTGTTTCTTCCATGTAGTACAAAATGTTAAGAAACGCTTATTAAAGTCTGATGTACCAGCAACAGAACAAGCGAATATATTGCATGATATAAATCAGCTACAGGTAGCACCAACCAGTAACCACTACAACCTTGCTACGGATCTGTTCAAACATAAATATAGACATTATCCAGTGTTCATTGATTTTTTTTGAAAAAATTAGATCTTCGTAACGAGAGAGCGAAAAACAGAACCATCGATCAATCGAACTTGAATATCCCCATGAAATCATTTTGGTTCAAATCGTGTACCTTATACAAGTGTTGATAGCATTGCCTCCAAAGAAGAGAGGCACAAAAATGCAGTACGAAGCAAAGTTCAAAAAATGGGACAGGTTTCAGCTATAAAATCAGGCACAGCTACAGCTTACAGCTGAGGGGCTGTATTTAACATGGAATAAACCTAAATGAAATAAGAAGACAATTTGTTATCCGTTTTTGAGGACCCGTAGAGGGAAAACTATATTTTCAACCTGTTCATGTGTAGATTTGTATGGGAGCAAAAGTAGGTCATCTTTAAGTGATAAATTGAACTACTTATACTAATATTACTTAATTTAAATTTTAATGCAAAACAATTGTAAGTTTTCATGATCAAATGGTGTATAAATGAAGTCATTCTGTTCAGTCAAACGAGAGTTATTAGCGTTCAAAGACCTTTCACTTTTGCGTAACGCTCTCATTTTTCAAAATTATGAAATGACACCCGGTATAGAAAAGAGAAACGTAGTCCTACGTTAAGATATTTACACAGCGAAAACTTCTCCGGATGGGAGGAACGCTTTTCGCCTGGTATACCTTCGACCAACAATGCCTTAGAAGCGATTAATAAAACATTAAAATACAAGTTTTTGCATCGCCAAAAAGAGCCCTTTGGAACTTCCAAGGTTAAACTTGTAGATATTGTAGCCTCATACAGCGATCCCAGTAGAACCATCTACTACGAGCGTACCCATGAACTCCAACACGAGCGAAAAGCTTTTGATTATATTGCTTCAGGACTTAAGTACAGATCGGCAAAATTTGGTAACGAGAAGTTTGTTTTCATGGCAAGTGACAACAGTAAGGTTCTAACATCACTTGACATTACTAATTTCCAAGATCCTAAATTCAGCAGCTTCGAGCAATATGCATCACAAAAAACGGCAATTTGCCGAATCAAAGTTATGGATGGAAATTTCAGGCATTAGAACGGCACGTGTTATGGCTTTTTAAAGGAGAATGTCTGTAAACACATATTGGCACTAGCCGCTCAAAAAAAGTTGTTAGAATTAAGCCCAGCATCAGACACAACTCCAATGAGCAGTAAGAAACCTACTGGTAGGCCGAAGCATTCATCTAAAGCACTAGTGATCGACGTGCAGTAGTACGTGAGTAATTGAATTTGACTTTGAAATTAACCGATTCACTATTTTTCTAAAAAGAATAAAAAATGTGAAAATGAACGATTGATTGTAAATCGCTAGGAAATCACGATTTTTATTTTTTAAGAAAATCAATGACTATTAACCGTTTTTGAACCTGGTTTTCTTTCTTTACAGGTACTTGGTGTATTTCTCCATTCTCAATTCTACGGTACATATTAGTCATAACTCGTCATCACCGTCTGCAAATGGTCTGTCTGGCGACTTTAAACTTTTGATCCCCCTCATTGAGTGTTATTAGCTGTTAATTTTATTTTTTTCTGCATTTGAGCATATCGCTTCTGTTGACGTATTTATTTATAATCATGACTTTCCCTTCGCTAAATACTCTTCATTATTTTTCGCAATTGGTGTTTCTAGGATTTGTAACGCTTGTTTGAAATTAATACTATTTTTGTTAGTTTAGTTAAGGCGGAAGTTGATGCAAAAGGTCGGTAGATATTTAGGTTTGAAACACAATTTCACATTTTCGTTGGCAAATCACAGAAACTATGTAAATGTATGTGCGTGAAATATAAATCATTTGTGATGTCCGTATCCTCAGTGTGGTAAAGAGCGATTGAAATTTTTCCATACACTCTTCCTACCTCAACGAGAGCTCTTCTCTCTTGTGCATATTCAACCCCGTGTTTGCTTGCAGGTAGCGCATGTGAGTGTAAAAAAATAGTTTTTATTCACACAACACTCGATCGCTCTAGAGTGAGAAGAAGAGCTCTCAAATTCACAGAAGTGAATGCAGATAAATTCCCTGACGCGTGCGCCCCAGTGAGCTCACTGGCGTGGGCTCTTCTGCTAATATACAGCAGCGATCGCAAATTCGCTTTGGCGCTACATAACAAAGGAAGAAAGAAGAATGTTTCTTCCCGCTTCCTTTTTTTGGACGTTTTTTACAAATCCGACGAAGTTTTCACTATCAACCGCACCTTCGAATCACAGAGAGAGCACTGGCGCGTTCTCACCCAAGTGTACGCGGCAGCGATCGCAGGCGAGAGCACGTGGGTGAAGACAGATGAGAGCACGTTTGAGCGGTCGTTTTAAAGAGAGAGTGATTCATTCACGCCAAGCCATCCCCTCACTGGCGCACACTTTCACTCTGTCTATTTACCACCGAATAAAAGAGCACTTTGCATTATCTGCGGTGACTTATGGTTGTATCCTCTGTGAAGGTACAAATCTCACGCGCGTGCGTAACATTAGTGCGAAATGCCATCTCTGGTTACAGAGCAGCACTATGTGATTTATATTTGACATTCGAAATCTTCCTAGTTTCTTAGATCCGTGCCTTCAAAAATTCTAAAATTTCACTGGCAAACAATAATAACAATAATGTAGAATAAATTCCTGTTTCTTAAGTAACGGGTGGGAGCGTAGAAGTTGAGCTTCTCTAAAATATCTGCGTCATTTATTCTTTGCCCAATAACATCGTTTATAAATGATAGAATTGCAAACTCACGTCGTTTTTCAAGACCATCTATTTTAATTAACATAACGGGTGTCCACTAAATAATGAGAACGAAAAGAATGGGTCAGGAAAAAAATACCAGTGAAGTTTTGTTCAAACTGATTTATTTTATTAAAAGGGTCAACTTAAATCTTCAAACTAAGTTTAGTGAATATTGTCATATGGTCCGTGGTCCGCCGTGCGGCGCAGCTTAGTCGTTATGCTGGAACATGACCGTTGGACGGCAGCCACATCGATTTTTCGGATGCAGCTTTTGATCCTGTTGGTAAGTTGCTTGGTGTTCTTGGCCTTCCAATTATCCTTGTATACCATGGAGCTCAAAAGACCGAAGAAATCCTCGATAGGACGGCACTGTGGCAAATTTGTCGGATTCCGGTCTTTTGGGACGTATGGTATATTTTGGCTCTCCAAAAACGTTAGCGTTTTTTTTGCGTAGTGCGATGATGCCTTGTCCGGCCAAAACACGTATTTGCCATCCGAGTGATGTTGTTTAAGAAATGGGATGAGTATTTTCTGCAAACACTCTCTTTGGTACACCTCCTGGTTGATGGCCAAACCGCTTGGTTTGAACCACGGCTTCGAAATACCCTTATCGGATATTACGATGTATAACATAACCTTCGATTCAAATTTGTGCTTGAACTTATACATTACTTTTGGAGGAGTAGTAGATTTGTCCTTAGTGTAGAATCGGTCGTTTCCCGGTATCTGAGACTTCGAAAGAGGAAAGTAGCTTTCGTCGTCCAGAACGAAAGATTTTCCGCCGTAATTCCGAGTCATCCAGCGGCATTGGGATTTCGCGGTTTGAATCTGCTCATCTGTGTACTCTGGGGATCTGGTTTTCTTTCTACACACTATTCCTTCTTTCTTTAGCGTCTTGCAGATGAGTGACTTCGAACAATGGAACTTTCGGGCTGCTTCCCGTTGACTTACCGAATCCTTGTTGTTGAACATGCTGCGCAGCGAGCGGAGCGTTTTCTCATTCATTATTTTCGCTGGACGGCCGCAACCTTTCTTCCGGGTTACTCTCATGCATGCCAGGATACGGTATACGGTGGATACCGGAACTTTTTCACGACAAAAATGGTCCACCGTGTATTTTTTTCCACGATCTTCGTTCGCTTGAAAGTTCTTCCTGTTTCGACGGCATGCTGAACACGACTGAACATGTTAGAGTGAAATAAGAGTGTATGAAAATTTTCTGGAGAGTGCAACGATTCATTCATCTAAAGTGACATTTCTATGCGGCCGTTTTTGTTCTGATGGAAAAGTATTGAAATCATTCTCATTTTTTAGTGGACACCCGTTACATCGAGATTCATAAGAAGGTAACCGAAAAGAGTTCCATCCTAACTTACGCAAAGCATACAATAAAAACTGTTTCTGTACTGACTCAATACGGTCTTTATGTGTATTCTGATATGGATCCCAAACCACACTCGAGTACTCAAGAAGGGGCCTAACATATGTTACATACAATGTTTTTATTGTATAGGGATCATTGAAATGAAAACTAAACCTCTTGATGAACCCGAGCATATTACTTGCCTTGTAAATTATATTGTTGTAGTGTTCTACAAAAGTGAGCTCGGAATCAAGAATGACTCCCAAATCTCTAACTTGATTGCATCTTTCAACAGTTTGTTGACCTATAGTGATGGTGTCTTGCCTTACATTGCGCTTTTTAGTGAATGAGACTGAGATGCACTTCTTTACGTTAATCTCTAGCAAGCTTTTTGTACACCAAATATGAAAATTATCAATTTCTCTTTGAAAGACTTCAATGTCAGATGATTTACGTATTTCCATGAAAAGTTTCATGTCGTCTGCATATATTAAAACATTTAGATGGCGTAAAATATATTCAACATCATTGACAAACAAAACAAATAGTAAAGGACCCAGATGGGATCCCTGTGGTACTCCCGATGTAACATTCACAACCGATGATAGCTTTCCTTCAAATCTTACTCGTTGTGTTCTTCCAAGCAAGTATGACTGAACCCACTTTAATAAATTAAGATTGAAACCTATCTTAGACAATTTGTAAAGCAACAAAGGAATATCGACTCTATCAAAAGCTTTGCTAAAGTCAGTGCATAAGGTTTCAACATAATTACCTTCATCCATTGCATTTATTGAAAAATTTACAAAATTTAGCAAGTTTGTAGTAGTAGAGCGTCCTTTCATAAAGCCATGTTGCTTGGTAGAGATAACATTTTTAACCTGTGAAAAAATATGTTGATTGATAATGGACTCAAATAGTTTGGGAATACAAGATAATATTGCAATCCCACGATAGTTTTTAACATCTGATTTTTTACCGCTTTTGAAGATCGGAATCAAGTACGATTCCTTCCAAAAGAGGGGAAATACGCCAGTTTTTAGAGATGAATTAAACAACCAAAACAAGGGTTTCACTAATTACTTTGATAATTTTTTCAAAAATACTGGCGGTAATTCGTCAGGACCAGCTCCTTTAGAAGCGTCTAATGTGCTTAAAGAAAGCAAAATTTCGTTGACGGATACATTATCAACAGTCACATATAACGAAGGCTCAGGAAGATATGAGAAAAATTCATAATTTCGATCCTTGTCGTCACGAGTTGTGTAAACATCTTGAAAAAAATCAGCAAATAAGTTACTGATTTCGGTTGGATTTTTACCGTCTTTGTCGTTGAATTGCATTTTTGTTGGAAAATTTCTTAATTTCTTCTTATCTTTAACAAGGCTGAAAAATGAATTCGGGTCTGATTTGATATTAGTTTCAGTTTTCTATTGTACTCCTCATGTGCGATCTTCATTTCTAAATTCAGTTGATCACAAATAGTTAAATATATTGTGAGGTTCATATCATTTTTATCTTTTTTATAAGCTTTGTGCGCTTTTTGCTTCCTATTTTTGAGATTTATAATTTTCTTAGTATACCACACCGGATTCTTATTTGGTCTTCTCCTATGTCTTCTCCTATGTCTTTAGGGGGCCCGCAGTCTCTACTATATCGTAGATGTGTCGATAGAATACAATTACGGCCTGCTCTGTTGACAAATTGCGAAATATGGTCTGCCAATCAATCGAGCATAGTTTGTTTTTAATGAGATTGTAGTCTGCTTGTTTAAAATAAATTTCGGATAATTCGTTATCCAACATTGTGGCGTTGTCATGACTGAAAAGGGAATATTCAATAGCAGTATGAAATGCTTCGTTTTTCCAAAGAGGTGCCGGTGCCTCAATAACGCAAAAATCATCGGTCATATTAGTGAACAATAAATCAAGGTAGCAATTGTTCCGATTTCGTACATGATTTATTTGATTGAGTCCAATCTGCGCACTTTTTTCAAATAGAGTAAGAAGCGTTAAATTTTCTCCAATTATTGGTATTAAAAGAGATTCATTTTGATCATCTATAATAAAATCAGTAGCATTTTGGTTAAAATCACCATATATGTGAATATTGATTTCAGATTTAAATTTGGTCAAAATACTTTCAGCAATATTAAAAAACATTTCGTATGAATCAATTTTTGCACTGCTCCAAAAATATGAACTTGATTTTCGATCACAGATGTAACCCAGACATGGTCAAATTCCTTATGTTTTTTTGAAGTGATTTCTTCTGATTCATAATCAGAAGAAATTGCAATTAATACGCCACCTCCGGATTTCTTATTGGATAACGATTTATCTCGATCGTCTCTATATACATTAAACTTATCGGCAAAAACTTCAGAACTTTTAATGCTCGAATCCCAACTAGTCTCAGTGGCTAAAATAACAGAGTAGTTACAAGCAGCAACACGTCTATAAATTTCATTAATCAGGTAGTTTAGGCTACCTCATTGTATTTTTAGCTAACCCGTCAAGGGATACTCGGTAGTCATGAAGTTCATTGACGGCCAATAGTGCTAAGCAAACGGTGAGATCTGTCAGATCTGTATGTGAAGCCAAATTTAGGAGGACTTTCCATTTCAAGCGTTCATGCTAAACGTCAAATTCATGGAGCATTTTCCCCAATCTAGGGACCAAGTTTGAATTTTTACGGATATTCCTTTTGTATTTATGGAATATTTTTCCTAACTTAAGGTCCGTGTTTTGATTTATAAAAACATTAAGTTTATGGAGCATTTTCCCTAAATTATGGAGCATATTTAGATGTTTAATGTATGTGTAAATGGAATCTATGGAATATTCTACAAAACCAAGGTCCATAGTTTCATTGAAGTTAACATTAAGTTTATGGAGCACTTTTCCTAACCTATGGAGCAAATTTCGATGTTAGATGTACAGTGATTATTTGTGTAAGGAACATTTACATGTTTTAAGAAGCTTTTTATGTCTGTTTCAGGTAAATAATGTTACCAGATTGTTGATTTTACAATTATGTATGTAAGAGACAGGGGGCTCAAAGACGGTATTTTTAAACAGTGCATCTTTCAGTTTACCTAATGGAAAGCGCGCTAGTGATTAGGGAACATTTCCGATCTTCAATGGCGTTATTTTACTTTCATATGTGTAAAAAAGACATGAATTTATTGCACAACGACCTATTTTTACAGATCATCTCTGCGGGATTAGGGTATTTTTTCAACTTCTTTACGGTACATTTATTAAAGCTTGAGGTTACTTTTCAGCTGGATGATTGTACGATTGTACATAATGTTATTAGCGTGGCATCAAATATTATTGAACATTTTCGAATCTTAAATGAGCAATTTTCATTATTCTATGGAGCTTTTTTCAAATGTCTATGGAACATTTCATATTTTTTACGGTTATTTTATGTTGAATTTAAGGAGCAATACGTTTTATTTTAGGGAGCATTTTTCAATTGGTTATTGAAAATTTATCCTATCTTATGATGCATTTATAGCGCTGCCCATTTTTAATTGTTGGGCCATTTTATTAATGGTATTTATTATTTCTTCGAATTCTTTAGTTTTCGTGCACGTGTTTTCAGAAAATTGCGCCTGAGCAAGATTCTTTTTCAATTTTTTATCGAATATTTTCATCATCAGTACTGGTTGTGTTTTATATATTTCGAAGATTAGTTTAGGATAATTAAATGCGTCTAAGTTATTCACTGAGTCGTATGCCCTAAGGTGATCAGTATCAGAGTTTCGAATTTCAGTGTTATTATTGGCTTTACTTTTTGTCATTGACCTTGTCTGAATTGGTAAAACAGATATAGATTTTAGTCCATCTGAATCAACAATTACACGAGAAAGTGCATCGGCGCCGACGTTTAGCTTCCCTTCTAAGTGTTCAATGTTGAAGTCAAATTCTTCTAAATCTACTCGCATTCTAGTCAATCTAGACGAAGGATTTTTCATAGTAAATAAATATACGAGAGGACGATGATCAGTTTTAACTGTAGATCGTCTACCGTATAAATAAGGTCGAAAGTAGTGGATTAGTTGCTCAGTGGATTGCGATTAATTCTCGCTCAATGGTGTATTTTATTACGTTCACCTTGAGTAAATGATTTACTTGCAAATGCCACTGGTAAGTAAGTGTCGTCATAGGGTTGGATTAGCATTGCACCACATGCCATTTTTGATGCATCGGTGCTCAGAACAAAGGGTTTTTTAAAATCTGGGAATTTCAAAACTGGTGGTGAAATTAATTTATGTTTCAATATTTCGAATGCATTTTGGCAATCTTCAGTCCATTCAAATTTGACATTTTTTTTTCGTAATAAATTGTTTAAAGGATTTGCTAATTCGATTCGACAATTATGGTATAAACCGTCTATAATAATTACAGAACGCAACGAATCTTCTAACCTCGTCTGCGTTCTTGGGAGTTGGGAATTTAACAATTGCTGAAAATTTTGATTCATCAGGTTTAATTCCTTCATTTGAAATATGGTGACCTAAATAAGTCACATCAGAACAGAAAAAAAAGGCAAGAGGCAAAAGGGTTTAATTTTAAATTTCGTTCACGAAGCTTACTAAAAACTTTTTCTTAATTTTAAGGATGATGTTTAATAGAACATCCAATGACAATAATGTCATCGATGTATAAAAACGCACAGTCCGCAGGAAGACCACTCAATGCTATGGTCAGTATCCTTTGGAAACTGTTAGGATATATATTCAGGCCAAAAGGAAGTCTTTTGAATTCATAGTGACCTGAATCGGTGGAGAATTATCATCAATTTTCTATTTGATTTTTTTCGAATTATCATCAATTTCTATTTGATGAAATCCGGACATACGGTCTAGGGTAGTGAAATATTTAGCTTTACCTAGTTGATCTAAAATATCATCGGTTCTAGGGAGAGGAAATTTATCCCCTAGAATCTTCTTTTTCAATTGTCTGAAATCTACAACAAGACGCCATTTTTTATCGTTTGAGGTAGATTTCTTCGGGACAACTGAAATGGGTGAGTTGTAAGGAGATAACGATGGTTGAATGAAATCTGCCTTCAACATTTTATCAACTTGAAATTTAATTTCTTCCCGATGAACTTCAGGAAGTCTCTAATTTTTAATGTAAACAGGTGAGTTGTCAGTTAGATCAATTCTCTGTTTATAAAAATTGTTACACGTTAGATTATGGGTCTGTAAGGAAAAAATATCATCGTATCTTTTACATACTTCGACAACATGTGAATGTAGTTCTTGAGGTGCCTGATCCAGTTTTATTTCTGATACTAATTGTTGGTGTCGTTTTTCTTTGTTTTCATTTTGATTATTGAACGTGTAAACATCACATTTTTCAATATCGGTAACATGGTTATGAAAATGGCGGCTGATGGTTACCGTTTTTTCAGTTGTGTTTAAAAATTTTATGATAGGATTATTCGCATTTATTATGGAAATAGCAATGAATATGCCTGGTTTTATTTCGTTACATTTCACTAAATATGTGCCAGATGCACTTCCAATATTTACCTGTCTAAAAGTTTCGCAATGAGGTGGCAGAAAAATAAAAAATAAAACTGCATGCAGAATTAATGGAGAAAAATCATTTTATTGGCGCGGTTGCGCAATGTGGGCTAATTGAACTCGTTGATTCTGCTGTTGATGGTGAATAACTATTCCCCCAACTTGTTGCTGTGGCTGCATTTGTTGCAGTGGTTGCTGGGGGGCTTGTACGTTTCCCTGGTTCAGGCTGGCATAAAAAACCTGCCGCCCAGGCCCTTGGTTGCGTTGGTGAGAATAATAATTGATTCCACCACGATTGTTATAACCACCACGATTGTTATAATTGTCACGTGGTCCATATCCACCACGACCTATATAAGGACGTCTGTATTGGTGATTGCCACGCTGGAAACGAGACTGATTTCCTCTATTTCTATTTGGCTGTCCTTGATAGTTACTTCTGGCTCTAAAATTATTGTTGTGTGAATCTGAGCGATTTGTCTTAAGGCTTAAAATGCTTGACGAATTTTCACTGTCATTTTCGATAGCTTTACCAATTGCAGTTGTTAAAGTATCAAACTGACCAGCTCTTAAAAGCAATTTGGCTTCAGGATTTCGAACTCCATTTGCCAAAGCTTTAATTCCAGCTTTGGTAGCCAATTTAGTTGCAGTGTCGACTGGGATCCGCAATATAACAGTTTTCCAACTCAAGTGTGAGTTTCTCGATTTGATCAGTGAACTTAACTAATTCACTGGTTTGTCTCAGTGCACTCAATTTAGCCTGAATTACTTCTGGCTGCTGTAGAGACTTGCACTTATCCGTTAAATTTTGAATAATAATGTCTATTGTAGCAGGGTTAGCACCTACTGCCGACCTTGCTTTGTCTGAAAATTTGGATAAAATTACATTAATTGCTACTGCACGATTGTCGTTAGTAATAATAGGTACTAGTACACTTATGGCAGCTAAAGTTGCATCTAGTGTATGTGCACTGCCGTCATAATTAAAGGGTGATACGGTCAAAATTTGGTCAAGGGAAAACGCGTGTAAATCGGTGAAATCGTTTATTTAAAAATCAAATTAAATTTCTTTTTCAAGTTCAATTAGTATAAAATTCAGGAAAAATATTCAGTTAGGCTGCCGCTTTTCCAAATCCGAATTGCCGGGCCTTACGCTTGACCCCTGCCATCAGATTTTGTACAGCCACCTTGTCCACCTTCTTCGCAGCAGAAAGCCAGTTTGCCTTGAACTGCTGCTCGTCCTTAGCAGTTTTTTTGGTCTTCTTTAGGTTCCGCTTGACAATAGCCCAGTATTTCTCAATTGGGCGGAGCTCTGGCGTGTTGGGAGGGTTCTTGTCCTTGGGAACCACCTGCACGTTGTTGGCGGCGTACCACTCCATGGCCTTTTTACCGTAATGGCAAGATGCCAAATCCGGCCAAAACAGTACGGAACAACCGTGTTTCTTCAGGAAAGGCAGCAGACGTTTATTCAAACACTCTTTCACGTAAATTTCTTGGAAGCTATGAAAATGCTGCTTTTCAAGCCACAGGTACAGATGGCTTGCCAAACCAGATATTTCTTTGCGAACTTTGACAGTTTCGTGTGCTTGAAAATATCTGCTACCTTTCCCCTTCCTTTTGCCGTATAAAACTCCTGTCCCGAAAGCTGCTTGTAGTCGGCTTTGACGTAGGTTTCGTCGTCCATTACCACGCAGTCAAACTTCGTCAGCATCGTCGTGTACAGCCTCCGGGATCGCGCTTTGGCCGTCGTATTTTGTTTATCATCGCGATTTGGAGTCACTACCTTCTTGTAAGTCGATAGTCCGGCTCGTTTTTTGGCTCGATGCACGGTTGTAGACGATACACCCAGCTTATTTGCGGCATCTCGGAGAGATAGGTTAGGGTTTCGCATGAAACTACCGGCAACTCTCTTTGTCGTCTCAGCGGCTTCCGGTTTTCGATTTCCCCCCGATCCAGACTTCCTGGCTGTCGACAAACGTTCCCCAAACACTTTAATTACATTTGTAACGGTTGATTTGGCAACTTTTAGCGATTTTGCCAACTTTGCGTGCGAGTAGCTCTGATTTTCGCGATGCGCGAGCAAAATTTTGATACGCTGCTCTTCTTGCTTGGACGGCATTTTGACAACTGAAGAGTGAATTCCAAAATCAAAATAGGAGCAACATTCTACACACACACACACCTTCAAAATGAGGGGTGTTCAGGTTTTTTAAATGCAATATTGAAAGAAATACGTCAAGTTGATATTGACCAAATTTTGACCGTATCGCCCTTTAGGTATGAGCGCAGAAGCAGTCTTGATAATTTCGAGTACTGAAGCCATGTTATTCGTTCGTGGTACCGGTTCTGGTTCTGGTAATATTTCAGAATTATCTAAAATTCCTATCGTCAATTTAATCCGTACTTTCAAAGACTCAAAATTTTCTAATTTGCTTAACAAATCTCGAATACTTATACTATTCTGGTTTTTGTTTAATATATTCTTTATATCTAGTATTGACTTTTGTAATTCTTCTTTTTTGTTAATATTCCCTGTAGCGAACGAGGCCTATTTTTACTTTTTTGTATGTTTGACGTTTCTCGAATTATATAATCTTCGATTTCATTAATCCTGTGCATCACTTTACAATTATTTATTAATCATGAAAAAAAAAAATCATACTATTCAATGTTTACCACCATGAAAATTGTTGTAATTTTATGTTTACAAATATGTACTCGTAAAAAAATCGATATTAATAAAAATTATTAAAAAACTTACCTTACGGTCCCGGAATCAGCGTCAAGGCGGGTAGCTTGTTTAGTTGTCGTTGTCACATTCGTGAGGCTCCACCGGTGCGGGTGCCGTTTCGAACGACGGAGGGACACTCCTCAACGCACGTTTACAAACCAGCGTAAATTTCAATTTCCTTCAAACGGCGGAGGCGCACTCCTCAACGCACGTTTAGAAACCAGCGTATATATCAATTTCTTTCAAACGGTGGAGGCGCACTCCTCAACACACGTTTTTTCCTCGTATTTCATACACTACTTCGCGGTATTCACTCACAGTTTAGTTCGTTAATGTAGAACTGATTGTCTGTTCATATTTTTGTTTACACACTAGAATGGTTTAAGTATCCATTTATACCTAGTTCAAAGCCTTTTGAGACTTGCATCCCTTCTCGAAGGCCTTCCTTCGCACCCTGCTCGGGTGCCAAGAATAGATTTTGAATGCCACTTGTAGCACATTTATCACTAGGATTACCCACAGCAAAATTTCGTGCTGGGCGTGGATCTCTTCATGAACCTTGAGCCGATTCAACACTTGCACTTGCGGGTCACCCACGATTTTGGTCTCTTTTGATTTCGTGTTTCCCATTTCGGTGGGGCTGAACTGATTGTCAGTTTTACGGGACTTAAACATTTTGCTTAACCCGGACACTATAGGCACAAAATTTCCTTAAACTTAACTTTTCCACTAGTCACGGCTTGCTTAACCCGGGCACTATAGGCACAAAATTTCCTTAAACTTAACTTTTCCACTAGTCACGGCTTGCCATATAGTATGTTTGGCTTGTCATAGTAGAACATATCAACTCAGACTTATTTCAGGATTACTTAATGAAACTTATTGATAGCTGGAAATATATAATTGTAAAATAGAGAGACAATAGAGCCTCTGTAGAAAGAGAGAGAATTGGAGGTGTCTGGCAACGTACATATGTACTTAAATTTGATGACGATTGACCAACCGTCGTGAAATGAGGAATTGTGGATTATGGTGTAATTTGAGAAGCGCACTGAACTGCATGAGAACTTGCACCGTTGTCAATTGCACCACAGGCAATTGAACTTGCTTGTTTTTGCTTTTGCTGCAAGACCTTGACAATGGAGTTTAGGGATGCTATTATTGACATCTGTTTGCAAGATGTTTTCTATTTTGTTATGCACTACACCATCCGTGATTTTGAAGTCAGCGTTCCAATTTAACATCCCAGGGAAAAAATATTCCTCCTAACAGTTCTGGTGAAGGTCGTCGCTTTCGGTTAAGGTTATCTAGTTTGAACTCTTTTGGACAGTGGATCGCAGCCCAACATCATCAGCGATCGTATGGCACGCCAGCTTCGACTAAAGAAAAAGAAAGTTAATATCCCCATACAGTACTCCGGCCAGCTTGAGCAAGCAGTTCGTTAATCCATCGTAGCGCAAGTCAAATCACGGAATTGGGAGTTCCAATGCGACGTCAACTTTTTGATTATGCACAACCACAAATCTTCCGGCACAGGGCATCCCTGTAGAAGACTGGCAGATTACTGGAGAGCTAGCCCTTGCTAAATCTGAATTTCACAAGAGTCATCGATATGGAACTCGGAGCGAAACACTTTCAATCTTTCTTTCCTAGCGCCGCTCGCATTCATCTAGGTGAACATCTTCTAATACTGGTAAAAAGCGTTTTTGAATGGATCATCACCAGTTCAGCACGAAAACAGCCGAACGATTATCCTACTTCATACTCCCTTTTATATAACATCTTGAATGTCTTATCGATGACGCTGGAGGAGAGTATCGAACGATTTAGGAAAACTTGAATTTGGAACCCAACCATCAAGAAAGAGTACCACAAATTACTTCAAGAATACCTTTCCCTCGGCCATATGAGGTTGGTCGAGCCCGGCAGCAAGGATGACTTTATTTTATCTTACTATTTGCCGCACCACCCCGTGATGAAAGAGTCAAGCACTGCGACTAAGCTCCGAGTTGTCTTCGATGACTCGGCTAAAACATCTAAGGGTTACTCACTCAATGAGGCTCTCTGTGTCGGCCATGTCGTGCAGGATGTCCTAACATCAATACTTCTCCGATTCCGCACCTATTTGATGGCGTTGGTCTCGGACATCGCAAAAATTTACAGACAATTTCTAGTGCATCCCGACGATACACCTCTTCAACGCATCTTGTGACGAATGATACGGTTGTGTATCTCGGCCGTTTTCTAACAAGTCTGGAGTTCCACAAGGTAGCAATCTCGGACCGCTATTGTTTATCTTGTTTTTTCAATTATGCTGCTTTGATTTTGGATGAAGGTTTCAAAGTTGTCTACGAAGATGATTTAAAGCTCAACTTGTTCTGAATATTTTTCTATCAAACAAAATTTCCCGCAACACTAGAATTTTTTTCTTAGATATTATTTATTGCAGAGAATCGAACAAAGCAGAACAACAAAAACCAACAACGATATCACTAGTTTTCATGGCAGTCAATAGGTTTTATGAAGGTTCGCAAGTGGTCATAACATCTTTCACTTGAAGATTTTCAAAATCGTTGTGGTCTTATCAAGGTTTGTACAAATTTCGGCCTTGAAGAAGCATAGAGGAGTTATTGGTAGACAGAACAGTTTTGAATGTAGTTTTATCAACAAAGCCGCGAGAAGTGCTATACGGCTGGAATAAATCTAAAATTTTTACTTGGGCTGCTATCATCCACCCGTGAGGAAATCTGGCCTGTACGTGGCCGTCAATTAGTCCACTCTACCGCCCGTAAGTGCTTTCGCTGCGTGCGCCTGAATCCTGTTCCAACACAGCAGCAGGTTGGCCAACTCCCTACCTCGAGAATTACGCCATCTCACTCTTTCTCCGTAACCGGAGTAGATTACGCTGAACCTTTATACTTACGACCAATCCACAATAGGGCATCTCCTACGAGGATATGGCCACTGTCCTGTGCCAAACGGAAGCTGCGATGAATTCTAGGCCGCTCGTACCGATGACCCGAATGACTTGGCGGCGCTCACACCAGCGCACTTCATCATTGGCAGCTCTATGCACGCCTTGCCCAAACCAGACTTGCTGCACAATCCGGAGAGTCGACTGGAGCACTACCACAAGCTGCAACTGCATGTACAGACGTTTTGGATCCACTGGCGCAAGTAATACCTGCAGGAGCTAGAGGGACACCAAGCTAGCGTTTCAAAATAATTCCATAAAACCGGGACGGATGGTCATCATCGTTGATGAACAGCAATCACCCACTCGCTGGCCGCTAGCCAGAATAATAGATGTGCACCCAGGAATGGGTCAAATCACCCGTGTGGTCACGATTCGCACCCAAAAGGATTAGTCATCCGTCCCTTTATAAAAATCTGCTTGTTTCCTGACGCAGCATCAGCAACCGATGATGACAATCCGTTTTCCGAAGAGAGCGCTCCGTGAATCACCTGTGCAGATAGAATGATAAGATAAAATTGAAATACTTAAGCTAGAATTTCGTTACATTTAATTTTCTTACCTGCTTGTAGTTAGCTGTAGGTTTGTTTGCAAATATTGAATTGCTTAAAGGCGGCGAGTATGTTGATGCATAATGTAAAATTTGGTAGCGAGCCCATGCAACATCGCGTTTTCGCCCGTTCAAGCGAAAATATATAGCTTAACTGGCAACCCTTCAGCTTCAGGTGCTGGCGTTCGGGTTAATTTAATGAAGTAAATAAAGTGCTAGAGTTTCTCAACAATGGTAGTGTTTCAATCGGTCGTACCGTGCAATATTCATTTGGTAGTAGTTATTTGTTCGCGTGTGCTTGTATCGAGTGACCAATATGTGCCTGGAGTAAGGCTGCCCTGAAATGGCTCACTCTCGATCTCTCACGGCGCATACTGGGGTTGTTGCCTGGCTAAAATTTAATCGTAAAACATAACGTAGTAAAAAGTTTCAAACATTTATTATTATAATTATTATATTCTTATAGTACCTACAATATCTCAAGCAATGTATCAAACTTCAAAACTGCTAATCACTCAGGCAAATAAACATTCAACATATGAACGATGCTTTGGAATTTCGTAAGCCTGATTTATAAATGGATTTTGTTTTACATGACGTTGTTATTGTACGCCTTTAAGCTTTCCAGTTTACAAGTGTTGATATATCTTCTTTTTTTTTAGCATTTCAAGCTTATTGGTTTTACAATTCGCTTATTTCTAGCTCTCAACTAAGTGTTCTAAATGCACTTCCACAGTTATTATTTGAGTGCTTTCGATGCCAGGTACCATTTTTGCATTAGTATGATTGTGTGGCAAGTACAATCATACTCTATGCCCAGGGAATCGAGAAATTTTCCTTATTGGAGAATTCCTAGACCAGACCGGCATTCGAACCCAGCCACCTCCAGCATGGTGTTGTTTTGTATCTGTGCCTTTACTGACTGAGATAAGGGAGGACCCGTGTTGATATATACTAGTGGTAAAATCATTGAATCCATAACCTCAAACTTGAAGGTTCGAATCCAGGTTGCTCCGGATTTTAGTTTTGTCAACATCATTATATTTCACGAGAGAAGGCCCATTAACGTAGACTCATTTTTAAAAATCTCAGACTCCCCCCTCCCCCTCGTAGACTTTTTTTCCATAATTTTTTTTTTGAAATTTTGTATGGAGCGTAGACTTTGGTCAGACACCCCCTTCCCGCCCGGAAAAATGGTAAATTCATGAAGTTCATTCTGATTTCTTGTGGCAAATAATCAGAATGCAATCTTATGAATATCGAAAGTTTATTTCGCTGAGTGATCATCATCAATTCAATCGCGACAAAGCGGAAAAATACTCTTCCTTTACAATTTATGTCCTGGTGGCACAATACTTGCACTAACAAACAAAACAAAGCTGCTTTAACTTTTCTTCCGGGTACGGTGGCGGAGCAATAAGTCACTAAAACCTGGTAAATACTACTGAATATTACGTCTTTTGGGAGGGAATCGATTGCATTCACTATGTCTTACACAATGCACATGATTTCACTTTTGTTAAAGTTGAATACCGAAATTTTGTTTGATTTTTTTACGCGAAAACGACGCACCAAAAGCAAAACACGTCGGTTTCAAAGCATGGCTTGCTGCGATCTATTTATTATGAAAACATGGATTATATTCGTTTTCAGAGTTTTCATGGTCTCGGAACCATATGGTATATATATTTTTTCTTGAAAGTTAGGAGCATTTGCCATAAATAACAGTAAAAAAGATTGGCGATGTAATTGTCTTAGTTTATTTTAGCTTGTAATGGTCACTTGAAGATGCGATGGGGGATCATTGCCCTAATATTCCGAAATGTAGCACGTAGTAAAATGTTGTCTGTCTTCTATAACTAAACGTGATGTCATTTGCATCATATGCATCCGCCGAACGCCGGCCATTTTAAACGGCCGTTGTGAGAATATCACCATGAGAATCTGACATGCGCATAGCATATTAAAAATTACTATTGTTTTCTCTCCTTTCTCCTGTTCTCTTTCCTATCCCGTGACCGCGAGCAATACCATATGCCACACCGTGACGACAACTTGGACCATGCTTCAAAACCCTTACCAATTTTACTTTCAGCCAAATTTCCTACATGATCAAATGACCACAACAAAATATACTAAAGATTAAATAACATATAACGGGGAACGGGAGGGACCATCAGCACCCTAGTGAATTTAGAGAGGGAGGGAGGGCCCCCCCCCCCCCCTCCTAATATTTTTTAGAACGGGGGGGGGGGCCCCCCCCCCCCCCCCTATTATTTTATTTATAAAAACCGGGGCCGGTTTTCTTGTTTTTTTTATTCGAAAGGAAAGGATCTCCCCCCTTTCACCCCCCGCCCCGCAGGGGTCTCTCCTCCCGGCCCCCCCCAAACGTTTTTGGCCCTTCATACAGGAGCTTGATGATCACAAACAACAATAGAATCCTGATCAAATCGTTTTACAGATTATTCCACTGCTATGGAAAGTTACCTTGCTACAATAGATGGTAATATCACAGAGAACAGACATCCAAGCTGGAGTGCCCTCCGTGTGTAAATTTCTGTAACTGCCATTTTAAAATTACAGCTTGTTTCCGTTAGTTTTGGTGAATCGTATGTTGATGGCGCCAACTGCGTGCATTGAGATTTGATAGTCTGTCAATTTTAGTTTGGTGAAACCTAGACTAGGCGGCGCTGATTTTCCAACGGTTGCTTTTAAAAATTTATACAGTAAATTGGGAAAAAAAATGTTTGAGCCTGGATGTCTGTTCTCTGTGGTAAAATTATAATAACAACCACCTCACCATCACTCCTACCCCCTCCCCCTTTTTAAAAAAACACCCCCCCCCCCCCCCCCCCCCCCCACACAAAAATTTTTTTTATTAATTTTTTTTTTTTTTAGAGAAAAAAAAACTAATATAAATTTCTTTTTCTCTTTTTGTTTTTTTTTCCCCCCCCCCCTCCTCTTTTTTTTTTTTTTTTTTTTTTTTTTTTTTTTTTAAATATTGTGCGTGTGCTCCGGGGGGTTTTGGGGGAAAACCCCCACAGAAAATATTTTTTTTTTTTTTTTTACACTAATATTTCCCCAAAACTGCAAAAAAAAACTTGGTTTATTATTATATAAATTTATTCATTTATTTGTACAGGCTCAATTAACTTTACAGAGCCAAATTTTCATGTTTATTTACATCAGTTATCTTAGAACAAAGGTTAAGGGGATAAAACCGATTACTCGCTGCCGTCTCGAAGTTGATAGGAATTACAATTTCATAAATGAGAAAATTGCGGTGGAAAGTTTGAACAAAGCATAAGGAACAATGTTGCACTTATATCTAGAACTTCAAATTACAATTTTTTAATTGAACATTTTCAATTTAAAAAAAAATACACTCACTCACACACACAACCACATTCACACACTGACGCACACATTCCTCAAAAATTTAACCTAAACAAGTAAGTTAATCAAACAACAATTTATAATTAATGTTAGTTAAAAACACATACATAAGTTTCATAAACTCCAGATCGCGTGCAGCCAAAATGTCTCGAATCGATACATTGGGTTGCCCGAAGGGAATCATAAAGCTCAGATCTGACTCCACGATGCTCAGCACAAAACCAAATAACGTGATCTGCGTCCTGGTAACCTTGTCCACATTCACAGAGATTGCTGTCTCCCAGCCCAACACGGAACAAATGAGCGTTTAAAAACTAATGATTAGACATGAGGCGAGACATCACAAGAATGAAGTCTCAACCCACATCCAATCCCCTAAACCCAAATTTCTTCGATACCTTGGGAGAGATAGAATGTAGCCATCGCCCCAAATCTCATTTACTCCATTTATACAGCTAACGAGTGATATCTGATGAAAAATATAGAAAAATTCGTTGAAGGCGATTTGTCGGTCGTAAATATCACCTTCCACAGCGCCCACCCTTGCAAGCGAGTCCGCTCTCTCATTGTCAGGAATCGAAAACTCTAAGATTTTTCTAATCGTTGATAGTTTAAAAAGTAATCATTTTTATCATTGATTGGGTTTACATGTCGCATAGTATAAAAACTATACTAACGTTTCATAAAGTTTAAACATAGTCTAAGTTGTTGGAGATAATTCTACATAGCAGTATTGTCCCTCATTGAGCGCAATCATGTTGTCATTTTATTTGAGCGCAATCATGTTGTCATTTTATCAACATTTTGATTCTCTAAAAAAAAAATTGCTTATTGTGTTCAGTGTGATTTTTTTTTTCAAAAAATCAAATGCGTATATCTAGCGAATTTTGTCTTCAATTTTGCCGTTTTCAAATCAGTGATCTGAAACCACCAAACAACAAAAATTGCAAGGCGAAGCAAAAAGTGCCTTCAATTCCTGTGCTGAGTGTACGGTGCTTTTATCTCAGATGAAGGAAAAATACTACATAGAATTGAACTGGTGCTTATGAAAGAACCTGTTGGCGTTGGTCGAGCAAGAAAAGATAATTCCCCGATCGGAGATGCTCGGTTGCATAGCGAAAAACTTGGCGGCCCTGATCAGTTTTGTATGTTTTAGGTATGCCTGTATGTTCAACGTGAGCTAATAATTTTGTTCCTCCAACCACATAGCACTCAACTGCAAGACGAAACAATGACTGAGCGTCTCTACGACATCTCCCAAACCAACCTTCTTGCGGTGAATATTATTCGGGGCAACCCCAAGCAGCTGGTCAAGAACTACCGTACCTTTATGTTGCTACTGTTCAATCCAGAATGAGACGACTCTTCAGGGTATGTATGGTTATTTCATCGAACTGCAACCTTACGTAATTTCATTCCTAATTTTTGGCTTACAGCACCGTCTGAGCGATCTGGTCGTACGTGTTCGATTTACACCGATAGTTACTCGAGTTCCCTACGATCTGGCTACTGGCATATCCAGCAGAATCGACCCAATATCTAATGGATCTGGAACCGAATCAGCTGCAGAACAACTATTCCAAGTTGCCTACCGTTCCCTACCGCCGAATGATGACGCAAAGTTTCCGTCCAATGATTCTACACCTCAAGGAACAAACAAATTGACTCCCATTGCAATCCATCGTTTATGTGTTTCTCATTTTCCAACTATTGTTCGATCGAATCCTGGTTTACGATGCGTTATGCTTGTGAGATAAGTGAGGTCCAATTAACCGATACCAGTCAATCGGATCTCTATTTTTAAGTGATAGTATGCCATAGCGTACTATTACGTAGAAAGAGAAAACCGATTTGCTGCCATTGCAAAGGCAATGCATTGGTTTACATCCATTAATAAAATCTTTTAAGTAATAAGGCGCTATGCCTGCAAGTGGGTTGTTCAGCGTTACTGTATCCTTAAGTTTCAAATTTTCATCCCGGAAAATTAGATAACCCACTCGACCAGAGTGTATGCAATCATTCGCTCAATCGGTTTTTTATTGACACCGACAGATTTTAAATTTCGGTGTTAGTAGTTTTGTAGTTGGGAAAAAAAACAAATCCGGGTCAGGTGCACATTTTATTCTTGATTTAGAATAAATTACCAATTAACGACGCTCTTATATTTGAAAGCTAAACTACGTTCCTAATACTTCAAGTTTATGCTAGGCGAGTATAGTTGTCGTTTATACGAAGCTATGCGTCAACCCAGGCAAATATCGATTTAGAGTAAACTTTAAACTAGTTTTTTTTTTTTTTTACAAACACCCACACAACCCCCACCACAAAAAAAAAAAAAAAAAAAAAAAAAAAAAAAAAACAAAAAAACCCAATAAAATAAAAAAAAAAAAAAAAACACCCACAACACACACACAACCAAAAAAAAAAAAACAAAAAAAAAAAAAAAAAAAAAAAAAAAAAAAAAAAAAAGAAATAAAACAAAAAAAAAAAAAACAAAAAAAACTCCCGCAACACCAACAAACAAAAAAAAAACAAAAAAAACAAAACAAACCGAACCAACCCCGACCCCCACACAAAACACCAAAAAAAAAAAAAAAAACAAAAAACTAAAACAAAATAACAAACAACAACACAACAAAAACACGAACACAACCCGCGCACACCCCACCCCTCCCACACACCCACACACAAAAAACACAAAAAAACATAAAATGCGGAGACGAGACACACACTGTGCACAAAACAATAATACAACAACAAGAAAAGAAGAGAAAATAAAAAACAAAACCACAAAACACTCCCCCACCCCAGCCACCAACACAACACCCCCCCCGAGAAACCCGGAGAAAAAATTATAAAAAAAACACAAAAAAGAAACACAACCCCCCAACCACCCCAACACCCCCCATAATACCGACAACACAAACACCACCCCCCCAACAAAACCACCAAAAAAAAAAACGTTCCATTTTAAAAATTTGCCACCCACCCCCCAACCGAAAAAAAAAACCCCCCATTTCAAAAACCCCCAAAACCCTCCCCCCCTACACCATCAAAAAATTTTGCGGATGTGCCCCCCACCAGGTCCCGGTAAAAATATTATTCATCCCAAGTAACAATCCTACTGCCTTTTAGCTTTTGTTCTAATTTATAAGGGCTTTATTACTGCAATACACATGTCATTTTGTTTAAAATCGGCTTTCAATTATGCGAAAGATGTATAGTTAATTATTTTACTTTTGGCTGTTTTTATAACCTTTTCTAGCAAAAAGGTGAAGTCCAAAACAGTCTAGATTTTGAAAATAATTGACGAGGAAATCTATCCCCCCATAAAACCGTTCAGTAAATCAATAATAAAGCTCGTTCATATTTGTTTAAGAGAGTCATGATAAAATATTTCATAAGCACGCTTTATCATTATAAAAACCATCATTAAGCCATTTGGCTTTTGACGAGAGCATCTAGCATATATTGTAGCATTTTGGACTACATAAAGAGTATGGTAAGCTGCTCTACCGTTGTTGTCATAATAAAATAAAACAAAGATGGATTCGCAAAGCAAGATACTTAAAAAAATGAAAACCATTAGCACGTTTAACCAAAAAATTAAGATTACTTCTTAAGAATTCTGAATAGTGATTTGCCAAGCCATTAACTAAGTTCCATGAAAACACAACAATATTAGTCAGTTGACAATTACCGCGCGCACCGTTCCACCGCCAGCGGCCAGCAGAGCCGCTTGGAGCCGTTGGATCATTTGAATTCAAAGTTCTTTCAGAAAAGTCGGTTACGGACCATGATGATTTTATCATTCATCAATTTCGTCCGAGATCATGATCCAGATGGAATAATCGTGAGGCATGTTTCGCATCGTTCAATTTTCTGCAATTTTCTTCCTGCGGACTTTGTTTTGATGTAGCTTGAACTATCAAAACTCTTTTCTGGCAGCAGCTTGATTACCATATAAGCTGTTTGACAGGTAAGCGGTCTTGCATGTAGCAAAATAGCTTTGCAAAGAAACAGTTAAGCCTCAGAATTATTTTCATAAATGCCATATCAAAACATGATTTATTTATAGATGCTTTCATAAAAACAAAACAGCATTTTCAATAATGGCTTATGAAAAATCAATGTGAATGCCGCTGCCATTTTTATTCCAATCTTCATGGCAGGTTTATAATTTCCATTTATCATGATATTTTTCGATTGACACGGTTTATTTTTATACAGCAGTTTATGTGGAAAAAAAAAGGTTAAATAAGAGTGATTGAGCGAAAAGCTTAACTTCAACGAAGAATCAAACTTTTTTTTAGATAAAAAAATAATTAGAAAGTACAACGTATTTCGAAGGCGCACTTAGTTTTTCAGCTCTTTTCAAGCACTTCACACAATGAATTTTATTTGGCACTTGAAATTTGATACTAGTGATAAATTATGATAAATCAATATAACTGAGTTAAATATTTTACGTTGAAAATACTGATGGGTAAATGTTTTCTCCAATCAGAAGTGTTTTTGTCGAAATGAATTAATATAAATAAAACTGTTTTGAGTGGCTTTGGCAAGCGTCTAGAGGAAGTGGCACGAAACAGGTTTTTATAAATGTCAAATTACTTTTATTGTAAATTACATTTGGTTTTCAAACGGTTTTAATTCGGTCATTATAAAATCTTTTTATTTTAATCCAATCTAGAAGTGCCTCTAAAATATACCCTTCAGAACCTCTGCTAGGGTGGGCCAACTAGCCAAATTTTAGTCTTTATGAGGTTTTGGGAGGAGAAATCAAGACAAATACGCCTTAACCAGGGTTTTATGGATGTCGTTTTATAACACCCTTGTAGGAATTCATAAAACTTAAAATGTTACTTGGGATTAATGGTCCCGGTCAAAAAATTGTTCATTAATGGTAAAAGACCACAAGCGTGGAGTTTATCTGAAAGAACTTCAACAGATACTGAATCCAAACCCCCCTTGATATCCAAGAATACAGAAGCCATTTGCTCTTTTTTAGCAAAAGCTAGCTGAATATATGTGGACAGCAACGCGAGACAGTCATTCGTTCCCTTACCCCTGCGGAAACCATATTGAGTATCTGAAAGCAGGTTGTTCGTCTCAACCCATTTGTCCAGACTTTCGAATACAATACAACATCGCGATGGGTCGATAGGAGTTGTGGTCGGACGCGGATTTACCTGATTTTTTAATGGCAATAACTCTCACCCTTCTCCAATCATCCGGTACAATGTTGAGTTCCAGAAAATGATTAAACAAGTGCAACATGCGCCTCTTAGCGACGTCTGGGAGTTTCTTAGGCAGGTTGAACTTGATCATATCAGTCCTTGGAGCCATATTGCCACACAAAAGGAGTGCGAGAGAGAGTTCTACCATTAAAAAGGGTTGGCTGATCTCAGCTATCGAATTCGTGGATTCGCGAGGAAACATCTGTGCCGGCACAGAATCTGGACAAACTTTTCGCGCAAACTTGAGGATCCATTGGTCCGAATACTCCTCGTTCTCGTTGTTCGTAGTTCGCTTACGCAATCTTTGCGCCGTATTCCAAAGAGTATTTATCGACGTTTCACGTGATAGGCCGTCCACGAATTGTTGCCAGTAACCGCGTTTCTTAGCCTTGATGAGGCTCTCAAATTCGCGTTCGAGTGCCGTGTACCTTTCGAAGGGCTCAGGTGTTCCACGTCTACGAAAAACTTTAAACGCGTCGGACTTTTCACGGTAAACCTCGGTGCATTGCTGATCCGATCATGGAGAAGGAGGTTTCCTGCTAAATGACGTTCCTGGAACTGGTCGAGTATGAGCTTGAAGCGCGCTTTCTAAAATCAGGTTGTAGAGGAAGTTGTAGCTTCATCTATTGCTCGATATGGCTGCATCTATTGCTGTCTTGAACCTTGTCCAATCGATACTACGAGTTAGATCATTGATTCTGGCGAACTGAACCCGGTGGCAGTCGAAATTTTAATAGGCAAATGATCACAACCGTGGGGATTCTGGAACACAGTCCATGTGCAGTCCAACGATAATGAATTCGTGCAAAGTGTGAGGTCTAATCTACTGCCAATTGAGGATGGACCAAGCGTGTAACTTCTCCATTGTTGAGAACAGTCATATTGAAGTTGTCACAGAGGCCATATATCAAAGAAGAACGGTTGTCATCATACAGTTCTCCCCAGTCTGTACCGTGAGAGTTAATATCTCCCATGATCAACCGCGGAGCAGGAAGGACCGAACAAATATCTGAAAGTTGTTTTCGGTTAATGGAAGTTCGAGCAGAAATATACACAGAAGCAATGCGAAAGCTTTTATTTTTAATAACAGCCTGCCATGCGACAACTTCCATACCAGGAATTGGAGGAAAATTCACTCTATAGAAGGAGTAGCACTTTTTGATCACCAAAAGTACTCCTCCTCCATGCGAATCCTCACGATCAGAACGAATATTGTTGATATCATGAAACAGAAGATTGATTTCGGAAGTGAGCCATGTTTCACAAAGAGCAAATGCATCACAACCGGTATTGTGAGCTAAAAATTTAAATGATTCCAGTTTAGGAATAACACCTCGACTATTCCACTGCACAACAGTGGAAGGAAACGATAGCTGCAAGGAGGGGCCACTTCAATGTTAATTGCTTCAAAAAAGTTTTCACAGTGGGAAACATTGCCATTAACGACTGTTCCAGAAAGTATAAGCACACCTTATTTTAACGGTCGCTTTGAATATAACGAAATATTTCAACATGTTTTGGCTGCGTCCGTTTATTTGCACATTTCTGAATGACATAGCATCAAAAAAGTGCTCAGTTTTGTGTTAACTATCAAAATGCGCGGTCTTACTCCGGAACAACGAAAAAGTATCGTGCACAAATGGTGCACTGTGAGCGGACTCTCCTTGAGAAAATTGGCCAAGGAAGAGGGTGTAAGCGTCGGAGCGGCACGATCTGCGATTCGAAAATATAGAGAACAGTGTACGTTTGAAGATGCGCCAAAGAGTGGTCGGAAATCCGGTCCTGTTAGTCCAGATATCGATAAAAAGATCAGGGATGCCTACAAACTAAAACCAGCGACTTCCGTTCGGGATGTTGCTTAAAAACTAGGGACCTCGTCGAGTAACGTCATGCGTGCCAAAGAAAGACTTGGGCTAAAAACATACCGGAAGCAGAAAAAACCCAAAGGAACCCAAAACAGGCCGCGTCCGTGAAACCACGGGCCCGCAAACTCTACGATTCGTTATTGTGTAGAATTTCTGGGTGTATAATAATGGACGATGAAACGTATGTGAAACTAGATTACAAAACGCTTCTCGGACCACAATTCTATACTGTAAGCAAAGACAAAGACATCCCCGAAACGGAGAAGGCAATATTTACCGAAAAACTCGGTAAGAAGGTTATGGTTTGGCAGGCAATATGCGAGTGTGGTAAAACATCTAGTCCGTACATCACAACGGAGATGATGAACACTCAGAAATACGTTAAGGAATGTCTCCAGAAGCGATTATTGCCGATGATCAGGCAGCACGAAGGTCAAGTAGTGTTTTGGCCTGATTTGGCGTCATGTCATTACGCAAAGGACACTTTAGAATGGTACAAAAAAACCAGCGGACGAAATCCAAAAATTTAAAAAAAAGATTGGCCAAAAGTGGTCAAAACGGTGGGAAGTACCACTGAGCAGAAGCTAATGGGTCATATTCGAGGAAAAGTTAGGAGTCTTGGCTATGATTAAATATTTTGATTAAACAAGAGTAAAATATCATATAAAACACAAATACAAATATGATTTGCCAAATAAAATTATTAAAACTAAAAAAACATGACTTTTTTGTTATTTTGAAAGTGTGCTTATACTTTCTGGAACAGTCTATACAATGCTTTTAAGAGGGTCAGAAATTGCAAGGTACTTGAAGATATCTTCCAAAATATCGTCGAATGAGAACAACCCAGATGAAGGGGGGATTCTGTTCTTAAAATCGGAGCATCAGGGGATTTGGGTGTCCCCGGGAGAGATGGGAAACACTGTGTGTAGGTGGCACTACGAAAACCAGAAGGATTCGGATTATCCTTCTTCCCACCACTCTTTGAATTGGGTAAGTAAATTTAGGGCTTCTGTTCAGCTACTTTCCGTGCTCGGATGCGTCTTCGCTTCCGTGAAGCACCTTCTGGAAAACTGAAAGATCCTCAATCCTCAACCAAGTCAGAATCAGACTCGTTATCAGACAGAGGAGCAAAAGGATTTGTATTGGTATCGGGTGGCGGAGCTTTCTTAAGCATTTCTGGAAAAGATTGCCTTGAACGTTGTTTTAGAGAACCTTCCAATTTTTCCCCGCGTTGTTTGTACGCCGGGCATGACAAGAGAGCATGGGGAGGAGTTTCCTTGCAGAAAACGCATTTTCGTGTGTTATGTGCACATGGACCAGCCTCATGTTTCTTCCCGCAAGTTGAGGAGCGTGCCTTATTGCCGCAATGCGAGGCCGTATGCCCATGTGCTGGCATTTTTCTCAGATGATTACCCGAGGTACAAACAATCGCACAGGTAGCCGAAGTTTGTCCAGTTCTATGAAGTGACGAAGGGAAGAGCCAGAAATGGTCACCAGAAACGAGTCTGTGGGGGTAACTTTTTTTTACCCTCGCTGTACTGATACTGTACTGTACTGATACTTTAACCAACTTTTGCACTTCCAGTATCTAAACTGGGGAAGCCAGAGGGTTCTTAGCGGCCAACCGCCTGCCTCTCCAAAATTTCAGGACCAGGCTCGCCTCTGTGACCCCTCCTACAATCTCCACATCACGAGCTGGAATATAAACTCGATATTGCAGTGTAAAATGCTGGGAGGCAGCAATCTCATTAGCCTGCTTCAGGTTAGAGACGACAACACGGGGTTATTAAATTTTACTTGTGGGATCTCTATCACGGCTGAGAATCGCTTCGTCAGATCACTAGTAATTTGTTATACATTCAAAGGTTGGGCTAAAAGTAGACAACCAATGCACTCGGCCGGAGTCAATTGGATACGATCGCGGTCGAAATTTTGATTGTGCCTCCCCATCATCAGGTGGTAAAGGTACCTTTTCAAACCAAGCGTCCATGTCGACGAAACCTCTTCAACATGCACGATTTGCCTTACTCGTGGGAGCGTTGAACGCCCCCAACAATTTAATCACACACAAACACAATATACGAACACAAGTAATAAATTAAAGCTAGCACTATTGGGATGAGAGAGAGAGAAAAAATAACTCAACTAATATTATTGATCAGTTGCTGCTGCTGCTGTCGCACTTCTAAGCGGGAAACAGGGAGCGGTGCGCTGCGTGGGTGCATGGGTGAATCCGATCGTCTTCGTGTGCACTCGCTCAATGATGTCGGATGACCGATGACGATGTAGTAGTGGATCGCTTGTTAGCATCACCATGCGGAGATGAAGCGAAAATTGGATTGATAATTCGCCAGCAAGCACTGCTTGATTTTCTTTTTCAACTGGAAAACCACACTTCCTTCTTAGAAAAAAAAAAACTCACTTTCACTCAACAACTGAAGTGAATAGATTTTGAGAAAAAAAAAACTAATAACTTCGATGTATCGCACTGTAATAAACCTTCTAAAATAACGGAGCGCTAGATCGACTGAACTTTCTTCTTGCGCCACTTGCCACTTGCTTCGAAGTGGAATGAAAAAAAACTTTGTAAAACAAGAAAATCACAAAATGTTCAATAATTATAACTTGTATGATAAAAGGCTTTTGAATTGAAATACAGAAGATCCATTGGTGCTACACAGTTTGAAAGAAATAAGTAATTTTCTGCGTTATGTAACGCACATATGTGGAATACTAGGTCTGGCATAAGCTCATGGGATATTTCAGGCAAATTTAAGACAAAATTCGCTTAAATAAAGTCTGTTGTATGAAATATTGCAAACAATTCCATTGTTTACGCTTAGTTTGCCTTGTAATTTAAAAAGGGGTAGTTATACGCGTCTGAAAAAAAATCTTTTTTTTTTCTGTGTATCATAACTGTATCTTGTACGAAATGAAAATTTTTTTTCATGATAATTTAAGATTTTTTTAATATGTGACGAACTACCTAAGATGGCTCACCATAGACAAAAAAAAAATTTTTTAATCATCGTTCAGCCTAAAAATCATACACGTTAAAACTACTATTGGTGGAATGAAAAATGTATAATATTCACTATGAGGGTATGATTTATTCATATTCGGGGAGGAAATTAACTTTAAATAATCTTGACCTAAACTGGTAATCGCTTATTATGCCCCTAATCCCATACTAATGATTTCGTCGTCTTTATCTAAATTGCTTTCTTAAGTCTTTTCAAAATCAAAGCATCCTTTAATTTCCATGCGAGAAATACTTTGAAGCACTGATAATAAAAACATGTGGTTGAGCAGTGAAATAGTCTAAGGCATTGAGGTACCGTCGGTATTTAAACGTCGTTTTTTATTGCCTCGATTTTGCTAGGATTAGATTCACCGCCTTCAGGTGTACCAACCTTCCCAAGAAAAGCAACTTCTATTTGAAGAAATTCGCTTTTAACCATCTGAATTTTATTTTCAAAAATGGTCGATCAGAGCATCTAACCTAAGCTTAAGTGATGCAACATTTCCCTTCAAACGGTTGGGACTTAAACATTATTCTGCCCACAAAATCACAACTGTCCCAAATGATTTTTTTTATCGAAACAAAGTTACCCATTTCAATCTATTGTTCATTACCGATATTTTGCACTGTTCACTGAAAGTACCATGTTTTGTTCAGAAAATGTCATTTGCATTCGTACGAAAAGAGGCATGTTTTTGTGAGTATATGTGACGGCACAGCTGAAATCTCTATACAATAAGCAATGGTACATTAAAGTATGACACTTGAAGAATATTATGTGAGATTTTTACGAAGAAATATAAAAAAATACGGCAATGGCAGCAATTATTCGGAAGTGCCTCGGAAGAAAAATTAATTGCGGTGTCCCTCCTCTGAAATAAAAAAAAAAAAAAAAAGATCATTCGTTAGATTATAAATTTCCCCAGGTAACGCTGGGAGGGGTTTTGTGAAATAAAAATGGCAAATTTGTTATTAAAAAATTGAAATTCTCAACAAGTTTGAAAAAAGCTCTCCAGCGTCCAACGATTCTTTGTACCGTCCATGAGCATTCTTCACATATTGGAATGAGAACTTGTTGATTTCGACTTCACTTACACTGCCGGCACTAAGAACGGCATCATACACCAGTCGTTGAGCAACAAGGCTTTCTTCGGCTTGGTTTTCGATCAGGCACTGTTAATTTACCAAAAATCCTCTTTCAACTGTCGCATTCCCTTGGGATAGAATCAACATTTTTTTAATAACCGCCATCAGGTAAACATATTCCTTGCCAGATTCTGAAACCACTTTGCACCAGAAGCTGTCCAAGCGCTCCTGTCTTCGGAAGGTCGTTAAGGCATTTTTCAACGAAGGCAGGTTACATACCTGGAAGAAATCGGTTTTAGCGTTGTCTGCTACAGATCTGGAAAGATGTTCTTTTTGATAAGTGTTTCCAGACAAAGATTAAACCGCTTCTTTGCCACATCTACGGAGGAGGAAATTACTCCAGGATCTAGACAAGTCAGATACCTTGTTAGAGGATACCGTAGAGGTGAGCGTTCAATAATTTTCTTGAGGAATCCTTTGTAATAGGACCGACAATCATTGCGAAACAATAAAAGCTTCTGATCCGACAATTTTCCTACTGCATTCTCTGCTTTAACTGCGGCTTTGGCAGCGAAACCAATATCGACTTGAGACGAAGGGAGCAAATTTTTGTCACTAATTTCCAAATCTATCAAGCATTTAACCTTGACCTTGAGACATTCAGGTTTGAGGGCTTTGTCCATTATTGGTTTAATAAGCCCAATAAGCTCGGTGAACAAAAAGGGTACCATGGGTGCGTCTGTCTGGAATTCTTTGAGGAACGGTTCTACGAATGCAGCTGCAGCCATAAATAAATGAAGCTTCGGTACTAGCAGTCGATACTCAACTGCATTAAAAACCTTCGATTTAAGAACCAGCGAAAAACTTCTTTTGAATTTGTTATCAGACTCCTTGAGCTTTTTGTCATGCTGATATTTTACAGCTGTCACGTAAATTCTGAGGAACGGTAGCATTTTAATAGCCCTATTCTCGACACGTTGGTTTTCAATTCACCGCACATAACAAAACTTCAGAGGGAATTCTTCCTAGTCGGTTACTGCCATGTAATCAGCGCGTCTCAAAGGCACGTCCTTGAATAAATAGTACAACGACTACAGGAACTCAGCTATGCACCCTCCAGTTTTTTTACTGCCACTCTTAAATGCGTTGTGAACAACATGTAATCCACAACTACCGATACTTAAAATATCGAATGAGTTTTTACGAAACTGTGTTAAATCCAGACACAAATCCTTGGCAAACTTGAAATTAACGTTAGGTCCGTCCATCGAAATTTGGATGATTGTTTTTAGCATTTCAGGATTTTGAGCGAAGCATGCCTTCAGACCATCCAGAAGATCTGTTGCTCGGGTTGATGAAAGAAAAGCAGGCCCAATGTACATGGATTGCATTTTGTTGCTCTTTTCATCCCAATAACGAACGCCGACATCCATTTGCTGACGCTTAGCAATCTTATTCAGAGTCTCGTCAAATGCTACGACTATCTCTGTACAGTTTTCGAGACATTTGAAAATCCTGCTTGAAAAATATGCCTTAAATGTCCAACAGATTTTTCATGGCTAGTAAAAGCCATTTTTCCCATGGTGTCAATTTTGAACTGTTTGTTACACCACATGCAACGAGCACATTTTGAATCCTTTGGCTCTGAGCAGCTCCAAGGAAAAAAAAGAGGTGGGTTATATCAGGGATATAACCGCGAGGTTCACGTTGGACCGCGTTGATGTATAGTATTAATTCTATCATCTAGTTTCTACATATCATTACACATATGGTTGGTAAATATTAGGATATTTTTATTATTTTGTTTGCCCTTTCCTTTCTTATGAAGTTTTCTACAAAACGAGTCATTACTCTTTCAGTTCAGTTTAATGAAAAAAAAATCAGTTCGGGTTTAAGGAAAAATCTCCGTCGAATTTATCACTCTCGACTGAATGCCTCAAACAATCCAAAATGAACAATTTTTGATAATATGCAAAGGTTGTTTAGGATAAATCACGAACATTTCAATTAAACACAAACTCTTTCAATGTCAAATTTAATTGGTCGTTCTGAAAAGGACGATGGTTATGATACACGTTAGAAATTAATTTATATTTTCGGTTTATTTGGCCAGCAGGACACCATCATGTGCTGTATTCAATACGGAAAGTAGTTTATTAAACTGCACGTCGCTGTGCATGGCCGACGGCAAGATACTTGGGATGGTTCAAGTAGTTGTCACAAACATCGTTTTCCGCTGGGAGGTGCCCGGCTCCGACAATGCTCCGGAAGCGGATGCCACCGTTTTCCCAGTGATTTCAAATTCACGATTTTTTCCCGAAATTCCCGGTGGGTGGCCACCCTGAACATTGTTTTTATCGCTTCGACCTCCATATTTCCAGCTGCACCACTATGGTTTGGTCAACAATTTCCAGCATTCAAATGAGCTCATGAATTCACATGAATGGCATCATCATATTCGGCAGAGTTTAATTTATGTTCCCAAATTTCACATTCATGGCAGTATGAACTTTTGACGAAAATGTCAAGAACTGTACCAGTATAGTAACCGATTAGCGAGGTGACAGCGAATAAAGATGAGAAGCCTCTTTTTTTCCATGTTCCGTCGCGTGATGCAGTGAGCTCATCGGCATCTTTACCTTTTTTCTCTTCGGCTGTTACTGCTTTTTCATCTTTGGTAGCAGATACTTAAGAAAAATCGATTCGCCCCTTCTGTTACAGTCGAGCACATTTTTTTAACGTAATTATTGTAGGTCGATCTTGATAGAAACCTACTGGACAAATCCGTCAACCCACAGAACTTTGCACAGCCAAGGCCTAACATCCTCATCACGAAAACAAACCGATGGTTATCTTCGTAAACATCAGAGTTTTCCAAGTAACAATTCAAATGCAAATTGGTTTTATTCATGTTTTATGGTAGTTTTATCAAAGCATTATGGAGTTCATTTGGTTTTATCAGGGCATTTGCCAAGTTAAGATGATAAACAGTTCTTCAGAGTGATTAAAGAACACTTAAAGAAACCTTCATAAAACTACATCATTTATAAATGTAATTCACCGTATAAGTAATTTTATAAGATACTTGATCCCCCTCTCAAGACATCGTTTCGCAACTTCCATAAAACTCGATAAAAGCTTTGAAAAAGTTTTATGAGATTCTTCTTTAAGATGAATTTATCTTGGAAATGCTGCCATAAAACGCTCTTAGAACCATTTGATTTTAAATAAGAGCACATACTCTTAAAAAAAAAACATTTGAAAATAGACAAATTGTGACAATGGGCGGGTGGAAGAAATCAAAAACTGGTTGATCGTTCAAGCGGAAATTCAATAAAAACCTACGATAGTAAAATGTTATGTTAACGTTAAAGTCTTCCGAGTCGTGTATTTCAGTTCCCAACAGGCTACACAATATTTAAACTCGTTGCAAGTAACACCTGGTATATCATCTGATCGAAAATCGATTTTTTTTTTCATGATCTATGCGTTAAATTTAATGTCGAAGGTTGTGCGATGGAATCGCTCAGTGATCCACTACACCGCGCACTTCTTCCGACGTTAGGTTTAGCGTATAGGTCAAGAGAAAAATCATTTGATCATTTGAAGTTTCAGCCGTCGACGCAATATTATTGACTGTTCTTCTTCACAAAACCATCGGTAGCGTATTCAAGTTAGAGTTTTTTTTTTTAAATTCTTATCGACTTACGCTAATGAGTTATAACAATAAATTATAAGCTGAAATTATGACTAAGAACAACAATAGGCACTTTTGATTTGAACATTCACATAGTCTTTGTTTGTGATGTGCCTTCTCCACACTGATTTTATGGATATCTTACGAAAGACTTGTTTAACTTGAGCAATTCAAACGAGTTTTATTCAAGCGTTACTCATCTTTTTCAAGAATAGAACAAATAAAGATGAACTTATCGCGCTCGTCAGAAAAACATGTTTGTCTTGTGCAAGAAATATTAGTTTAGTTTACGCTTTATGGTAGTTTCAGATAAAACCATTGACAAAATAGCGAACGTGGCTATTTTGGATTCCCTTGGAATGGTAGCCATTTACATATGTATGCAAGAAAACTCTAATTTTCCAATGCTACGAACAACTGCTTCTGTTTAAAATACATTTTGAAACTTAAAATGGATTGTAGACACAATTTATTCAAGATCTATCAATTTATCAGCCTTGTCACCTCATTGTTGAATTTCCAAGTATATTTTATTTTTTAAATAAAATCAATGTTCTAGCAATAATTCCGTGGCGCATATAAATTTTCAAATTTTATGTTATAAAACACCAATAAACTGAACGTCGCATGAAAAAATTATCAATTGCAGGCAAAAAACTCATGCATTTGTGGTCGATTTTATAATTCATTTACATACGTATCTACTTTGGAAAAGAAACATCATTTGTATATCGATATTTTGTTTTCTTCAATAGCTTCCACTCAACTATAAACAAAAAAAGAACGAATCCAAAACTGGAATCTTCGAAACATATTTGTGACTTCCAGTGTTCTTAAAGAGGAAAATCATAAAACTATCAGAACTTGTGGTAGTTTTATCATAGTTTTAAGCATGTCTTGAATGCCGTAACAAGTATGTACCGCTAAAACTATCAAGTTTTTAGCGAACCTTGGTAAACGGTCTTGAGAACCTCCTGTAGTATGGGCCTTTTTAAACTTATGAGGGTTTTATGGCTGTTTTTTCGATGTTATGTAGAATATCTAGTTTTATGCGTGGTTTTATCAAATGAGTCTTGAAAACTGCTTCAAGTGTACCTTAAAATTAAATTTGTTACTTGGGATTATTCTTGCACTCATTCCGCATCGAACGCTGAAGTGCTTCGGTCGTGTTTACTTTCGCACTCCGCAACACGTTTTTTTTTTTCAACCCGCAATAAACCACGCGGTAGTTGATTCTTTTGGAAAAATTAGTGGATTGTTTCAACCGCCAAGATCCGGCCGAGCGTTCCTTAAGGGAAGCAAACATTCCCGGCCGAGTCCGACGGATGTTCTGTTTATCGACCAGCTGATACCCTCGTCAATCACTCGAAGGAAAAAAGGGAAGACACCAGCAGCATTACCGCAGCAGTGACGGTCATCGCCCCATCTATAGCCGGCCAGTAACCGGTGCTTTGTCTACAGCACGGAGCCAACTAGGCACAGACAATAGCCTACACAACAGCAGCGTAAAGGGCAAGTAACACATTTTCGTTATTGTTCCCCCATCTGATAGTGTTTTGTGTATCTCTCTCCCATATAGTAAATTGTTCTGCATAGGGTGGTCCACAAAAAAATCATCAAATTTTTATTTTTTTTTTTTTTTTTTTTTGTCTGCTGAATTTGTTTTTGCATGGATGATTCTACGGGGGGCGACTTGCCTCCCAAAGATGGTTTTAGGGCGCGCTGTTATCAGCCGTCTTCTGTCTCTCCTTGGGTTATCTACTTTCGGCAGAAAGTGAAAGCCCTAGACTTTTTGGGCATTAAAAGAAATTTGACGCGTCGTTATCCGGGGACCGAATTTCATCAGGTCAACCGAAACAAACTGCGTGTTACTGCACCTACGTATAAAATTGCAAATGAAATTGCCAGTGACGGAATTCTGCTTCGTCTACCATTGATATTCTGGAATGCAAACAATTGCATGCAAGATCAATGGTAGATGGAAAAAAGACGTATTCACCGTCGGACTCGCTACAAGTGACCTTCGCCGGATCAGTTCTCCCAAAATTTGTTGAAATTGATAAAGCTTTCTTCCCAGTGCGCCTTTTTGTACCAAGGGTATTTAATTGTACCAAGTGCAAACAGTTGGGTCATACGGCTACTTTTTGCGACAACAAGCCCCGTTGTGGCAAATGCGGCCAAAGGCATCTAGAGGATGCTTGCCAACAGGAAGCAACAAAGTGTGCTTACTGTGGCAAAGAGCCTCTCCACGATTTGCAGAACTGCCCCGTGTACAAGAAGCGCACTGGTAACGTGAGACGTTCCATAAAAGAACGCTCCAAGCAGACGTATGCAGAAATGTTAAAGTCGCATAACGGAGCGTCTGCATCGTCTGTATCAGCCGCTCAAAATGAAAATCCGAACTGGACTCTGACGAAGCCGATGAGAGTGGATTTCCGGAGGTACACGCCCCCGGTAAAAGAAAGCCTACGAGTTCTCCGGGTGTGCGCCGGAAACATATTAAACCCACTTACAAATGCTTGCAAAAAAATGGAGGTAGTGGGAGTCAATTAAAAAAATCGAAGAAACCGGTAATAGCTGATGCATCCGTTCCTAGCTGTAGCTATACCAACCCGCCGCTACCTAATGACAGTAACCGTAAGAGGTTGCCAAAACCAAAATCTACGTCTTCCCGCAATTTTAAGAGTATCCCGTCCAAGCGAGGTAAGATTAATTTTAGGGAAATTGTGGATAGCATTTTATATGCTCTTGGCCTTTCGGATGCTTCACCGCTCCGAGGAATTATTGACCTGCTTATTCCTATAGTTGGAAACTACTTCAAGCAATTGACTATATCATGGCCCCTCATTGGTGAATTCATATCTTTCGATGAATAATTTATCGAGTGAGGATCAAGATATGATCACCGTATTACAATGGAACTGTCGCAGTCTAATACCTAAATTAGACTCGTTCAAGTATTTGATTCACAATTCTGATTGTGATATATTTGCTCTCTGTGAAACATGGCTTTCTTCAGAAGACGAATTAAACTTCCACGATTTTAACATTATTCGCCTGGACCGAGATGATTCATATGGTGGCGTACTTTTGGGGATCAAAAAGTGCTACCCCTTCTATAAAATCTCACTCCCAATAATCGCAGGCATTGAAATCGTCGCTTGCCAAATAAATGTAAAGAATAAAGATCTTTGCATAGCTTCCGTCTATGTCCCTCCGAGGGCATCAATAAACCACCGTCAACTTTGGAGTTCAATTACATTACTTCCATCTCCAGTTTTTATTCTGGGCGATCTGAATTCCCACGGTACTGCTTGGGGCGAACAATACGATGACAACAGAGCGGGTATTTTCTATGACTTATGCGACGATTTCAACTTGACCATCTTGAACACTGGGGAAGCGACACGAATAGCAAAACCTCCTGCCAGGGAGAGTTGACTTGACATATCTTTGTGCTTTAATTCACTATCATTAGATTGTCTGTGGAAGGTAATCAATGATCCTCATGGTAGTGATCACTTACCAATTATTATCTCAATCACAAATAGTTTTCAAAAAACAGCCCAGTAAATCGATGTTTCTTATGACCTCACGAGGCATATCGATTGGCAACATTTTGCATCAGCGGTAACCCTTGGTATTGATTCTACCGATCCTCTTCCACCATTAGAAGAGATCGTTTCCTTTCCGACCTGATGTACAAAAGTGCCTTAGAAGCTCCGAAACGACGTGTTCCAAGATCCCTCAAAAGAAGACCCGCCACCCCTGGATGGGATGACGAATGCACTAAGTTGAATCTTGAGAAATCCGATGCGTTTAAAGATTATCGTAGACATGAAACATGTGAGCTTTTTGAAAAGTACCTCAAGCTTGAAAAAAAAAGCTGAAAAACTTACTCAAAGCAAAGAAACGCAATTACTGGCGTTCGTTTGTAGAGGGACTATCTAGAGAAACCTCGATGACAACGCTTTGGAGAAAGGCTCGCTACATGCGAAATCGCTCATCCTCCAATGAGAGTGAAGAATACTCCATGCAGTGGATATTCGACTTCGCTAAAAAGGTTTGTCCAGACTCTGTCCCAACACAACCGAATTTACGGGATACCACCCGAAGTAACGGTTTTCTGGACGAACCATTCACAATGTTGGAATTTTCAATGGCACTTTTGATTTATTTATCTATTTATTTATTTATTTATTTATTTATTCATTTATTTATTCAAAGATTTTTTATTTACATTCAAAATTTACTCATATTTGGTTAGAATTTTGGAAGTCTTGCGGAAACAAGTGAGTAGGAAATTTGAATTTGTTAAGGCTTTGCATGCAGCCAAATTGTCGGAGTAAACGGGTAATTTAGAATAGGACATCATCGTTTTTTGTTAGCGGGTAAGTTTTCGCCCGTCATCTGTCATCGTTCGTCCATCACCGTGCCTACGAGTTGTCATCATCATCTTTGTTTTCGTGAGACGTCGTCATCAGATCTATGAATGTATGGATGATGAGGATGATTAAGGGGGGAGATGAAATTGTGATGAGTCATCCACCCATATAAAAGGGGGTGGTAGAATAGAACCGAGAATTATTGTAAAAAGTCCGGAAGAGTGAGGATAGAGTGTCGGTCCGCGAGTTAGTCCGTCACCATACTAACCGCGAGTGTTCCCATGGGTCCTCTCACATTGCTCAATTCCAGGCAATGAGAAGGCGGACTCTCTAGCAAAGATGGGCGCAAAAGAAGGCGAGATTTTTTTTAAAAAGAATTTCACATGCTGAATTTTACCCATTAGTACGTCAGAGTTCTCTTCAAAGTTGGCAAAACAAGTAATTGTCTTGGGCGGTGGTTACATTCCATTATTCCAGATGTTTCGTCGAGATCGTGGTTCAAAGGTCTGGATGTAAGTCGCGGTTTCATTCGTGTGATGTCAAGACTTATGTCCAACCACATTCTAGATGAGAGCTCCCAAGAGCGGTTCTGTAAGGGTTTGCTCCTGCCATAACCTCTAGGCTCATATTGTGCGTTGAATGCATACATCCAAGGGCAATACGTAAACAACGATATTGAATGCGTTCCAATTTGATGAGGAAGCAAAAAGAGCCATATTCGAGAACTGAAAGAAAAGTTGTTTTGTAGAGTTTAATGAGGTCTTCCGGGTGAGCACCCCACCATGCCCGGAAATCGATCTTAGAAAATTGATCCTTTGTTGACATTTCTGTTTCAAATACGCAATGTGAGTACTCCAAAGTGCATTTCGAATCAAACATGACTCCAAGGTATTTGAAGGTCAAAGATTGGCTACTGTCTCTTCCCAACAGCTTGAGACGCAGTTGGGCAGGGAACCGCTTTCTAGTAAACACTACCAATTCGTTTTTTTGCGGCGAAAACTCGATCCCCAAATTTCTGGCCCAAATGGACAGATTAACCCGAGAATTTTGCAATGGACTTTGCAAGATTTCCCCTCGTGAACTTCTAAAGGAGATCACAGCATAGAAAGCAAGTTGTCTTAGCGTGCATCTATTTTCCAAGCAGTTATCAATATCTTTAACATAAAAGTCATAAAGTAAGCGACAAAGACATGAACCTTGGGAGCCGCCCATGTAGCTAATTCTAGTGGAAGTTGTCAGTTGGCCTCGATAGAAGGTCATTTGTTTTTGTGACAGTAAATTATTCAAAAAATGATTTAAAAATTCTGGTAAACCACTACTAAGCTGACTATCTGCCAGTATATCTATGGAAACTGAATCAAATGCCCTTAATATCCAGAAATACTGAAGCCAATTGCTTCTTGTGTACAAAGGCAAGTTGTATATAAGATGAAAGCAACGCTAAGCAATCGTTTGTTCCTGTGCTCTTTCGGAAACCAAACTGCGTATTTGACAGCAGGTTGTTTGATTCAACCCAACGGTCAAGTCCTGATGGGATCATTTTTTCTAACAATTTCCTTAAACATGATGGCATACAGATCGGACGGTAAGAATTGTAACCAGGCGCTGGTTTCCAGGCTTTTGAGTAGTTTTTTACCTAAACCGGTCTCGGTAAGGGTGGAACTATATTTAATTCCATGAGAGTGTTATACAGGTTAAGTAATCGTCTTTTAGCGATATCGGGGAGATATTTTTTTGTTTGTTTGTGGATTATAGAGATTTTATGCCACAAGCGGGTGCATCTCCCGTCGAAGTCACCCAAACACCGCTTTTGGGATTTTTTGTAACATTTCTGGGGGTGAGATTCGAACTCGTGACTTCAGCGGTGAGGTATGAATGCTAACCACTACGCCGGGGTCGCCCCGAGTGGGGAGATATTTCAGAAGGTTCAATTTAATCATATCGCTTCCCGAGTAGAGTTGTTTGATGAAAGAAGTGCCATTGAAAATTCCAACATTGTGAATAGTTTCGTCCAGAAAACCGTTGCACTTCGAGTGGTATCCCGTAAATTCGGTTATGTTGGGACAGAGTCTGGACAAACCTTTTTAGCGAAGTCGAATATCCACTGCATGGCGGCCTTCTTCACTCTCATTAGAGGATGATGGGTTTCGCATATAGCGAGCCTTTCTTCAAAACGTTGTCATCGAGATTTCTCTAAATAGTCCCTCTACAAACGAACGCCAGTAATTGCGTTTCTTTGTTTTGAGGTAAGTTTTTAAGCTTTTTTTCCAAGCTTAAGGTACTTATAAAAAATCTCACATGTTTCATGTCTACGATAATCTGTAAACGCATCTGATTTCTCAAGATACAACTTAGTGCATTCGTCATCCCATCCAGGAACGGCGGGTCTTCTTTTGAGGGATGCACTTGAAACACGTCGTTTCTGAGCTTCTAATGCACTTTTGTACATCTGTTCGGAAATAAAACGATACTCATCCAATGGTGGAAGAGGATCAGTAGAATTAATACCAAGGGTTACCGCCGATGCAAAATGTTGCCAATCAATATGCCCCTTTATAAGTCATAAGGAACCCTTTTTGACAGGTCTGTTTTTTACAACCATTGTTGATTGAGATAATAATTGGTAGGTTATCACTACCATGTGGATCATTGATTACCTTCCATGACGACCCAGTGATAGTGAACTAGAGCACAAAGATATGTCAAGTCGACTCTCCCTGGAAGGAGGTATTGCTATTCGTTTCGATGGTCAAGTTGAAATCGTCGGCTAAGTCATAGAAAATACCCGCTCTGTTGTCATCGCATTATGCCTGTCTCGGTTGGTACTGTGGGAGTTCAGATCGCCTTCAATCAGAAGTGGAGATGGAAGTTATGTTTCAAAGCCAAAAAGTTTATTTGCGGTTTATTGATGTCCTGGAAGTGGACATAGATGGAAGCTACAAAAAGATCTTCTATTCTTTACCCCCATTTGGCAAGCGACGATGTCAAAGCCTGAGATTATTGGATGGAGATTTTATAGAAGGGTGAAGGAATTTTTGATCCCCTACATGAGGCCAAACATATGACCCATCGTGGAAGTTTAATGCATATTCTGATGAGTGTTTCATGTTTCTTAGAAAGGGAATATATCACAAATCGGAATTGTGGATCAAATACTGGAACGAGTCTTATTTCGAAAATAGACTACGACAGTTCCATTGTGGGTTACTGTGATCATATGGTGATCCTCACCTGACGAATTATTCATCGAAAGATATGAATTCACCAATAAGGGGCCATGATTCAATCAATTGCTTGAAGTAGTTTCCAACTATAGTAACAAGCAAGTCAAGATTTCCTCGGAGTGGTGAAGCATCGAAAAGACCAAGAACATTTGAAATGTTACCCACAATGTCCCTTGCACTAATCTTACCTCGCTTGGATTGTTTATTCTTAGAATTATGAGAAGATGTAGTTTTTGGTTTTGAAAAAATCCCCTTACAGTTATTGATGCATCAGCTATTACCGGTTTATTTTGTTTTTTAACTTGACTTTTTAAATGTCCACTTTTTGCTAGCTTTCTTGAGCGGGTTTAATTGCTCTTCTTCCCCATACCTTGTAAACTTAGTGGTTTTCTTTTTTACTGGGAAATAGTACATCTTGAAATCCACTCTCATCGGCTACGTTTTAAAGTCCAGGCGAATAATGTTAAAATCGTGGAAGTTTAATTCAAGTATTCAGATGAGAGCTTATGTTTCACAGAGAGAAAAAATAACATAATCTGAAATGTGGAGCTGGTACTTGAACAAGTCTTCATATGAGGTTAGACTACGGATGGTGTCTATTGTATTACAGGGATCACATTCGATCTTCATGCGATTGAATTATTCATCGAAAGATATGGACTTTACATTGAAAGAAATATGATTCAATCGACTGTTTGAAATAGTTTCTAACTATATGAATGTAAAGAAGGTACCATTAAACTACGCGGAAAAGTTAAGCATTCGAGCATTCAAGAATATTTGAAATGTATTATCTATTAAATCCATGTGATTAAATTCTATCTTCATTTCTTTTTGATATTCTGAGAATTTATGAGAAGACGTAGTTTTTGTTTAATGTAACCTCATAGAATATGCGCATGCATCAGCTATTACGGGGTTTATTTGGGTTTTTAACTTCCTTGAACCTCGCGCAGTCCACTTTTTACAAGTTTTCAGAGAGTGTGGGCAATTCGGTTTCCACTGCACACCTGTGAAGCCAGTGGTCATCTGGGGAAAGGGAAAAAAACCTCAGAAAATCCAATTTTTTTTCCTACCACAAAAACCAGTTCGTTTGAAAACAAAAATCAAAAAAGGATACAGAAAATGAAGACGCTCCGTTTGGTGAGTCCACTATTTCTGAATACTTCTACTTGGAGAGTTCTTGTATGGAACGTTCCCACATTTTCAGTGGTCTTCTTGTGCACAGTGCAGTTCTACAAATCTGTGAGAGGCTTTTTGCCACAATACCGACAATTTTGTTGTTTTCTGTTGGCAAAGCATCTTCTAGATAGCCACAACGGAGCTCGTCGTTGCAAAAAGTAGCCTATGACCCAACTGTTTGCACTTGGTACAATTAAATACCCTTGGTACTGAAAGGCGCACTGGAACAAAACCTTATCAATTTCAACAAATTTTGGGAGAATTTATTCGGTGAAGGTCACTTGTAGCGAGTCCGACGGTGAATACGTCTTTTTTCATCTACCATTGATCCTGCATGCAATTGTTTGCATTCCAGAATTTCAATGGTAGACGAAGCAGAATTTGAAGTCGCCCTTACCTTCCATAACGTCTTCACAAGTCAGGCTCGCTGCAGAAACCACACCATTTATCATCACATCGCGAGATGGGATGTAGACGTTGTACTCGGCATTATAACTTTCATCACTAGCAATTTCATTTGCAATTTTATACGTAGGTGCAGTAACACGCAGTTTGTTTCGGTTGACCTGATGCAATTTGGTCCCCGGATAACGACGCGTCAAATTTC